>CM057453.1:990705000-991225000 GCA_016271365.2 Neoceratodus forsteri | reverse complement strand
CCCCTCTCCCTTCCTTCCTTCCTTCCTTCCTTGATGCCCAATCCCATCCCAGTATATATATAAAAATAAAACTCGTAATCTAGTGGTTCCTCACCCACCCGATACCCCTCCTCTGAAAAAATGTTTATTTTCCTGGAGGTCCCAATTAGTTGAACACTGAGTAAAACAAAATCACTCTAGATGAAGACAAAACTGGAAATGGTATTGATAAAAAAAGGAGATGCAAAGCAAATCACCAAAAAGAAATATGAAGATGGCTGCGTTCCTTAATATCTACTGTAGATATCCTGATTCCCATTCCAATGCAGAAAATGGTAAAATATTCTTTAGGAACATGCACTGTGCAATCTGCATTGCAGATCCATGGTTGAGTTACTTTTTAAAAAGATGAAGTGCCATTGGGATCTAAAGTGAATGCTACTCATCTCCACATAATTAGTTTTGATTGGAGTGCCAGAATAAAAATTCTGATAGAAAAAGGGTAGTGGTAACAATACTGTGAGGATTATAAATTCATGCAACTTACCCCAACACAGAAATGAATGCAAAAGCTCAACTAAATATAGGGTAGATGAATTAATAATTCAGTAGGCTGCTAAACTCATAATAATGCTGCAATAACCTCATTATAAATTGCATAAATTATACTGTGTATGATTCCTGTATTAGTCAGTCATTTGTACTGAGAACAATATATACTGTGCTGTATATACTGTACCTTGCTATATCTTTATGCACTGGAATAATTTGATTCATTATTGTGCAATTGGAGTAGGTTTTTGGTTACCATTAATGAATTTATATTGATATTTGAATATAATGTAGATGGATTGTTAATTCAGAATGCTGGTACATTTATAATAATGCTGCAATAACCTCATTTTAAATTGCATACATTAAAATGAAGCTGAAACAAAGTACAGAGTAGTGGGGATTAAGCTTGAGCTGTACAGTGAAGGTGGATCTGACATGGCTGCATTGCTTCATTTTGCTGTCACTTACTGTAACTTTAACTGTACTCCAGAATGTCTTTTAATGAGGAGACTGACTTGCCCTGCATTGCTGCAACCTGTTCCATATTACCCTATTGTTTTGAACCCCTGATCAGTCATTCCCAAAGTGCAGCCAGTAAGGACTCTTCTGACAGCAGTGAAAGTACAGATCTCATTAGTGAGGCAAATGTTCACAGATGGTACATGCATGGTATATGCAGTGATATTTTTTATTGCAATATATTTTGATAGTACAGTATTTGTACATACAGTATGTATACTGCCTTTCTGAATGTACTGTATTTGTACAAATTCATCCATTTAGTAGAAGAGCATTATGAGTTAATTGTCCTGCTCCCAAAGTATGTGTCTGCATTCCTTACATCTAAAAAATGATATGCAGCTCAAGTTTATGTAATCAAA
Organism: Neoceratodus forsteri; assembly: GCA_016271365.2. Taxonomy (NCBI): domain Eukaryota; kingdom Metazoa; phylum Chordata; order Ceratodontiformes; family Ceratodontidae; genus Neoceratodus; species Neoceratodus forsteri. The sequence goes on along the minus strand of CM057453.1, from coordinate 991,223,585 downwards.
TAATTTATCAAGAGATATTATTGACAGTGGAGCTCCATCTCTTTGAATTATTTTCACCACATTACAAAGAAGTATTACACTAAATGCATTCAATATTAAACACCTGGCAGCAGCACTGTCTATCCCATCACAATTACAGCAAGTAAACCTACAATTGCCTTGTACTGCACAGACTCTACACACTCTCTCTCACAACCAATCCTCCCCCACCCATAGACACACTTTCCAAGGCAAGCAAAGACAAATTAGTGCCCCCAAAATTTGAGTGCTGCTCAATTCCTTACTGTCAATCACCAGGCAAGAAATTAAACCAGAACAGTATAAACAGCACATGTGGTGGACACACTGTGACCAAATGTAAAGGCCAATATTAAACATTTAATAAAGTGGGTGGCAGAGGTTGAAAAATACAAATCTGGGCATCCTTGGTCTGTACCTTATTATTTTTAGAAAATGTGTTTATGATTGCCTCTCTGTCTTTAGATCTGATAAATGTGGCATTGATTGCTCTGGGAGGTTTGTAAAGTAGCATACCTTTATGGTAGTTTCAAAAAGCACACAGTGGAATTGTGCTTCTGTTTTTGGGGAGGGCTGTGACAGTCTGCCTTAACTGAAATAGTAATGCTTTTGAGAGTAGAACAATTAGTTAACAGGATAACAGACGTTTGTTTTCACAAAGGCACAAAGCATGTGCCAAATGAGTTAACTGGGGGAAGGGATGAGTTTATTTCTTTCCAGCCGAGGCTGTTGTTATGGTTTGAAGGCTGATTGTGAACTGAGGTAGACCAAGGCAGATGTGGCATAACTGAAGACAATCCATGTTCTTGAGTTGTTGTCCTCCCCCACCCCTCCAAAAAAAAACAGAAAAGTGGGACCAGATTAAGATAAAGATCACTGTAGTATTTAATTTGATTTTAACTTTTTTGCTTGATTTTAACAACCATTGCTGTAGAATGATCCCAATTACAGTTTTTCTGCTCAACTGAAGATTGTAAGTTTACGTCAATGCATCACTCTTTTGGGCAGAAATATGGAAAGACCAGTGCTGGATTATAACAAAAATGTAAATGCTAAACAGAATTGTTTGGAGACATGGGATGGGTAGGTTTTTTGGCAGCGGAATGTGGGATTTTTGTTTTAATAACTTACAAAATCTTGTGATACTGGGTTGTGTGCTGTGCCACAGTGGAGACATGGAGTATGAATGAACTGGGGATGCTGTAATATAGCAAACAGTCATATTAATACGAGTTAACATTTTACCACAACTTTCCAATCAGCTACAACTAATTGAATCAGTAAGCAAGAACTAGTGTAACAATTACACATTACAAAATCTCCACTCCAACTCATCACATATATACCACCAATGATCTCCCTCACGCTAACACATGTATGAGACAAAGAAAGTTGGTGGATAATATGGAGGTCAAATGCTGGGGTGGTGACATCAACTTTTTATTTATTTTTTTTTTTTTATGAAAGATAATTCATAAAAAATGCATCAGAAAGCATTAAAAAAGAAATGTTGATGATGTCACATCCACCTCTGGATCAGGATCTGAGTGTATCACTTGCTCCTCACTCCATTCTGCCAGTCAGCCAGTCTAGTCACATACTGTACACCAATAACCACCTCCACCCAACTCTCACCAACTGCCATCAATGCACACAACTCTTTCTACCCACAGCCAAAGCAGGAAACTTGAATACCCTCCCACCCCCACCCCAAAATTTACAAATCTCCCCTCACTAAGTCCAAAAATAAGCATCCATGCCTGCACCTATGCTCAGATCCCTGCACATCTGCCAGTGGATCACCAGATATGGACACGAATCAGCAGCAAGTGCCAATATATACAGGAATACTTGAAATCAATCACTACTATAGCTGCACTTTCTCCAACACTAATATTATTCAAAGTGCACATGTGCTGATTTCATTTATGTTGAGCAGAAATAATCTTGCAATTTTGCATCTAGTCATCTACTGGTGGCTGTCATCAACTCTTATAAAAAGACATAATGGTTTCCTATATCAGTAGCATCTCATATAGAAAGTTAGATAATTTATAATTATGGTGTATGTGTATTTATGTTATATGTATTTAGACTTCACATCGATAGCTCTGTTCCACTATGTTCTGATATGTGCACTTGACTTTCACATTTGGGTTTTAGGAATCAGGACCTTTAATTTTCACTTCACTTCAATTCTGGCAGTACTATTTTCAGATTTCAATTCCACGACACACTTGGTATACAGTAAATGCAACTCCTTGCACCACACTCAGTAGTTGCTGTCCACCAATTTCTCTAGCATGTTTTGAAGCTGTTATATGCTAGCACAGTTTAAAACAATCCATGCATGGCAGCTTAAAAATATTTTAAACACAAGCTAATGTTGAAATGCTTAACATAAGAAAAAATGCAATTCCTTCTATACAGTGAATGTGTTTGTGACAGCTGGTGAACTTGAGGAATAGTCACTAAATTATTCCCTAGGCCACTTGCTAGAACTCTCTTTTTCACTTACCCCATCCCCCATTCCTCCATTTGGGGTGAGGTGAAATGGAAGTGGGCCACTGACTTTCCTGCTTGCACCCAGTTTTCCTCATACTGGTACACTGCATGAATGGAGGTAGAAGAATTGGTTTACTGGCCAAGGCACCTAGCTTCATCTGAGCTCTTTCCTTCTAAGATTGCTTGAAAGGACAGAGCAGAGAACCTTATCAGAGCAAGGGAAAAGGATTAAGACTTATTTTGGCTAAGCAGATTTACTGTGTGCTGTTATTTTTAATTTGTACTCACAGTGATTGCTACTGTTTATTGCTAACATTTCATTGCTTTATTTTTCTCTGATTCAAATTGTTGTTGCTGGTATACTTTCTTCTGCATTATTACAAGGTGTGCCTACAGGTGTGTGCTAACAGATTACTGCTGTAATCTTCTGATTCAAATTGTCTTTTGCAAGGTATATCTTCTGTTACTGCTTTATTTTCTCTGTAGCAAAGTGTTTCTTACAGGTATATCTTCTCTGAAATTATTACAGGTGGTGCTTTATAGGTTTTACAGTTTTATCAAACATTAGGATAAGCTTTCAGGGTTACTGCATTTGTTGTTGACTGATTGTTCTACTCTTACCTCCTTGTTCTTTCATCTGTGGTTCTTCTTTTTGGCAGGGAAGGGCCCAGCCACCCACTCCTCCCAACCACCCACTACACTCCTTTTATAGGGTACCACAGTTGTGACATTTTCTGTGCCAAAGCAGGAAGGGGCGGATCAGTGGGCATCCACAAGGTGAGCTCATTTTAGGGCATAAGTAATTTAACTTGTTATAACAAGTTATATGAAAACAAAACACAAAATCAAACCATTACTTGCATTTTCTTCCTTCTAATTACTCTGACAAGGTTATAAACCCAGCAACTTATCTGGAATGGATATCATTAACTGCAGGTACTGTGGAACACTTTTCAGAAGGACAGTCTTACAGGATTTAGGACACTGTCCTACATGCTGGGCTATTGGAGATCTTAGGGCTCAGCTCTAGGCAGCATGGGCAGAGATTGCACACCTCAAATTTCATATTCAAGAGGAAATACATTATAAGAACCACCCACAATTTCCCCAATATCCAACAGAAGAACCTCGACCACAGAGGGTAGTTGGTCCAGGAGGTTGGCAGGTGGTTAGGAGGGGCAAATCAGGTGCCCCATCACTCTGTGCTCTCCAACATATTACCTCCAAAAGCCATATAAACACTACAAACAGGTATCTGCCTCTATCTCTGAAATCAAACAAAGGGGCAGAGGACACTACTGAGCAGGACACTGCAGCACATGAGCTAGCACAACAAAACTCACCCAAATAAGGAACCAAAAAAAGCAAAAAGGAAATGGGTAAGTTCATGAAATAGGGGTACCAATGTGCCCAATACTTTGTATGTTGATTTTAAAAAAATGAAGCCACTGCAGTCATGATAAGTAAATTTAAAAGATAGCCACAAGTACAGATACATTTCATAGTTTGAGAAACCTAGCTGCAACCATTTTATTTTTATTCCATGTCCAGCTCCAGAATGACACAGATTTTCCCTAGCAAAATGTGACATGCAAAACCACAGTACATTCCATTGCTTCTATGAAGACTTTATTTTAGTTGCACTTCAGTAAATTTATGTTAAAAACTGCATTGGGTGTTGTCTTTTGTTAATGAAAACATTTTCACCCTAGTTTTTCAAAGCATATAAAATTTCTGGTTCACTCAAGTTTTGCGTGGCACATGCAACTGTGGTGTCCAAGCAAACTGCACTTTTTACATGTTACTAAATTTTTAGCAAAAGCATCCAGCTGTTTTTGAGTGGGTGATTTTCTTTTCAGATAGGGTCTTAAAAGTATTGCAGGACATTGGTGAGAGAGGGGTGAAGGCAATGCTTTTTTTAACTTAAACATTTGTGTGGTGTCCACTGTTGCACGTGCAATGCTTGGTGTCCCTGTTGCACGCGCAACACTAAAATTGCTTTTCTCTCATATCTGGTATGGAGTTATCCCACAACATAGTCCCTTTTTCACTACTGAGTCATACTGTCTTGAAATGCTTAGCAAAATAAATAAAAAATGAAAGTATTTTTTTCTCAAGTTAAACACCTCTTGCACATGCAATGTTTGGTGTCCCCGTTGCACATGCAACACTGAAGATGCTTTTCTCTCAAGTATGATATAGAGTTAGCCCACAACATACTCCTGTTTTAACTCTTGGGTCATAGTGTCTTGAAATGCTTAGTAAAATAAAGTTAAAAAGAAAAGTAACATTTTTTTTTCCAGTTAAACACCAGTTGTGACCACTGTTGCATGTGCAATGTTTGGTGTCCCCGTTGCACGTGCAACACTGAAGGTGATTTTTCTCAAATCCCTGCTAGAAAGTTATCTCATAATCTGGTTCCTTTTTGACTCTTCAGTCACAGTGTCTTGACAAGCTTATTAAAATTGATCTATTGTTGATTTGAAAAATTCTCCCTCATGTCACACTTTGGTAACCCTGTTTCATGAACTTACCCAAATCCAAAAAACTTCTGTTCATAGGAGACTCCATGATTTGGGGAGCTGATACCCATCTCCAGCCAGGGGTAATGGTCAGATGTCTCCCAGGTACATCAGCGTGGAGAGGCACTGACCGCATTGCTGAAATTGTTCACAAAGCAGGAGAAAACATTGATGTCCTAATACACTTAGGGACTAATGATCTCACCAGCCAGTCAATTGTGGAGACGAACGAACACCTGACCAGGCTGGGTGACAAACTATCATCCATTTCATCCAGCATCTCCTTCTCTGAGATCCTGCCAGTCTGGAAGGGGGCAGAAGGACGGAAGGTCAGAGAAGGGGAGATAGGTGAGCTAAACATGTGGCTCAAGGGCTGGTGCCAGGAAAAAGGACACAGATTTGTAGGGAACTGGCAACAGTTCTTGGAGCGAAAGTTCTTTAAATTTGATGGACTGCATCTGACTAAGGAGGGAGTCAGTGCAGTGGGGCAGAAGTTTGATGTCTTTGCAGAATATTTAAACTAGCAAATGGGGAGAGGGGTGCAGCACACCATACGTCAAATGGGAAGAACACCCCCCCCTCAGCTAGTGGTCAAACAGGGATTCAGCATGTTTGCAGTTCGTTTGCATCACCAGGTAAGAAAAAAGGTCTGCCTCCTCATATGATGCACAGGGGGGAAATGCCAAACCTCACCCAACAACTAACACATTGAAATATGGCCAATGGAAAATCATGTACACAAATGCTCACAGCCTGGGAAATAAGATCCCAGACCTGCAGGCAATAATGTCAGAGGCTAAACTGGACATAGTAGCCATTAGTAAGACATGGTGTACCAGTAACCACACTTGGGAGACTTCAGTACCTGGCTATGTACTGTTCAAAAGAGACCAAGGTGCAAAAAGGGGGTGGGTGGCCCTGTATGTCAATGAAAATATCAAAGCTACAGAAATTCAGAATACACATAAGGAGTCAGAAAAACTGTGGGTCACCCTGGAAACACGAACTGGGACAGCCATAAGAACTGGGGTTGTCTACAGGCCCCCAGACCAGGGGGAGGACATAGACACATTACTGTTAGAAGATATACAAAACATGACAGCCAAAGGGGAGGTTCTGATAATGGGAGACTTCAACATGCTGGATGCAGATTGATCAATACCAGTAGGAACATCTGCCAGAACTAGACACATGGTGGATTCCCTGCAGGGGGAGGGCCTCAAACAACAACAACCCACAAGAGACAGGGCTATACTAGATCTAGAACTGACTAACAGGGAAGGGATCACAGATCTCCAGGTAGAAGGTCACCTGGGGCCAGTGACCATCACAGGGTATGGTTCAATTTGGCCACTACATCTAAATCATCCCATTCCAAGGCAAAACTATAGGACTTCAGAGGAGCTGACTTTGATAAGATGGCCAACAGAGTTAAGCTAGCCCTGGCAAAAAGAAACACAGGTGAGGGGGTACAGGCAAAGTGGGCAAGCATTAAGGATGCAATACTTGAAGCAACATCCCATTGTGTTAGAAAAGGAAGTGCAAAAGAACAAGGAAACTACTTTGGTTCTCAAATATAGTATCAGAAAAGGTCAGAGTCAAAAGGCTGACCTTCAGGAAATATAAGGGAACACAGTGGGATGAAGATAGGGAAGCATACCAAACTGCCTAAGGGAAGCAGGAAGGCAGTAAGACAGGCAAAGTCCCAAACTGAGGAACACTAGCTACGAACAGTAAAAGAAGGTGACAAGACTTTCTATAGATACATTAGTGAAAGGAGAAAGTCCAGAGGGTATTGCTAAGCTCAAAGGAGAAAAGGGTGCATGTGAGGAGGAGGACCATGAAAGCATCTGTTCTAAATAGATACTTTTGCTCAGTGTTTACTGAAGAGAAGGTAGGGCAGGGCCCACAGCTCAGCACCATGGACACAGGGGGAAGGGAGGTGAACACTACTCCCATCACAAAAGAAAGGGTCCTACAAGAGCTCACTAAGCTCAGGGTGGACAAGGCAATGGGATCTGATGGCATACATCCCAGGGTACTTAAGGAGCTAAGGGTGGAACTAGCAGAGCCATTAGCAGAACTGTTTAGTGAGTCTCTGAGCACAGGAGATGTCCCAAAAGACTGGAGAAGGCCTCATGTGATCCCGCTCCACAACAGTGGTAGCAGGGAGGAGGCAGGGAACTACAGACCAGTCAGTCTTACCTCAGTAGTGGTCATGATTATGGAGACACTCCTTAAGGAAAGGATAGTGCAACACATGGAATCCATAGGGGCACAGGATCTAAGACAGCATGGGTTTACAAAAGGAAGGTCCTGTCAAACTAATCTCATAGATTTCTTTGACTGGGTAACCAGAGTGGTGGACCAAGGGGAAGCAGTTGATGTCGCCTACCTTGACTTCAGCAAAGCTTTCGACACTGTTACACATAGAAGATTGATAAATAAGCTGGGTAGGCTCAGGGTGAGTCAGAAGTTGGTCAACTCGGTGGCAAACTGGTTGACGGGCAGAAAAACAGAGAGTGGTGGTAAATGGTATACAGTCAGAAGAGATGCAAGTCACAAGTGGGGTACCTCAGGGATCAGTTCTGGGGCCAGTCCACTTCAATATCTTCATTAGTGACATTGCAGATGGACTAGAGGGTAAGGCTTGTCTGTTTGCAGATGACACCAAGATATGCAACAGAGTAGATGATCCAGATGGGGTGGGCAGAATGAGAAGAGATTTGGATAAACTAGCAAAATGGTCTGAAAAGTGGCAACTGGGATTTAATGCAAAGAAGTGCAATATCATGCACATAGGGAAAAGAAACCCTGAAGCCACCTATAGACTGGGAAGGGAGTTGCTGGCAGTCACAAAGGAAGAAAGAGACTTAGGCATCATCATCATTGATGACCTGAAATCATCCAAGCAGACCTCTAAAGCAGTAGGTAAGGCTAGGCGGATGTTAGGGTGTATTAGTAGGGGTATCACAAGTCATAAGAGGGAGGTAATCATCCCTCTTTACAAGACACTGGTTAGTCCCCATCTGGAGTACTGTGTGCAGTACTGGAGGCCATACACTTCAAAGGACATTAACCAAATTGAGGCAGTCAGGTAGCAAAGCCCAAACTGAGGAAAAATAGCCAAGTCAGTTAAGAGGGGATAAAACCTTTTATAGGTACATTAGATATAGAAAGGTTAAGGAGAATAGTGAAGATTAATAAGGAGAGGAGGTGGGGTGAGGGAGACAGTGAAAAGGCAGAGATACTGAATGAATACTTTTGCTCAGTATTCACAAAAGAAGATGAGGAGGAGTTACCTAAACCAGACAATAGAAGCACTCTGGGTAGGGAGTTGACACCAGTCCATTTACAGAAGAAAGAGTTCTGAAAGAACTCCTAAAACTCAAGGTGGACAAAGCAATGGGGCCTGATGGGATTTACCCCAGAATCCTAAAAGAACTAAGGAGGACCTAGTGACACCACTGACCACACTTTTAACAAATCATGGAGGATGGGGTGGTACCTGAAGACTGGAGGAGGGCAGATGTGATTCCTTCATAAAAGTGGGAGCAAGGCAGAAGCAGGAAACTACAGACCTGTAAGTTTGACCTCAGTGGTAGGGAAAATGATGTAATCACTTCTAAAAGAAAGAATTGTTGAGTACCTTAAGGCCAGCAGGGCACAGGACCCAAAGCAGCATGGATTTACAGCAGGAAGGTCATGTGAGACAAATCTAATAGATTTCTTTGACTGGGTGACCAAAGTAATACACCAGGGAGGGGCTGTGGATATGGCCTACCTAGACTTTAGCAAGGCATTTGACACAGTCCCTCACAAAAGATTAACAATCAAGTTAGGCAGCCTGTGAGTGGGTCCCAGGGTGGTAGCCTGGGTTGCAAACTGGCTGCACAACAGGACACAGAAGGTAATAGTGAGTGGCACACATTCTGAAGAAATGGGGGTCACTAGTGGAGTACCTCAGGGCTCAGTACTGGGTCCAGTCCTCTTTAACATCTTTATAGGTGACATTGCAGAGGGTCTGGAGGGAAAGTATGCCTTTTTGCAGATGATACAAAGATCTGTAACAGAGTTGATACACAAGTGGGGGGTAGAAAGGATGAGAAGGGACTTGGCAAGGTTGGAGGAATGGTCAGACATATGGCAACTTAGATTCAATGCAAAGAAGTGCAAAGTAATGCACCTGGGAAACAAAACCCAGGAGAAGAGTACACAATAGCAGGAGGTACTAACAACAACAAAAATGGAATGGGACTTGGGTGTAGTTCGATGATCTAAAGGTGGATAAGCAATGTAAGAAGTCAGTGAGGAGGAGACCAGAGGGATACTGGGATGCATAGGAAGGGGCATCACAAGTAGAAAAAGGGAAGTGGTTATCCCTCTGTACAGACAGTTGGTGAGACCCCATCTGGAGTACTGTGTGCAGTTTTGGAGACCTCTTCTATGCAAGGACATAGACAGGATGGAAGCAGTCCAGAGGAGGTCAACTAAAATGGTGCAGGGTCTGCATCAGAAAACATATGAAGAGAGACTGAGAGAGCTTAATATGTATACCCTTGATGAAAGGAGGGACAGGGGGGACATGATAGAAACATTCAAGTACCTCAAGGGAATCAACAAAGTCCAGGAGGGTAGCATCTTTCAGAAAAAGAGATGTGTAAGAACAAGGGGACACAATTTAAAGATAGAGGGGGGATGGCTCAGGGGTAATGTGAGCAAATCTTTTTTCACGGAGAGAGTGGTGGATGTGTGGAACGGCCTTCCTGGGGAGGTTGTTGGGGCTAAAACAGTGGGGGAGTTCAAACATGCATGGGACAGACACATGGCAATTGTAGTGGGGGTGGCAGGAAGTAGACTGTTGGTTAACTAGAATCTGCAGCTTATCCAGTATGTAGGGAAATGGGCAGACTGGGTGGGCCAAGTGGTCCTTATGTGCCATCAAAGTCTATGTTTCTATGAGGCAGTCCAGAGAAGAGCAACCAAAATGGTGCAGGGACTGCATCAGAAAACATATGACGACAGATTAATAGAGCTCAATATGTATACCCTTGAGCAAAGGAGGGAGACAGGTGATATGATCGAGACATTCAAACACCTTAAGGGCATTAACAAGGTGAAAGAATCTAACATGTTTAAATATAAGAAAAACAGCAGGACAAGAGGACACAGCATGAGATTAGAGGGAGGCCGATTAAGGGGGAATGTGAGGAAATTCTTTTTCACAGAAAGGGTGGTGGATGCATGGAGCGGCCTACCTCAGGAAGTGGTGGACATGAATACAGTGCAGGGCTTCAAACAGGCATGGGATAGGCATAAGGGAGCAATACAGATGAGTGTGAATAGATAGGACACTGACAGAGCAAAGGTCAATGGCACATTTATACGGTAGAAAAAGAAATGGGCAGACTGGATGGGCCTTGCAGTCCTTATCTGCCGTCAACTTCTATGTTTCTATGTTTCTATGAATGGCAGACAATTTTAAAACAGTGCTACTGATTTTCTTTGGGGGAGGGCAGAATTTTCTCTGCCTCAGCACTGCAGAGCTTCTGCCCACCCCATCAGTAAAGAAGGGCATTAACAGTACTGCAACCCTGGACCACAACTCAGAAGCACCCTTGCCCAAAAATATGTTTTAACAAATGGGCATAAGGATGGTTCTTTGAACTAAGAACCCTACAATGTACTCTCAATTTTATGAACTGCTGGGGTGGCAGACTGTGTGATTCAGGTAATGTTCGAGAGGGTTTAATGGAGATATCTGGAAAGAAAAATTTAATTTCAAGAGCCCTTAACACAGAGGTAGTAGAGGTTCTGTAGTCGTCAACACCAGACCCCAGGCACACACTTGCAAGGAAAAAAAAACTGTACACAAATGTGTGCAGAGAGTATTCCGGCCTACACCCTTGCTTTAAAGACTTTTGCTTTAAAAACTACTGGTCAGTGTGATTCAGTAATCAAACAGTGAAGCAGTCAGCAGTAAGAATGCTTAAAAATGCTCAGTGACTTTTTTGTTTGGACTCTGGAAACTATCATACTGCACATTATGTGACTTTCTTGGTGCCAAAAAATCCATTTTCATCAAAGAGTGCAAATGCAAGCAAGAAGTGAGTAGCAAGTACAGTACATGCAGAGACACAAAAAAGTAAGAATCTGGGATGTAGATTTTAAATGGGAAAATGTCTGCTAGCAGGGACACTGAGAGAGAAAGACAGGGAGAAAGAGATAGAGAGAGAGAGAGAGAGAGAGAGAGAGAGAGAGAGAGAGAGAGAGAGGCAGTAGTTAGACGGAGCATTCAATCTGCATCTGGATCCCCAAACCAACCTTCTAGTGGAGCAAAGTAAGGTGAGCTGCTAACCCTTCCTATGAAGCAACTTGTGGGAAGGGACTTAATGTCATTGCCTGACACCTGTCAGATGCTACTGTAGATGGAGAGTTACCAGGAAGTGGTACTGTGCTTTCCAGGGTAAAAGTAGAATAGTGCAGCCATTGAATCAAGTTGGTAGAGATGGTTGAAAAGTGATTGGTAAACTACCCAGGAGAAGTTTGAAGTCCAGAATGGGGGGGAGTGGGTTAAATTGGAGCACCTATCACAATCAGGGGAACTTTTGGCTGGCAAGCAAGCAAGCATTTGAAAAGAAGAAAAAACAGCAATACCAAGTTTCTTTTTCTTTTGTCCCCCTTTTTGCCTCTTTTTTGTTTTAATATTTCTGATTAACTTTAACTTCCCCAATGACCTGGCTAGGCGGCAGTTGTGGCCACAGAGAAAAGCAATAGCAAATGTGGGCTAAAGTTTTGCCTTATAAAAGATGCTGTTTTGCTATAGTTACATACCAGTTTGGTTTTCCTGTATTACCCCACACATTGTAATGCCTCTGATGCTGCCATGCTACGTATTTATGAGAAGCAAGTATAATTCTGAAAGCCCTTTTTGAATACCAGTGTGATTTTACTTATGTGCCCAGTGATCCCTCTGCTGACCCCCACTGACTTAACATCACAGGCTTGAATTAACCGCCCCCCTCCCATACTGCAGGTATGATACACCATTCCATCCATTACACAAACAAAATCCAGTGTTCTTAGGTTCACAGTACCTATTGGCCACAGACCTATAAAATGACCATGCTGCTTTATGAGGAATAGAAAGAGTGTGAAGAGATACCCTTCACACCTGATTTGGATGTCAGTAGGGTGCTTTTTGTGGGTACAGTGGATCCAGGCTTGTCAGTGTTGCCCTGGGCGATATCAGCCCATGAAGAAGCAGGGTCTTGAGTCTTAGGCATCACTTGAGGAGTGACTTTTGCTCCTGCTGGTAGTGCTGGGAGATATTCCAGCTTCAATTAATGCAGCGTGCCTTGTTCTGGGGTGAAGAATCATTAGAGGAGATTCATGTGCAGATGCTGGAGAGACGCTACAGTACTTCTGCTTCTGTGCTGTCCTAATGGATTCTGCAGGGTCTTGCAATCCAGAGCAATTCTGTGGTGTCAACCCCTTTTTCTATGCCATTGTGCTGGGAGGTGACACTTGTGGATGGTGCTGGGGAAAAAGGAGAGGTGTCCCTCAAATTAGAATCAGTGTTCTGAGCTGGTACCAACTTGGGGCTTGGAGTTTGGTGTTCGATGCTGAGTGGTAGCTGGGTGGAAGCAGCTGTGAAGGGGTGGGGTTGTCCCATGATCATTATATAAAAGCTGCAGCTTCTTTGGGATCTGTGAAATTAGGAAATATGCCATTCCACTTAATCTTAAATATACAGTTACTAGCTAGTCCGGATAGTCAGCAGTACTGAGATGGCATTAAGTGCACAGGTTTATTGTTGGGTTATTGATGGGTCTGTTTTTATTGTTGAGTTAATTCATTTTATTGAGATTTTGAGTTTATATACATTACCTGTTTTTTTCTTGTTTATATAAACAGACCCATGCACTTTATAAAAGCTTTTCCAATTGGGTGATCTGGTGGGGGCCACTAGCAACACCTATGCATGGGGATTTTTTTTTGTCATATCAGACAGATGATCAGGTGGGGGTAGGGTTCGTTAGCCACAGAAAATTTTTTTGTCACAGGGGATTTTTGTTCGATCATGGTTAGCACTTCAAAGCAGGGATGGGTGAAAAAATCCACCAGTGAACACACAGAATCAGTAGTCAGTGCATGAATTAGAATTTTTTTGGGCTCTGGCCTCTGACCTTCATTGATTACCACCTCTCCAGTCTTACCTGCTCAGCCGGGCAACTTCTGCAGATTATTCTTGTATTAAAATCTGAAGAGGCCCCAAACAGAAGTGTGTGCCTAATGCACCAAATGCACCTTCGAAACACTTTTTTTTTTTTTTTTGTTATTAAACATCTTTATTAATTTCCACAAAAAACACCTCAATACAGATACATAGTTGAGAGTGCGAAATGGAGGAATATAAAACAACCAGACACTAACTCACCCATTCCTCGGAAAAATAAAATCCCTCCCTCCCCCACCCCTCCCAAGGCTACCGCATAGCACACCCTAACTTGCCAGCCCTGAGGTGTTCTGAGGGCCAGGCCTCCACGCCATATGAGCGCTTAAAAGAACTCAAAAGCGCCATGTATGCTTTCAATCTATTCTGCATACAAGCGATATGTTTTTCTAATTGTACTGCCAAGGTACATTCTCGGTACCACTCCAACAAGGAGGGAGCTTTATCACTGGTCCAATGCCTTAAGATTACCAATTTAGCCACAGCGGATAAAAGCGACATTTGGGCCTTTTTAGCCTTGGAAGTGCCAACTGGAAAAAGGCTCATCAGACATACCTCAGGGGTAAACAAGTTTGTTAAGCCAAGGATAGGGTCTAAGAGATTGTTGATAGCCCACCAAAGGACCTGAATTGAAGGGCATGACCATACCATGTGATATAAAGTACCATCATCCTTCCTACACTTCACACAAAGAGATGTATCCTTTGCCCCATATTTGCACAATCGGGATGGGGATAAGTATAAGTGGTGCATTAAGATAAAATGTACCATCCTCAACCGGTCTTGTTTTACATATTTATACATTGTAAGCCACAACTTCTTCCAGAGATAGGGTGCCTCAGATATTCTAGCTCCCTTGTCCAATTGAAGAACCCCTAGAGGAAGTCTGTGTCCCATTCCTGAAGTGTTTTGTATACCTTAGAGACTGAATTTGGTTGAGAGGCTATGGTGAAAGTATATTGGCTGTCTTGTCCCATAATCAACTAGAGCCCTCTGAGAAAAATAGATGTTAGGGCCTTACTAATTTGTAGCCACTTAAAGAGGTCCTGATCCACAGCCCCGAAAACATTCACCAACTGATCAAAAGACCGAGGACCCCCATTCACCCAAAAATCTGAGATTCTAAGATGGCTTACCTGGGTCCAAAATGTGGCGGACAGGGTCTTACCTCCAACCCTGATGTGGAGATTCTCAAAAATGGGTTGGTTGATGGATAGATACCATTTAACTGTGAGGTAGTTTTGCAACTGCTGAAAGGCCTTTAACGACCATCCCATAGGGTTATTTTTCAATGGTTCGAAACACTTTTTTAAGAACCTTCTAGTTATTCTACATTTTCTGCAGTAGGTGTACCACTTGTCTCAAAAGTAAATTTTCTTAAAAAGTGTTCTTTGAATTATTTATACAGCTACAGGGTGCAATCATTTTAAAATAGCCTGCAGCATCTGCCCTGCAGGCAGCTTTGTAACATATACCGTAAGTGATTATGTTTAAACATTTCCACTCAACAAAAACATTTTTTTCCCCAGCTGGTTGGATTATATTATTAATAGAAAGCTCCTTTCTATGAGTGGGGAAAGAAGTCATCCCTGAAACTAGCACAAGGTCACCTAATTCCCTGTTCCTATTAGTGGTGGGTGATTCGCGGAGTAACGTGGAATCCGCGAAGTATTCTGCCATGCGAAGTGGAGTACTTTGGGTCATGATGAGGAACGCAACGTCCATTGAAACCAATGACTTTGCATTATTCTGCCTTCCCCAAACCACTTCTTCACCAATTTTAAGGCGAGGTACATTGAAATCAATGTACTTTGCATCACTTTGCCTTCTTATTGAGCTCCAAGGTGAATTTTGCAGTGCTTCATGGGATTGCAGGTCACATGGGCTCTAGCTTGTTCTGCACAGCCTTAGTTCTGTGTAGTGTGTGTAGTGGAAGATGGAGACACTTTCTTCTCAGAGCGCTACGATTCAAATCCAATAAAAGTTGTTAAAAAAAAGCCTTTTTGAGCAATTTGTTTTGCTCAAAATTTAGTACATGGATTGTAGGAAACTCTCCTGTACTCATATCATCTAGTGTTTATTGTTTGTGTGTGGATTTTGAATGTTAATTTAGAATAGTCTGTCTGTGTACTGTGAAGTGTGCTTTGGGAGAGGGGTGTATCTGTGGTGTAGGTAGATGAACTGGGAGAAAAATGCAGTCTTTCTGTTTTGGTTATATTTTTCTTGTATAACTGTGTTAATGTACACATACAGTGGTAGTATTTTCTTTCTTGACAGTTTTTTGCTGAATGTTGTGGTGCAGCAGTGCATAATTTCCATTTGTTTCAAACAGTTGGTTATATTACTAAATGTTTTCAATTTGCTACGCATTACTTTTAGTGTGTGTGTGTGTGCGCGCGATGCGTGCCATTAAATCAGACACCTTTCATTGTACCACAGAGTAATTGCAGCAGTATAAATCTGCTATCCACTGCACCTGCATAATTTTTTTATACTGCTTTGTGGTATCTTTACAGGTAGTAGACTGTTACTGCTGTGCAGTACCCCCTGACTGGCAAAAGGTATTCTTTTCCAGATGTCGATTTGTGACTTGTGAGCACTGGTTAGGTGTTGTTCTGCCTTTGCGTCTACATCTGTTGAGTGCACAGCGCAATCTTACTCTGTCAGTGCATTTGCTGTATACCATTAATTCTGGGAGACTTCGCATTTCTTTTTACGCTCTCATTTCACTTCATCAGCACTGGTGAATTTTCTGTACACAAGACAGTAGAATTTTGGGGATGCACATTAATTCTGGTGACTGTGTGTGACCACTGCACGCATGACTGAGTGTGCCATTATTTCTGGGAGACTTTGCATTTCTTGTGCTCTCATTTCACTTCATCAGCACTGGGGAGTTTTCTGGACACTAGACAGTAGCATTTTGGGGCTGCACATTAATTCTGGTGACTGTAAGTGACCACTGAGTGCATGACGGAGTGTGCCATTAATTCTGGGAGACTTAGCATTTTTTGTTCCCCTCTCATTTCACTTGATCAGCACTGGGGAATTTTCTGGACACAAGACAGTAACATTTTGGGGATGCACATTAACTCTGGTGACTGTGTGTGACCACTGCATGGATGACTGAGTGCACCATTAATTCTGGGAGACTTTGCATTTCTTGTGCTCTCATTTCACTTCATCAGCAATGGGGAGTTTTCTGGGCACAAGACAGTAGCATTTTGGGGATACACATTAATTCTGGTGACTGTGTGTGACTACTGCTTACATGATGGAGTGCACCATTAATTCTGGGAGACTTTGGATTTCTTGTTACACTCTCATTTCACTTTGTTAGCACTGGGGAATTTTTCTGGAGACAAGACAGTCGCATTTTGGGCATGCAAATTAATTCTGGTTACAGTGTGTGTCCATTGCATGCATGACTGAGTGTCCCACTAATTCTGGGAGACTTTGCATTTTTTGTTACCCTCTCATTTCACTTTATCAGCACTGGGGAATTATCTGGACACAAGACAGTAGCATTTTGGGGATGCACATTAAATCTAGTGACTGTGTGTGACCACTGCACACATGACTGAGTGTGTCATTAATACTGGGAGACTTTGCATTTTTTGTTACCCTCTCATTTCACTTTGTCAGCACTGGGAAATTATCTGGACACAAAACAGTAGCATTTTGGGGATGCACATTAATTCTAGTGACTGTGTGTGACCACTGCACACATGACTGAGTGTGACATTAATTCTGGGAGATTTTACATTTCTTGTGCTCTCATTTTACTTCATCAGCACTGGGGAGATTTCTGGACACAACACAGTAGCATTTTGGGCATGCACATTAATTCTGGTGACTGTGTGTGACCACTGCATGCATGACTGAGTGTGCCATTAATTCTGGGAGACTTTGCATTTTTTGTTACCCTCTCATTTCACTTTGTCAGCACTGGGGAATTATCTGTACACAAGACAGTAGCATTTTGGGGATCCACATTAATTCTAGTGACTGTGTGTGACCACTGCAGACATGACTGAGTGCGCCATTAATTCTGGGATATTTTGCATTTCTTGTGCTCTCATTTCATTTTGAAAGCACTGGGGAATTTTCTGGACACAAGACAGTAGCATTTTGGGGATGCAATTTAATTCTGGTGACTGTCTGTGACCACTGCGTGGATGACTGAGTGTGCCATTAATACTGGGAGACTTTGCATTTGTTGTTACCTTCTCATTTCACTTCATCAGCACTGGGGAGATTTCTGGACACAACACAGTAGCATTTGGGGCATGCACATTAATTCTGGTGACTGTGACCACTGCACTCATGACTGAGTGTGCCATTAATACTGGGAGACTTTGCATTTTTTGTTACCCTCTCATTTCACTTCGTCAGCACTGGGGAATTTTCCGGACACAGTAGCATTTTGGGGATGCAAATTAATTCTGGTGTCTGTGTGTGATCACTGCACACATGACTGAGTGCACCATTAATTCTGAGAGACTTTGCATTTCTTGTTGTGCTCTCATTTCACTTCGTCAGCACTGGGGAATTTTCTGGACACAAGACAGTAGCATTTTGGGCATGCACATTAATTCTATTGACTGTGTGTGTGAGGGGCTACCAATTTTGTTGTCACGTCACCTTAATTTGCGTTAAGGTAGAATGACAATGTGAAGTAATAATTACAAGGCAAAGTGATCCTTTTGTATTGGCCACTCTGTGTAGCTGAGTGACAATGTGAAGTGCCCGCCTTGCTTTCACTTTGCCAGTGAAATTTAAATTTGCTGCATCTATAGTTCCTATACCTCCTTAAAAATGTCACAGTCTTCAGATACTGTAAGTGAACAGAATGACTGAACAAAACAATTAATATTGGTGAACACAACTCTTTCAGGAATAGGGTATCAGTTGACCTTGTGCTAGTTTCTGCAACCAATATGTATTTATTGAAATCAAAGGATTGTTAGATTTTTTTTCCATAATGGTTTTATGCCTCCTGGCCAAGACAGGCTGAGCTTCCTTCAGCCCTGTCTCTGCTGACCCCCACTGATTACCACCTCTCCAGTTTTACCTGCTCAGCTGGGCAACTCCTGTTGGTTATTCTTGTATTAAAATCTGAAGAGAGCGAAAAATGTAAAGTGCACCTAATGCACCAAATGCACCTTCTAAACACTTTTTTAAAGAACCTTCTAGTCATTCCGCACTTCATGCAGTAGGTGTTTCACATGTCTCACATATTAATTTTCTTTAACAGTGTTCTTTGAATTATTTATGCAGCTAACATAATTTTATAATAGCCTACAGCATCTGCCTACTCCATGCACATACTGTACCTGCCAGGCAGTTCAGCTGGGAACATTTCATATTAAAAAAAAAACAAAAAAATGAAAGTACTGTATGAAGCATTCTTATTAATTTTACTGCCATCAAATATTACCATGTTTGGTTTTAATTTTTAGAGATTACTACATTTATTTTATTAATGATTTAATTTTACTTCATTTATTGTACGGGAAGACATAATGAGCTGAATTAGCCCCTTTTCACATGTCCAGTTATTAATATACACCATTAATAAAACATATAAAAGCAAACAATAACAAACAAGTACTGCAGTTAGATTGTGGAGAAAAAAGTTTATGGAAGATATGCTTAAAACAGTTACTCAAGAGAAGACAGAAACCAAGTGGTGACTCTTTATTGTAAGGCCTATTTATTTTTGAGGAATAATTTCTTAGGAAATCACAATTTAAATGGGCTACTTATCAACAAAACCTGAAACAAAGCTTGAGATAATCTCACTCATCATCATTTAATATAAATGTTTTATTCACTCATTATTTGCTAGTCACCATGTCATTTTTCAGAAATAATATGTCACAAGGTTCTAAGAATGGCTCTAAAGTAGTAGTATTTAATGATGGCAGCCACGCTGGGCTAAGCTGTCTGCATGTATTTTTAGAGTGCTCATTTTTGCTTGTCAGAGCAGTTAGTTAGGGGTGAAGAAGTGAAGATTTTAGCGCTAGGTTATTTTTTTTCTTGATTTATCGTCTTTCTTGTTTTGAGAATCTGTTTTTTGCATTAGAAGTTGTAAATGCGGTAAATCTGTTTGCTGTGTATTGTGAGGACAGTACAAATCAGTCCGCCTTATTGTACTTTAATATTTACCTTGATTTATTTGACTCATATTACCTGGCGATTCCCGTTTGAACCAGGCTCGAGGACGGGGAGATCGTGGGGGAATCTGCCTGTGTGTTCAGGGGTGTGGTGTCCTTCAGGAGTGGAGAAGAGGAGCTGCGGTTGTTTTCTGCTGCTTTTTGGCTGCTGTATTGGAGTGGAGCTGTGGTCCGGTGTCCTTTGGGGAGTGGAGAGGAGGAGGAGCTATGGTCATTTGTTGCTGCTTTTCAGCTGCTGGATTGGAGTGAAGCTATGGTCTAGAGGCAGAGTGGAGGTACTGGGTTGGGACTGGGCTGTTGAGCTTTTTATTGAGCTTCGGTGGTTGATGGGGCTGCTTCAGTTCTGCTGGCTGGATCATTTTTGCCTTTTTGGTGAATTTGCTGCTGCTCTTGCTACCGCAACCTGAACCTGTGGAGTGCTGTTGGAGGGATTGATAGTGTGGAGTACCGGGCCTGTGGTTATCAGAGGATGAATGGTGGGTGCATGATCCTTGTTGGTTTTGATGGGGGGGCTGAAGAGCCTTTCCCTCAACTAGATCTATCATGCTTAGATTCCCCATCGGTGTTCTTCTCGGGGGTGGTTTGATGGTTGGAGAAGATCAGAAAGAAGCAAAGAAGTAGAATTCAGTGTGGAGGCCTATCGATTTTTGGGCCTAAATTAATCTGAAGAAAGTAATCTGCTGAGAACTGCTTGAGGTCCACAGCCCAGAGTTTACTTTGGATATATGGTCAGACTTTTTCCTATTGTGTTCTCTTGCCTGGTAGACAGACTAAATGATACATTATGGACAGTGAGAGTGTCCAGCTTTGCTGTAAGTGATATACTGTACCCCCAGCTGAACTGAGAGATTGGTTTGGGGAGACATTTTTATTACTTTCCTTCTTTTTCTTTGGTGAGGTGATAGCTCCCAGAGGTTATAAACTGATTGCTGGAGAGAACAGTGGCAACCTCTTCTTCAAACTTTTAACTTATATTTACAATTTACAATCTGCTCTGTTTTATTTATATTGTGTTTATTTATTGTTGAATGGTGGGAGGTGTATGATTGAAAGTTGAGTGATTGGGTGTGTAGTGTGGTGTGTTTGGTGTAAATTTGTTGTGGGTGCTCTGAGTATGTGAAGATGTGTTAGGGAGTTGCTGGGATGGTCAGGCATTATTCCCCCTCCCGGCTTAAAGATCTCCACTCTTTTAGGTGTTCCCCACTATCTCTGGAGGTATATAGATGGTGTAGGGCTCTGGGGATTGTAAGGAGGAGGATGGCAGGGGCAGGGCCCAGAGGGAGAATGGAAAGGAGTGGAAGGATTTGGATAGTGAGGACAAGAGGATGCCCTGGCACAAAATGGGTTCGGGAGAGGGGTCCTCCTTGCCTGATTCCCATACCCATGGGCTCTGCTTGCAGCAGGCAGGTAGCTCAGTCTTACTGGTGACTCATCCTACACAGATGGTGTTATGTAACGCCAGGTCCATTAAGAACAAGACTGCTATAATAGCTGATCTTGTCGGGTCATTGGATCTGGTGTGCGCCACCGAGACCTGGTTGGATGACAACACTGGCCCTATTTTGGTTTCAGCTGTACCAACCGGGTACTTGGTGATACACCATCCAAAGTTGGATCATACGAGTGGGGGAGTGGCAATCTGTTGTAGAATGGAACTAAACCTGATGGAGGTACCAGTAGGAATCACCAACTCCTTTGAATGTATCGTGGCTGAGGGTGTGGGGTGCAGGATTCTTCTCATTTACTGTCCACCAGGTAATTGGAATGTTTTCCTGTGGGAAGTTGTGGACTTCATTGTCGACATGACATTGGGATCCTTCAGATGGATGATCCTGGGGGATTTCAATGCCTGGGTCGATGATGAACTCTCGCAGTTTGGTCAGGACTTCCTCCAGCTGATGAATTCACTGGGCTTCACACAGGTTATTTCCTCCTTGACCCATTTGAATAGTCATTCATTGGACTTGGTGTTCCTCCTGGGGATGGAGATATCTGACTTGGTGGTGGAGCCATTTGGATGGTCTGACCATCACACTATTGGGTTCAATTTCTTGGCCCCCCAAGTAGGTCGGCCCCTATGGAGATGGTCCGGTACCACCCTTTGAGGGGTGTTAACCCAGAGGGCCTGATGGCGGTGCTGGACCTATCGAGTCTGCTGAGTGAATGCATGGATCCTGGAGACCTGGTTCTTGCCTATAATAAGGCAGTAGTTGGGGCACTGGATTCCATTGCTCCTGTTCATGTTCATCCCCTCACACTTTTCCCTAAGTCTCTTTGGTTTGATGAGACTTTGAGGGAGTTGAGGAGAGTGGGAAGAAGGCTTGAGAGATGTTGGTGGAAGTTGGGTCTGGAGTGCGACAGGCTTAGGTTGATGGACCATTATCGGGTCTATCAATCAGCAATTACCTGTAAGAAGGCAGAATTCCTGTCTAGGAAAATTGCTGCTGCGCAGAACCGACTAGCCCAGGTCTTCCGGACCATGGACAGATTGTGCAATCCAGTCTGTCTTCCGTCTGAGAGAGCATTTTCACAAGAACATTGTGAGGAGTTTGCTCGATTCTTCTCAGATAAGATTGCCGCAATCAGGTCCAATCTCCTCCTAACTCTTTCAAATAGGAGTTGTGGTGATCTGCAGGAGATGTCAGACACCCAGTTTGTATGGTTTGACTTCGACCTGCCCTCACTCAATGACATAGTGATGATCGTCCAGTCACTGCGACCGACCAACTGTAGTTTGGACCTGGGTCCCACTCGCCTTTCAGTAGGATGTGTGGATAAAATTGGCCCAGTCCTTGCCAAGATAGTCTGGTTGTCTTTGGAGAAGGGAATCTTTCCTGATCCCTTGAAGGAAGCTGTAATTTCACCCCTTCTTAAAAAGCCTTCCTTGGACCTGGACTGTCTGGCTAACTACAGGCCTGTCTCTCTAACCTGCCTTTTATGGGTAAAG
This sequence comes from Neoceratodus forsteri, assembly GCA_016271365.2. Taxonomy (NCBI): domain Eukaryota; kingdom Metazoa; phylum Chordata; order Ceratodontiformes; family Ceratodontidae; genus Neoceratodus; species Neoceratodus forsteri. The sequence goes on along the minus strand of CM057453.1, from coordinate 991,201,178 downwards.
TTATTGAGAAGGTGGTTGCATCTCAGTTGGATGGTCATTTGACCAGCCACAATGTCTATGATTCTCTCCAGTCCAGATTTAGGAAGAGACATAGTATTGAGACGGCCCTTGTTCTGGTACTAAATGATCTCCTAATAGTGAGAGATCGAAAGACCCGTTCCATCTTGGTCCTTCTTGATCTCTCTGTGGCATTTGATACTGTTGACCATGGAATGCTTTTGGAACACCTGTGATTTATCTATGGATTATCTGGGCAGGTCCTCAGTTGGTTTCAATCATTCCTTCAGGGTAGGACTCAGAGTGTGGTGTCTGGGATTTTTTCCTCTGCATCACTCCCCCTATCCTCTGGGGTGCTGCAGGGCTCCATTTTGGTGCCCAAGTTGTTTGTGGTATATATGCTGCTGTTGGGAGCAATTATTAGTCAGTACAGCTTGAGTTTTCACTGCTATGCAGATAATACTCAGCTGTACATGTCCTTTGTGCCCGACCAGGGTGATGCTGTCTCGGTCTTTAACAACTGTCTCACCAAGATCCAGGATTGGATGACTGTGAGTTGGTTGCAGTTAAACCCTGAAAAAACTGAGGTGTTGGTCATGGACCCAGGTTATCGGGAGGCAGCTTTGCTGACAGGATCACCCTCGGGTCTTTGGCTTGGGGGGGGCCCAGTTAGCTACCTCAGACTGGGTGCGGAACCTGGGCATTATAATTGACTGCCTGACCCTTAAACATCAGGTGTCGGCTGTTGTCAAAACCTCTTTCTACCATCTGAGGAATATAGCCCGGGTGAAGCACCTGGTTCCTGCTGATGACCTTTTAACATTGGTCCATGCCTTCATTACCTCCCACCTTGACTACTGCAATGCCCTTTACCTAGGGCTACTGGAGGTTGATATCCGCCGCTTGCAGTTAGTGCAGAATGTGGTGGTCAGACTTTTGACTGGCACGTCTAGCACCAGTAATATAATGCCTGTCCTCTGTGGACTGCAATGTCTGCCAGTATAGTGGTGGATCACTTTCAAGGTCAGTCTGCTGACCTATAAGGCCCTACATGACCAGGGACATAGTTACCTGCAAGATCTTCTTTGTCCCTACTGTACTCCCTGTCTTCTCTGATCCATCGATGAGGGATTGCTAGAGATTCCCAGGGTCCACTTGAAGACATCTGGGGCCAGATTATTTAGTTTTATGGCCTGACCCTGTGGAATTCTCTACCTTATCGGGTGCGAGATTGCCTGACTGTCCAAAGGTTTAAATCAGCATTAAAAGCGTAACTATTTAGCCTGGCGTATTCTGATTTTTAAATATAATTCTGTGCTATTGATTTTATGATATTGTTTTAATTATATGTACTTGATTTATTTATTGTAAAAGTTATTCGGTCTTGGAAAGGTGCTTTTTAAAAATAAAGAGTTTTTTTTTTGTTTGTTTGTTTTTTAGTTGTTTAACCAGGAGTAGCATACCAGTTGATTGATTGATTGACTGTAAACAAATAGCTGGTCTCCATAATACTATTGATCAGCATTTTATTTATTCATTTATTTAGTTTTTAATAACCAGGTAAGTGCACTAGATACAAAAGTGACAATTTTCAGGCATGACCCAGGAGGTTACAACATCAACAGGAAAATACAGCGATGATACAGTACAGTATAGGAGCACACCATATTAGGGACATAATTAAAATTAATAACAATTTGAGCAATTTGAGATGACTGGAGAAACATTCCAATGTACTTCATATCAGAAATGAAAGTAAGTGCATATAATACTATAGCATTTAAGGATATAGTGAAAATGGATAATGGTTTGAGCAATTGGTATAACCAGGAGACAATACAGACATTTCACATATCAAAGCACAACAATGGTAAGTGCACATACAGCAGTAGTGACAGGCATGGTAAGATATTTCCAGATATTTCACAAAATTTCTAAACAGTTTCTCTCTTCTGCCCCTACTGTACAACTGCAGAAAACAGGTGGTCTCTCTAGAAATATCCCAGAAATTTCAGGAAATATCTGACCATGTCTTTGGTTGTGACTGTGTAACAGTTGATTATCAATCTAGGCATCAACTTTATTCTACAAAACTGGCTATAGCATAAAGAATATGACAAAAAGATGGAACAAGTAGGTAGGAAGGACTGAGGAATAAGACCTCATGGGTAGAAAGTAGGGGGGGAATGTATAAGAGGTAGGGTAGGAAAGGGGTGGTAAGACTAGTAGAAACTATGAGGTATAAGTACCGTAGGAAGACACTGAGACAGTAATAGTGTAGCGAGTAAGGAATCTAGGGTGATTTATAACAATTGCACTGTGTACTTTCAATAAGCAGAGAGTAATGTGTCATTTTAAATGAGGCATGGCTCGGTGACTGGCATATTTCAAGGGGCAGTGAGTTCTAGTAACTGGAAAGGAAAGACGTGATTTCCCTTTGGAAGTGTTACATCTGGGAATGTGAAGTAAGGAAAGATCAGCAGAATGGAGACCATAGGAGGTGGTCTGTGAGATGAGTGCAGCGGCAAAAGAACTAGGCATACTGGACCTCAGGATTCCATCCAGAAGGGCCACAAGAGCAAGGAGTTGGTGTACCATAGAAGAGGGCCAATTAAGGTCTGCATAGAGCAGGCAGTGATGTTTTAACTTAGGGGATGCAGAGGCATTATGACAGATATTATTACAGGTTATGTCCCATTTGTGTAGGGATGTTTTAGATGCGTTGCTGTAGATTGAACTTCCATATGCAAGGGATGGGAGAAGAATTTCTCTGGCAATGGCCAACCTTGTGAAAGGGGTGAGAATGTGGCTAGTTCTGTAAGCAAACCCTAGCTTAGTATTGACCACCTTACACACAGTAGTAATATGGATATCATAGTTAACGGATCCATCTAGTAGAACCCCCAGGTATTTAAATGAGTTTACCACTTCCAAAGGGCTACCATTCACACTTACTATTTTGAAGTGATCACAACTAATTTTTTGTTTGTCAGGAGAGCCAAAAAGTATAGCTTGAGTCTTGCTAATGTTAGAACCAGCCTATGGCTAGTGATCCAGGATTGTACATTTAGGAAGTCTCCCTATTGATTGTGGTTGACAGTAAGCACATTACCAGAGTTGGTATAGAGAATGAGGTCATCAGTGTACAGCAGCAGTGAGCAGGAGGGGGCATTTCTTATTATATTATTAATCAAGATCAAGAAGAGAAGAGGTCCTAGGATGGATCCTTGTGGTACCCCAATGTCAATGACTGTTTTGTCAGAGGTTGCAGAGTTGAACTTTACAACCTGCATCTTGTTGGATAGGTAGCCATTAAACCAATTCATGGACTGTGCCAAGAAACCCAGGGATAGGAGGTTAGCTAGCAGGAGGTGGCGATCAATGAGATCAAATCCCTTTGTGAGATCTATAAAAACTGGTTCTATTAGAAGACCCTGCTTCATAGCATGTAGTGTGTCATTGGTTAGCTGTAGCAGGGCAGTTTGGGTGCTTTGACCCTTTCTAAAGCCATGTTGCTTTGTGGACGGGAAGTTATACTTGGTGAGGTGCTCTGTTACCTGTCTTGTGACGAGCTTCTCCAGGATTTTGTTTAAGATAGATAAAGACAGATGATATTGCTATTGGTCTATAGTTTGCTAAATCCTTTTGTCACCTTTTTGAAAGACCAGTGTTACTCTGGCCATTTTCCAGATATCTGGCACTACTCCTTTACTAAGGGACATAGTGAAGATTTTAGATAGAGGCCCTGCAATGAAGTGGGCAGCCAGCTTGAGGAGCTCAGGTTCCAGGCAGTCAGACCCAGCTGCAGTGCTGTCTGATGTGGCATTGAGTAACTTGAGTACATCTGCTTTGGAGACAGCTTTAAAGAAGAATGGTGATCCCACTGGCATACATTTTGGAAGGAGCTATCAGGAGTAAAGGGTGCAGCAGGGAAGGCAGTAGTATATTTGGAGAAGTTTGAAAAGTGATTGTTGAAAGCCTTTGTTATCTTTTTTTTGTTGTTGATTTATTATCCTCCTGTGGCCGACTCACCGCATTCTAGCTGTTCTCTTGCAACCCTGTCAGCTGGGATCCAGCCACTGTCCATCTCACCCTGAACCGTTGGCAGCCATATAGCCCCTGCGGCTTACCCCCCACAGTGGGGTGACAGGGAGCCACCTAACTCCCCACCCAGATGGATCCAGCTCAGGTGCCAGCATCCCAAAGAACACTCGTGGACAGCCATCAAACCACAGGAGGCACAACTTTTTCCCCTGTTTCAGCTTCCCCAGAGTTGGTGGGCATGCAATGACACCAGCAGTTATGAGCATGCATGCGTCTACATGTGCCCACATCCAGGTGTCTGCCCTGACTCCTCCCCTGAGTATGGCATGCATCTCCACCCCCTAGTCTCTGCCAGGGGGCAGTCAGACACTACCTGTTGTGGACCCCCCAGAGAGGGAGAGTTGTCCTTCAGATGCTCAATCCCTCTCCTCCCCTGCTAGTCCCCGGTGACCTGTGCTCACTCCCGAACCCAGGTCATCGGCATGGTGTGAGGTTCTGTGACCAGTGCCTCTGCCCTCAGCACCACCGGGCCAGCTGAAAGCCTTTACTATTGTGTGCGGATCTGAGCAGTGGACTCCATTCAGTATCATGTCATTTGTAGTGTGATATTGCTTGGATTCAAGGAAGGTTTTTATATGTGACCAAAATTTCCTGGGGTCACCAACCACATCCACCAATAATACCTTGCAGTACTGGCTTTTTGAAAGCCTGATTTGCTCCTTGCACTTTGTGCGCTGTTCCCTATAGAAAAGAAAGTCCACTTGGAGGCCCAAAGTTTTGAATTTTCTCCAGCATTTGTCCTTATCTTTGAGTGATGTGAGTAAGTCCTTGTGCAGCCATTTGGATTGCTTACTGCTTACCTGGTGAGTGTGAAGAGGGGTATGGTTATCCTGAAGTGATAAAAACTTGCTTAGAAAAAGGTTGAGTGTGATATCAGTGCTATGGGCCCAGTAGATAGGGGACCAATCAATCATAGTGACATCATGTAGAAACTGAGCCTGATTTAGAGCTGCATAATTCCAGAATGATATATAGCAAGGGGGATATATGGGGATTACTGAGCGAGTCCATACACAGAAGACCGGGGAGTGATCACTTATTGTGTCTATCAGAGTGCCCACAGCCACAACTGTATTTATGTGATTCATCATGACCCAATCAATGATGGTGCTAGAACCATTATTTTGTAACAGTCTTGCCAGGTCAGTTATGATCTGTTGTAAATTTTAACACTGCACCAGGGATTGAAGGGTACCATGGGATTTACTCAACCAATGTATATTCATGTCCCCGAGGGTGAGTAGTTAATTTGTTGAGGCACTGTGGTTCAGTAAATCCTCCAGACCAGATTGTACACCTTTGGGAGGATTGTAAGCACATATAATGTGAAGCTTCTTTGTCCCTAGGGTTAGGATGGTATGTAGTGACTCATATGTAGAAGTATAGTTATCAGTCACCAGGGACAGGTTAAGGTGGTTTTTGAAATAGATTTTCACCCCCTACAGTGCATTCAGAGGGTGGCCTATCCTGCCTTATAAAGCTGTATTTAGGGAATAGGCAGCAGGTATCAGGTATTGAGGGCTTTAGATATGTCTGTGATATACGTAGGACATCAGGTCGGTAGCTGTCGACTCAAGCATCAATTTCTGTGTGGTTGTTGAGCAGACTTCTAAAATTTAGGTGAACTGTGTGCAGACCCTTAGTGCCATAACCAACATTGCTTATAGATACTTGGCTGGGATTAGGACCCGGGTTTAGCTCAACGTCTCCAGACAGCATAAGGGCTAACAATATCAGGTACCATGCTTTACAAGGCATAAAAGAAGGGATTAGATAACCATGGAGATGCCACCATTTTGCTACTGATGCAACAGTGGAGTAAATAAGGAATCCTGGGAGGAGTGCTGGGGCAACCTGAATGTACCTATCTGGCTGGATTATCATGTTTGAGTAAGTGAAGTCATCAGAGTCTATACTCCCTTGCAGATATAGGTCCAGTGAAATACTGATTGCAAGTACACTCAGGGATAGTAGAACCAGGCTGAGAGTCAGCATTAACAGGGTTTGACTGGCCATTATTAGTTTAAAACAAACAGAAACAAGGTTGTAGGGCAAGGGTCCTGAAATCAGATTGACTTGTATAAGGCCAGCAATTTAGCTGTAGGGGTGAACAGAAACTTTATAAAGTTTAGTGACTTTTGTCTTAGTATTACCTTTGGATTAAGCCCAGAGACATTAAAGTAGATCCTCTATATTAGGCCAGCAAGTTTGGTGTAGGAGTGAGCAGACATTGTATAAATCTTACCAACTTTGGTGTGGTTAGCAAAGCCCTCTAGTGGCAGAGTTGCATAAAGTGCAGATGGAGGAATGGACTGATGGAGTAAATTCAGCACTGTACAGTCCTCTAGTGACTAGTAAGACATTATCTGCTAATGGAAAAGTCAGCAGAAAAAAAAATTAAACAGCTATGCAGTAACTAACTAACTGAGCAGAACAGACACTGTATCCAAGTTAAGAAATTCTTGTCCCTGGGCTAAAAAGGAACAAAGTTTAAGAGGCAGAAAGAGCTTTGCTGGCTGTAAGACCTCAGAAGAGTCTCTGCTCTGTGTTTCAGCAGTACCTGCAGTTTCGGTCAGAGAGGCAGAGTGGCTAACATTTGACCAATGAGTAGTCTCTGCAGCTAATTTAACTTGAAGTTTCAAGGGATATACAAAGGTAAGGTGTGTAAAATAAATATTCTGTGGGATGGGTGAGAACAGAGAGCTAGCACAAAAGATTTATTGGAGACAGGGGCTTCCTCTGTCCAAACAGTGTCTCCAAAGAAATCTTAGAAAAACTCTTTACTTACCAACTGCACCCCTCCCCCAAAGTACTATTGAAAAATAAAAGGGGAAAGCAATCATTCAAAAGGTACAGCAGATCACACATAAACCAATGATCTTTCAAATAACTAACTGGTAGAAGTGTGGTGTGTGGGGGAATGGGAGGCATCAGACATCGAGGATGGGCAAGATAATCACTCAACATGAGTCCATGGAATTTCAATTTAATTACAGGGAATCTGGTATGGGTGATCCGATAAAGATAATTTTTTTTTCTTTTAACTTTTAGAATGTGGTGCCTAATGATAAAAATGTAGAGTCAGAGATTGATTTAGCTAGTGACATAGAGGAGGGGTGAAAACAAGTATAACAAATAGAATGTGCAGATGATCTCAGGATATGAGGACATTGGAAAGGTATGACATAACTATTACCTGACAAGTCTCCCAAAAATGAACATATATTTACAATTGGTGATTGGAACCTGCAATCCAGTTATGAACGATATATTCAAACTGACAATAAGTTGAAACACAATCTGCCTGTGGGGAATGCACAGGAGCTGCAGCTGGCCTTTAAAATGTACTTGCTTTTAATTCTATCCATCTTCAAGCGCAAATAATTCTGATACTAACTTTCAATAAATTGTTACATATTTTTAGATACAATACATAACATTTCCTTGTCGCATCTTCTTGGACAGTTAAACATAAAAAAAGAAATAAAAAGATTTTCATTCAATGCAGCTTTTAATACTCTGCAGTTTGAATTGGTTTCTCATGTGGAAAATCTGTACTTTGCACAGTGATGCCTTCATCTGTTTTCATGAATCTAAATGGTCATCAAGTGAAAGTCAGACCGCATCACTAGTGCCAGTAACTAGAGGCAGCAATTGGGTAGACAAAGTGCATCTAAATTACTTATGGCAATAAAAAATTAGGAGGAAGTGTACAGTATATGCGTGTTTGTGGGGGTGTTGGTGGGGTGTAAGGAGAGAGGAACTTTTTTAAACAAAAGACAAATTATTAATCATGCTTACACACCCTGCACAACATTGATGACAAACATACTCTTAAATAAATTACAAGTTTTTAATTACCCTTGGAATGACACAAATCATACATATTGTACTATGTCAGCCTCCTCTGACCGACATAAAGAATTTCAGAGAAGTGATTATTTGTTTTGTTTATTTAGATCTAGGATTACAGTTACCTTTGAGACAAGGCTCTTTTTCAAAGGTTCCATGTCAGAAGAGTACATACATGTTAAACAAGGGCATACAACATTAAAGAGAGCATACAACCATATTCATCAGTTCAGGTATGGCATCACAATAAATAGGATACATAAATAACACATACAAGGAATCTTTTCAGAAACCTAGAGGAAGGGTGAGAGGATAGGGGGTGGCAGCCAAAAAAGAGACTAGAGCAGCTCACAGCATTGTCAAAGAACATCAGAGGGGGGTGATTGATCTCAGTGGGGAAGGGAGAAGTTAGGGGTGACAGTCACATGAGCTGGAGGCCGTGAGATGATGATGGAGGCTTGATTTGAATATGCCCAGTGAGGAAGTGGAGGTGATGTGAGTGCTGAGGGCATTCATCCAGCTGGGTGCACGGTGTGCAAATGATCTTTGGCCCAGAGTGGTGCGGCATCAGGGGATCTGTAGAAGCTGATGTTCAGATCCTCTGGTGTTATGAGGATAAGAGTTTGGGCACAGAAGGGCTTGGACACTAGGTGGAGTAAGGCCCAAAGTAGTTTTTTTCACCATCAAGCAGGTACGGTACTTTATGCAGTTAGCGTGTTGAAGCCATCCTGTTTGAGCGTAAAGCTCACATGTATGTGTGAGGCAGTGGGATCCAGTAAGTAGTTGACAGGCCTTGTTTAGGGAGGCGGTTATGTGCCTGAGGATGGTAGTAGAGGCAGAGCCATTGATTATGAGGGCATAGTCTATGACGGACACCACAGAGCTATGGATAGCAATCGTCAGTGCTGCCTGGGTAATATGCTATCTATTTCAGTAGAGAATTCCATTGTGTGAGTTTACCACTCTGGCAACATTATCAATGTGAGTCCCATAAGATAGGCAAGGGTCAAGTGAGATTCCCAGGTATTTAAAAGATGTACAAGGGTATTACCAGCGCTTGTATTGATATCAAGGGGGGCATTGACTGTGTTTGTTTTGATAGCTGCAGAAAAGCATAGATTTAGTCTTTTTTGTGGTTTAGAACCAGTTTAAGTTTTGCAAACCAGTTTTCAACAGCGAAGAAAGCAAGCTGTAGGTTGTGAAGTAAGAGTTGGGGGTCCTTATGGGGGGTGAGAAGCACAGCGTCATGGGCATAGAGGATAATTTGTCCTGGGCAGGATAGTGGAAGGGAGTTCAGGAAAAGGCTGAAAAGTAGTGGGCCCAGTATGGATCCCTGTGGGATGCCTGAGCGAACTGGTTTGGAGTCAGAGAGCACTCCAGAGATGTTTACTCTTTGTGAACACTGGTCCAGGTAGTTGTTAAAGCATGCAGTGGAGTCCTGGAAGAGCCTGGCATTCAGCAGCTGTTTGGTAAGCAGATCATGGTGAACAGTGTCCAATGCCTTACTTGAGTCGATGAATACAGCTCCAGTTAGATGGCCTTTGTCCAACAAGTTGTGAAGGACTCCAGTGAATTCCAGGAGGGCTGTTAATGTGCTGTGCCCTTGCCTGAACCCATGTTGCTGTGCACATAGGATGTTATATTTGTCCAGGTAGTCTGTAGGCTGATCAGCAACAATCCCCTCAAGGGCCTGGGGGGGGATAATATAGAGATCGTCCAGTAGTTCCCCTGTATGGACTTGTTGTCGCTTTTAAAGACCAGCGTGACAAAAGCAGATTTCCATTTGCTTCAGAACTGACTGAGGCTGAGGGAGAGGTTGAAGATTCTGGTAAGTGGGTGCAATACCTCTTCAAGGGTGCGGGATAGTAGTTTAAGGTCCAGTGAATCACCACTGGCTCTGGACTTGGAGATAGCCTTTGTTATGTATTTGTGGACATGACAAGTGCTCATGCAGGAGTGCTGTGAAATTTGGTGAAAGAGATGCCAACTGCTTAATCCTTTACAGCAACTAAGGACTAGTGTGGCAAATAGAAACTGAAAATTTAATAAGACTTTCAGCTTGTTCCTGATATTAATGTACTTTATATTCTCTGGATAAAGTCAGGATTTGATTAGTTACAAGTTCAATTTGAAAACTACAGCACAACTTATTATTAATTACATTATTAATTCAAATTAAAACAGTGTGTAATATTCACTAAGAAAGTTAATTAAGGCGATCAGTGTCAAGATGCAGTTCCTGCAGAATAACAAATCTGTAGCTTTATTGTTTGACATTATTTTTCAGTCACAAAAACACACATTTTATGAAGGACAGAGGAAAAACATGAAGCAAAATCAGGGACGGTTGAGAGGTAAGGTGGATTGAGCTTTTAAAATGAGTGTGTCCAGGTTTTCTGTTAGTATTTTCTGTTGTTTTTATACATCCAGTGTTTAACATCTCTTTCCTTGTAACCAAAATGAACTAGGATGTGGTATCCACTGTATAGCTCACTGACCAAATCAGACAGACTTCAGGATGTATATTAGCCATTTAACTTTAAAGCTTAGAGCAGCTGAGCTGGCTGTCTGACTTGTGGTGGGGAGGGGGACTAGACCTATTTTTAGACGTGATCTCTCACTCTGCATGAGCTGACATCTCAGCAGTAGTCTGTTAGATGTGAATGTAGGCCCAGTACATGGTTGCCAACACCTCCACCCCTCATCATTGATGGAATTTTTTTCCCTATCACAGACCCACAGGAGTATTAGGAGAGGGGTGGTCCACAAAACTCAGAGTAGTCAGTTTTAGCAGCTCCTCTCCCGAGCTGCTTTGTTATCCCTTCCTCAATGCCAGCTCTCCCCCCCTCAGCATACCTCTCAACTGTCCCTGATTATCTGTGATGTCCCTTATTTTGCTTCAAAATTTTCCAGCGTGCGTCCTAAAATTGTGATTTCTGTTAAAGACGAATAGGGATTCAAAGCATAAGATACTGTAGGGTGGGGGTTAAAAAGCAACAGGCAACATATTATTGCAAACTGTTTTCTATATGTATTTTGAAGGCAGTTTAAAATACTGATACATTTGCTACAAGTTTTACTCATATAACGTAACATGCACAGAAAATTGATACATTGTAACAAAGGGCTTCCTTTGCAACATTGAATGTATAGTATCAAAAATGTTTCACTTTTTCAGAGAGCAAAGAGAACATTTGCAACACTGTATCAAACCCACAGGCACTCCTGATGCCAATGCGTGTGCTTTACTTGTAACAACTCCATTTTTGCAGACTGGTTTCAGGCAGTGATGTGCAGTAGATGAATGTAATTAAATATATACTGTTTAGTGTGGCAACATTTTCAAAAACAGAATTTGCTGCTATTAGACAGAAGAGTGCATTCCTGGTATGTAGCTCAAAATAACATGTGCAGTATAATGACATGTCATGGATGATAGTAGTAACAATCCAATCCAAACAGTCCAATAGTAATGCATGTCTAAAGCAGGCTATGTACTGTAGGAAGAACAACAAAAAATTGTTGTGTATAACTGGTTTGCTTGTAAGCTGTATTGGATAGGGTCATAATGAGAGTGGATCCAACATCCAACAGATAAACAGCGCAACACTACAAGCGGGAGCTCACAGCATGAGGTGCAAACCTCAATAATTCACACAAAAGCCAAGGTAATGAGCACCTTTGAAGGTGTAGAGCTGGAAGCGCAGGGGTCTGGACTTGGCGTTTGGATTAAAATCACTTGCAGTATATTTTTCTGTGTCTGGAGTGTCCTGGAGTGCTCATTACCTTGGCTTTCATAGTGAGAGTGGGCCTTTGAAACAGCACATTTTATACCCAGTTAAAATATAAAGAAATGAATATATTAGGACACTTAATCCTGCAGTATGAAGGCAAATAATAAACTACAATTAATAATTAAGCTGAAAATTAAAAGAAGCTGATGCAGTTCACAGGACAGTCTACCTATAAAATATAAAGTTGGGGGCGCCAGAGAACTAGCTTCCAGGCCGGAAGTTTTTCTCAGTATCTCCTCACTATAGCTCCTTAAAAATCAAAAATTAGCATCTGGAATATCTACAAGCAGAAGGGTTTCGAATAGTATTGAATTCTGCAAGTCTCTGGCTTTCAAAAGATACTTGAAACACTATGGGATGTACAAAAAAAATCCCCAGTCCCAAACAACTGGAGCCTCAATGCCTACAATGACAAGGATGGCACTGACATTAGCAGAGGAAATATCTGGGCCTCCCTCGATGAGTGTGCCTGCAGAACCTCCATGGCAAATGATCTTAAATTCGGTCAAAGCAATGGATGCTAAGATTGAATGTATATTAGAGAAGTTAGAGATTCATGATGCTGCTCTAAACACTCTCAAAGATACAGTAGCAGACTCAGAGAAAAGAACCGTGATGTCCTGGAGTTCTTAAAATGGGTCATGGTGCACTTCTGCCTCTATCAGAAAGGGTGAAAACAACATTATTTAATGTATGTTACATATTTGCCAATTTTGTTATGCCTAGTGACAACTAAGGATGCGCTAATGCGGAATTTGCATTAGGTGAATGTGGTAAAATTCAGGAGACTCACTTTAGGTTTGGGACTGTTAAAGTTATGGATTACCTTTTTACCAACCTGACCCATTGGCCACTCCTCCACCACCCCAGTCACTTTTCACCTTTCTTATTTAGTTAGTTTTTGTTGATTGGGTAAGTGCACTAGACAAATCCTGCCTATTTTCAAGCATGACCTGGAGGAGGGGGATACAGATGAATGCCAAACTGACCTTGAACCAGATTAAGCTGTTTGTGGTATTTTTAGTGAATGAGGGAAATTTGGCCAGGACACCTGGGAAATTCCCCTACTCTTGCTTCCTGTGAGCAGGAGGGACCCTTTTTTCCTGTGGGACCAAGATGGCTGCCATCCCGGACCCTGGAGGAGGTGGAGGTGATGCAGCTCTCAGTTTTGTGGTTTCTGCTCTGGATCTAAAGCCTGCTATGCCTGTTGTTTTGCCTAGTGACTGCAGTAATAGTCAACCTGACACTGCACCACAACTAATGATTCGTACACCTCCTGAATCTCCTCTTGAGTTTGGAGCTACCACCCCGATTTTGGACCAGCATTCTTTTACAGTTTGTGGGACCAGTACTTATGCTATGTCTCCATCACATTTGCGAGTGTTATATGAACAGCACCGCTCTCTCTTATGGCACTTCATGCAGGAGGATAACACCCTGCACTTCGCCATGCCTACTGTCTCTGACCAAGCTGCTATACAGTTTGGGCCATCACATGCTACGACAACGGACTTGCTTACAGCTCCTACCTGTGCTGCTTCAGCTACTGCAGGCACGATATCCTCTATGGACACCCATGGAGGTACTTCATTTCCAGACTCTGTGGTCTCCTGCTTCCACTCTACATGCTGCGGGTTGGACTCAACCACTTCCTGAAGCACTCTGGTCTTCTCCCCTATCGGTAAGTGCACGGGACATTATACAGGGACACACAGTCCCTGAACTGCCTGCTGAATCCACTTCCTTCCCTCATTCATCCCCAGTGGCTTTGTTGCAACTACACCCTGCCACTTCGACATGACATTCTGCTGTTGGCCAACCAACTCCTGAGACTCCAGGCCCTTTGCATGCTCAAGATTATGTTTTGGTACCGCATCCTTCACTGGCAGTGCAATCCTCAACAGCTGATTCCATTCACCACTTGGATAACCCTTCTTTGCCTTCTCTACATACAGGTGAGACTTCAACTGACCATCCCTTTCACCTCAGTGACCTGTATCAGAACTTGGATGAGCCAGTTCGATGTAGAAATGGAGTTTGTCTGAAATATTTTGGTGACCTCTCTACTGCACCTGATAGGAAAACTGTATTGCATTCCCTGTTACGTGACTCTCTGGGTGTTTCAGCAAGTGAATTGTTTGCTTTCATACATATTAGAGGGGAATCAGTTTATGATTTAAGTTTTAAGAATGTTTCTACTGTAGAAAAATTTTGGATCAAATATGAAGTGGTAAAGTCACAGCCTTTATGGACCCCATTATAAGCTCATTCCTCTTACTAAACCTACGATGAAAATAATTGCTCTTCTTTTTTGTAATGAAGGAGTGAGCATAGCAGACATCCAATACTGGCTTAAACAGTGCTGCGATGTTCTCGAGGCTCCTCGTCCTATTTTGGATGAGAACCTTGTCTGGACAGGGGGTTGGAAGGTTAAGGTGCAATTGAAGCAGAATGACAGGGTATAGCTCATTTGCCAGGTAGTTTTCATATAGGTAAGGATAGAGGTTTGTGTTTTTATCCCGGTCAACCCCGCATCTGCCATAAATGCAGTGCTAGAACGCATTTGAGCCATACCTGCAATGAGCCAAGGTGCACTATTTGCTTAGCCTATGGTCATGTGAGCCTTGGTTGCCCTGACCCACAGAGGTGTAATCTCTGTGATGAGACTGGCCATACTTACCAACAGTGTCCATGGGCTGACCATAATTGGTTGGACCTTCCCCCTCAGGATCAGGTAGCCCTCATCATGGACTCTCAGACTCAGGTTCTTTGCCAGCATGATAAGGACGGCCAGGACGTAGTGCCCCCCCTCCAGTGATGATCTTCCCTCTTCTCTTCCCACTCTCTGAGTGGCAGATCCTGTGTTACAAGACCTGATCCCTCCTGGCATGGACCCGGCACCTGGGGTCGTTGCCCCCTCTGACCCCATGCCACCTCCTCCCACTCCTGAATTGGACCCCTTCACGGAGGTTTCTCAGGGAAAAAAGGGTAAGTCCAAGGGTAAATGTAAGGCTCCCAGCCTTTCCCCCAGACAATCCATTCTGACCAGGAATCGCTATCAAGCCCTGACCAAACAGAAGCAGTGGAATGACTTAATGGACAAGGAAAATTACTCTGACTCTTGACAGGCCTCTTCTCTCCATTTAGACTACTCCTCTGATTCCCAACAGGATCCCTCCCCTAATAAACCAGACACCAGGCAGCAATCAGCGATTACTTGATGCCTCTTTGCCTAATTCTTCTTTGTTTTTTTTCTGCTGGCTTTTGGTCTGTTTCTTTTTTCTTATGCCTGTGGGTCTGGGTCTTCGCTACTTCACACTTAATGTGTGCAGCATGAAATCCCATAGAAAACTTCTTGCCTCTCTGCAGTTTCTATTGGATCTCCCACATGATCTCTACTTACTTCAGGATACTAGGCTGAAGACTTGATACGAGCTGACCCAGGCTTCTGCTGGCCGGACTAGAGGCCCTTCCTATTGGTCCTCAGGTGAGGATAAATGTGATGGGTTGGGAATTTTGTTTTCTGGTTTTGACTGTACTGTTACGAGACTGGTTGATATTGTCCCTGGCCGCACCTTATTGCTTGATTGCACCTTCCATTGCCTGCAGCTCAGGATTCTAAATGTTTATGCACCTCAGGGTATTACTGCTTGTTCAGACTTGTTTCGGTTGTTGCAGCCTTATTTACACACCTCTAGACATCTTTATATGGGGGGAGACTTCAATCGTGGTGTCACCCTGGCTGACAGAAGAGGCTCCACACAAAAGCTTTTCGGGGACTCTACTGCATTACATACTATTCTTAAGTTCGCCTCTCCTAAGGACGGTTACTGTGAGGTGCATCCTAAGGGAACAATGACCTATCATAGTGGCCTTCTGGCCACTCGTATTGATTTTATCTTTCTCTCCCAGAATGTTATGGTACAACAGGCGAAGATTATTCCTTGCGAGACCTCAGATCACATGGCCATCTCATTGCTTTGTTTTCCTTCTTGTTTCTTCACGCTGGAAGTTGAATAGCTCATTATTGTCTGATGGCTGCATTGTTCGAGATTGCCTGGAATTTCTGTTGGCTCGCATTTCAGTTCTGGATGCTTATACTTCCCCTTTACATTGGTGGGAAGATACCAAATCAGATCTTAAATGCCCCTTTCTCAGGAATGCTAGGAGTAAATCTGTTTCCTCTTATCGTAAGTATTTGCTATTGTGGCCGTATTTACTGGACATGATCTCTAGGGCTTCTGTGACAGCACAAGATTGCTCCCCCCTTATTGCTTCCTTGAAGACTCAGATGGAAGAGTGCCAATATAACAGGGCTCACTCGTTGCATCTTGAGGCTACTTGTGGCACCCACTTTTCTAAGGCTTCTTTTGATATTTGCGTGTGCTGTTCTGACAGGGTGGCTGCCATGCACATTGATCATCTTACTGATGCAGACTCTTCTATGGTTTATGACACCATATCATCTCTCCAGCTAAAGGTCTCTTTCCATCTATCGAGTGTTTTTGGGACTCCTTCACAGGCTACATCCTCTGCTGCTTCCTTTTTTGATTTCCAGACCTCTTCTCCCTCTCTTGATCTTTGCACCAAGTTGACATCCCCAATTTCTTTGTTAGAGGTGCAGGCGGCTGTTAAGAAGCAAAAGTGATGTACTTCTCCAGGGCTGGACGGCCTTACGGCTGAACTTTATCAAGCTTTTTCTGACCTCTTTTCTTCCATTCTTATCTTGCTCTTTAATACTATCATTGATTCTCATTCTGTTCCTGGGAATTTTTCAGATGCTATCGTATTTCTATTGTTTAAGAAAGGAGATAGGACTGACATAAGGAATTGGAGGTCTTTGAGTCTCTTGAATGTGGACTATTAGATTTTTACATCTGTCCTGCTTCACCATCTTCTTCCTGTTGCATCCCAAGTCATTTCAGAGGTACAGACCTGCGCTATTCCTCACCGCACTATTGTTTCCAATCTTTCCTTACTTAAAGATGTCTCTGCCTTTAGCTCTTCTTCTTCTCCTTCACTTCTTTTTTCGCTCAATTAGGAAAAGGCATTTGCTAGAGTAAATCATGACTACCTCTTTCAAGTCCTGTCTCATTACGGTATTCCACAGCGATTTATTCAATGGATCAGATTGCTCTATTCCACTGCCTGAATCCATCCTTATGTGAATGGCGCCTCTTGCCCCCCAATTTTGAGTTGTACCGGGGTTCGGCAGGGCTGCCTTCTCAGTCCTCTTCTTTATGTTTTTCATATCGATCCATTGCTTCGTAGACTTTTATACCACCCATCGATCCCTCAATTGTCCTTTCCTTGTGAGTGCTCTATACCTACGGTGTTAGCTTATGCAGATGATCTCTGTATTCTCATCACCCCGCACCTACGAGAGGCAGACTTACTCCTCCTTCTAACAGATTTTGAATGTGTGTCTGGTTCTAAGCTTAATTATAACAAGAGTTCAGCATTATACCTCCTGATTCCACCTCCCTACATTCTCCTCGCTACGTTGCAGGGGTGCCTTTACAATTTTCCCTGGTCCAAGTTCTAGGATTGACCTTTGGTGCCCCTGATGATGCCTTCTCAAATTGGACTGCTGTTTTGGACAAAACTTTTCATTTGGTTGCATCCTGGAAGGGTCATACTATTGCAAATAAGAATCAGGTTTTGTTGCTGAAAACTTTTTTTGTTGTTTAACATTTTTATTGGTATTATTCGGACAGTACACACACATAGAGACAGAGTGTCACATTTCCATATCTGATTCATATCACAGCATTTGGCACTCATATCATGTACAATCACCACATATACACTTCATAGGTTACAAAATATAAAAAGCATATATCTTAGCATAACAATTATGTTACTACCCTTGACTCCATGAATTAATAAATCCATGTTGGTTCACTCTTCTCGAAAAGAAAGGAGCCACAAGAAGGGTAAGGAAAGGGATATGTGGTGGAAAAAGTAAGGATAAAGCAAGCTAGGCTTAGTCACAGTCCAGCTTCTCTGCCTCAAGCATGTCTAGCTTCACTGCGCATTGCAATATCAACTATGTACAAAAGGCAATCTTACCTAAATATATGTGAATAAGTGAGTTAAGAGATGGGGAAGGGAATTTCTGATGCACAACCAGACCTATTGTGAGTGGGGGAATCTAAGAAGCAGCATTAGGGAGAGTATTGTGGCAATACTTAGACCTTAAATATGGCTGCCAGCATTTGTCATACCGGGTTAAGGAACCTTGGGCAAAACTGGAAATCTTCTCGAATGTGACCTCTTGAGCCAGGGCCAGGAGGAACTCCTGCACAGTCGGGATCTCCAGGGGTTCTCCACCTCCTTAATATGAGGCTCTTTGCCAAAGCCCCAGCCACTGTGATCCGATGTGCCTCTGGGCTAAATTGGGGCACGATCGAGCTACTGCAGCCCAAAAGGAGCAGAAGAGGATACGGCCCTGTGTTAGGGAAAATCTTCTGACAAATGTCCTGGATTCCTGTCCAAAAGGACTGCAGGTTTGGGCAATCCCAGAGTATATGGGAAAGATGGGCACCAGGATTACCACATCTCCAGCATATGTCTGCCAGTAAGAGTCCCATCTTGACCAATTTGGCCGGTTCTCTATACCATCTATGGAGGGTCTTATTCATGATAAGTCATGTGCACCCACCCTGGCAGGCTAGATGGATTCGGACCCATCCTCATTCCCATTGTTGCTCTGAGATGGGAATCTGTAGTTCCTTCTCCCACTGCAATCTGGCTTTTTGAGAGGGGTCTGTAGAGTCTCGGAGCTCTCTATATATGTTACTAGCTCTGTTCCTGGTAAATCTACCCCATGTATCTATGGGGTGAGGGCTTTCTGCTGTTCTATTGTGGGATGAGAAATTTGGAAGGTGACATATGGCATCCCTTATCTGTTAGTATCTCCAAAAGAGAGATGTAGGGAGATGATATCGTGCCTTCAAAGAGTCAAAGGAGTCTATAATCGATGTGCCAGGAATTAGGAGGTCCTGTATTGAGGAGATACCTAGTCCCATCCAATTTTTCCAATTCAGGGGGGGATTTCCCTATTGTCAGGGCAGGGTTATTCCATATAGGCATATGAACCCAAGGAGCCTTATCATGGCCCGGTAGAGCCATTGCTTGCCTCCAGTATTGTATCGATAATGACATAGCAGAGGAGAGTTGTGAGGGTATATTTTTCTTGCCATAAAGGGTAACTGCTGGGGAGGGAGAGTGGGTTAGGGAGGCTTCTAGATGGAGCCAGTTAGGAGAGGCTTGTCCAATTTTAGAGAACCATCTAAGGGTCTGGAATAGAACAAAAGCCATATGATACCGCTGCAACCAGGGGATTCCCCAACCACCCCTTTTCCAGTGTTGTATTAGTTAAGCTTACTATATCGTGGGGGGGGTGCCCTTCCACAAGAAGTTACCCATCAGGGCCTCCAATTTCTGGAACCACTTTTGAGATATGGACACGGGCAAATGGGCCAGTAGGTATAACATCTTGGGAGAAGCCATCATTTTGATTGAGTCAATTTTACCGCAAATGAAAGCTTCAGTGTTTTCCATCTTTCGAACTCAAGCCTCAGGATATCAATTAAAGGGCTGAAGTTAGCTGCAATCATTTAAGATGGATCTGGATGTAAGACAATGCCAAGGTATTTTATACCTTGAGGGGACCATTTAAGCCCCATGGCCATAAATTCTTCTCCAGAGGCAGCCAAATTCATTGGAAGAATTTCAGTTTTGGACTGATTTATCTTTAGGCCAGATATTTTTGAAAAATCAGTCAGAATGTCAAAGACAGTCTGAATCCCTAATGGGGTATGTTCAGTAGTGATAAGGAGGTCATCTGCTATAAAAAGGTTTTATAATTTGTATCACCCACTTGGATTCTGGGGATAAGATTCGAGAATCTGAGTGCAATGGCCAGGGGTTCTATCACTAGAATGAAAAGGAGGGGGGAGAGTGGTAACCTTGTCTCGTGCCCTTCTGTAATTGGAAGGGCCGGGACAGGGAGCCATTCATCAGGACCGATGCTGAGGGAACAGTATATAAGAGTCTAACCCAGGCAATGTATTCGGGGCCAAATCCCATACTGGAAAGAATAGGAAATAGGAAAGGCCATTTGACTGAGTCAAAGGCCTTTTTGAAATCGATAGCCATCGCTACAGAGGGGATTAATGAGAGATTGACAGGATGAAATAAGGACTCTAAGGTTCTGTGGTGATATGACCCCAGGTGGCCTTTAACAACGCCCGCTTGTGATGGATTAATCAGGCCTTGTAAAAGGGGTTCAAGCTGACCAGCAAGAACCTTGGCCAATATCTTGGCATCTGCATTAATAAGAGAAATGGGACGATAACTACCTGGGAGCCCTGGATCCTTTCCTTTTTTTGGAAACACTGTAATGATGGCTTCTCTCATGGAGGAGGCAGATGTCCCTTAAGTAGGGAATGTTGGACTACTCTAACCAAGTAAGGAGCCAAATTTACTCCCTGTAATTGATATAGGTCTACAGGCAGATCATCTTTCCCTGGAGACTTGCGCAGGTTCATCGTTTTATTCGCCTGGATCACTTTATCCACAGTTATTGGAACTTCCAGCAGTTTGGTCTCACAGCCTGAAATTTTGGGGATAGGCAAGGAGGTTAGTAAATTTTGAATCTTGACAGGATCAGGGGGAGTTGGAGAAGCATACAGCTTTTCATAGACTTGAGACATGATTCGATTTATCTCAGAATTTGTATGACACGAAGCCCCATTCGTATCCTTTAGTATGTGGATCACCTTAGAGGTTTGTTGTTGTTTGAGATGGTAGGCCAAAAGCTCCCTCTTCCCAATAAGCATGATGAATATGTTGAAGATTTAGCTCAGTCTTTCGGGATAGATGGGCATTAAATGCTATTCGTGTGCTGGCTAGTTGTGCTAGTAGGGTTAAAGGCGGGGGTTGGTTTCTGAGAGCTTTATATTGGGATTCCAAATAATATAGTTGCTTCTCCAATGCCCTCTGGTCCACTTCTCGTCGATGCCTTTTGGCAGCTGCAAAGGCAATTATCCTGCCCCGATGGTGGCCTTAAAGGCCTCCCACAAGGTCAAATCGGATACTTCCCCATTATCATTATCCGTCCGGTATTCTGATACTGCCGGGCCAATCCAGTCTAAAAAGGTTGCATCCTTTAGCAATAAAGGGTCTAAACACCATGTAGGGGACCTGTATAAGTCCTGTCCTGTCTTAATGACTAGCTCCAGAGGGGCATGATCGGAAACAAAAATTGGATGCATCTGGGTGCTAACCACCTTACCATAAGACCCAGAAGATATTAGCCTATGATCTATTCTGCTGGAAGTTCCATATGCTGAGGAAAAACATGTGTAATCATACATTCCTGGGTGTAGTGCCCTCCAAATATCCGTTAGCCCAAGTTCAGACATTAGTTTGCCTACTGCTTTCCGAGCCTGTCTATGAGATTCCGGGGATTTATTGCTTCTGTCTACTGAATGATCTAATGTTAGATTAAAGTCTCCTCCTAGAAGTATGGGGGGTCCATTTTTGTTAAAATCCAGCAAGGCCTGATTGATTGCATGAAAAAATTAAGGACAGTCCTGGTTGGGGGCATATAAATTAGCCAGGACCAGGGGACTTTCAGGTGTTTCAGCTTCTGCTATGATCCATCTCCCATCGTGGTCTCTTATATAATCTTTCACTTGCCACCCCAGATTTTTGTGAAAAAGTATGGAGACCCCCCATCTTATGGGAGGGGGCCACACTGTGGAGTTCTTTGCTCACCCAGCCCTACTTAAGCTTCATGGCTACTTTGGAGGAGAGTTTCGTCTCCTGCAAGAAGGCGACCATAGGGCCAAGTTTTTTTTAAGTGCAGTAACACTTTCTTTCTCTTAATAGGAGAATTTAACCCCCCCCCCCACGTTCCATGAAATCAGCTTAATCTACATCTGGACCATTCATAGAAGCAATAAAATAGCAGAAATGCATAGCCAGAAACCACATATACACGGTCTGAACTTGGCACCATTACCTTCCTTATCTTCTTTCCTAATATTGAGGAATATGTCCACACCCCTAGAGTAAGATTGCCATAGAAAGGGTTAACCTTATAACCCATTACAAACATTTTAACCTGAAACATAAGAGAATTGATATTTACATCACCCATTGACAGGAGGATATTCAAGCTTTTGTTGTTAACCATATCCATTATTTTTCCCCCTGATCACTACCCCATAGACTCATACATGACCAGCTTCCACTGTATGTGTCGGTTAAGAATAGACCCAGACACCAGTAGAGGTCGCTGGGAGGTACACGGCCCCATATACTCATATCAGTTAGAGGCTACATGATTCTCCTTGTAATCCCTATATAAAAAGGAAGGAGAAAAGAAAACGTTCATGCAGCCACGGCCTATAACATCAACCCAAAGGCAGATGACAAGGGTAATTGAGCCCTTTGAAGTCCCTCTGCATTCTCCAAGAAAGTTGTCGAGAATGAGTATAACCGGGACCTAAGTGAACCAGAAGGGGAGAATAAACAAGAGAAAAAAAAATATATAAGTGAGAGGGAAAGCCTCCCTTGTTCCTTCAGTCTGTAGGCTTAGAAGGCTGACAGATATAGTGCTGGTATATGCTGAGGCAGCAAGAGGTGCATATCATGAAAGGGAAACTGCAGCAAAAAGGAGAGGGAAGTAATGACCCGAGTGTGTGATGATAGGTAGCACCAGGGCCTAAGCCAGCCTTCCTCAAGGGGGGGGAGGTTCTTGCCACTAGGGTCCCTGAAAAAGGAAAAAAGTAATAGGAATAGTTTCCTGATCAGAGGAGAGGGCTCCTTTGTCCACAGCCACATGTAATATTGCAAGCAAGGGGATTTGTCATCCACAATCAGCCTGGGGATTCAACCACTGGAGTAGAAGTATCCATATCACCGGAGGAGTTCACACTATCTGACCCAGTTGCCGAGGTCGAATGATCTGCTGATGGGATGCCCACTGGTTCTTCGGCCCAAATAAGATGTTTAGCTGCAGAGGGCTTCAAATCTTCCAAACAAGAGTGTCTCTGAGGAAGAGGCACATCGCAGGGGCTGTCCTCAGAAGGAAGATCCATCAGAGCCTTGAAACGGTTGTTGCTCATTTCTGGAATCAGCAGGTGTTGAGAGCCACTGGGTTTGGGACTACAGCTACGGCTTCTGCTTCTAGAGCAGAGCCTTGGAGTTTTATCTACGTGCCCCCCCCCCGAACCTAGCCCTCCTTCTGTTTTTCTTCTTAGAGCCCGGAGATTTTGAAAAAGTAGCCTGGGTAGGAGTCTCAGTGAATTTAGTTAGCTGAGGGGGGGAGAGCTGATAGCATTTCAGATGCTCTGTTGTTAGTATTGTCCTTTGAGGTGGGATGTACAGGCAGTGTTCCATGACTGTGATTATCTCGTAGCCTGCCACAGTTTAATGTGGGAGATTGGGAAGAAATAAAGTCCTCTGCAGAAGCCGGATTGTCAAAGATCCAAGGAGTCCCATTCACCATAATTCTTAGAGACGTAGGTACCTAAGAGCATACTCGAGCCCCAGCTCTGCACATGCCCTATGTGCCACTGTAAAGGCCTTTCACCTGTTTGAAACTTCTTGTGACTAGTCGGCAAAAATTTGGATTTTGTTGCCCTTCCAAAGTAGTTCTTTCTCTTGTCGAGCCAATTGAGAGATCACTTCATGGTCCTGGAAATGGAGAAATCGGGCCAGGATGGTGCGGGGACGTCCACCCGGAGCAGGGCGAGGGGCAAGAGTTCTGTGCACTCTATCTATCGCCCAAGGTGTTTTACATTGCCCATCCAGCAAGGGGGGAAGTTCTTTTTGTAAGAATCGTATCACATCATTGCCCTCACAGCCCTCCAGAAAACCCACGAACCTAAGGGTATTCCGGCGGCTTCGATTTTCAAGATCTTCAACACGGTCCCATAGTAGTTGTATAAGCCGTTCTTGATCGTGTATTTTAACCCCAACCTTGTGCCATCTGTCCTCAGCTTCTGCCAGTTTGTTCTCAGATATACAGGCACACTGTGATAAATCAACAATGTCCTCCGTATTTTTTCTTGTAGCAGCATCTAGTTTGTCCATACGGTGTAGTATTTCGGCAAACATCTGCCTTATTTAAGCAAAATTGCCCTCTGGATTTGTCTGCATAGGAGCTGGCTCCATTTCGGCAAGCTAGTAAGCCGCAAATGAGGCAGCACACTCTAAATAGGTTGTAAGCCAGCAAGAATCCAATTTTTCATCAGAAAAATAGGTCTCAGGATGATCAGCAGCAATTAGATAGCTTAGCTTAGTGCAGTTGAGCAGAAACGAGTTCTTAGTAGCCGGATTTTTAGGGATTTGTCACGGAGTTAGGCGTTTAGACATCCATTCAGCTCAGCTGTTGGCAACGCCCCCCCGTTGCTGAAAATTTTAGTTCTTCCCTTATTTCTTCATGTGGCTTCAGTTTTTCAAGTCCCCTTCTCCTTGGAAGCTCACTTGTATAATGTATTCTTTCAGGGATTCTGGGGCAGCCATTTGAATCCGGTGAAACATTGTTACACATATCTTGATTACTGCCATGGTGGGGTTCGGATGTTGAACCCTTTGGTGTTTTTTCACTGTTTGTTTTTTAAGACTGCTATTCCCTACCTATTGCTGCCCCTCCGGTCTTTTGGATTTCTCTTCTTCATCATCATCTTGCTCCATTGTGCGCTGCCTGGTGTCTCTCCCCTTTGGAAATTCCTCATAACTGTCATAAGTTTAAGCTCCCCATTTTATTATCCCCACCTTTTTAAAGATTTGTCAGTGGTCTTTGACCCCTACGGTGATCCTCTGTTCCTTAAGGAAGCACTTATATCAGTCTGTTTTGGGAACATCCTTTTTGGACCTTCCTGTGCTACTGGATTCCTTTGGTGTTCAGTTGGACTCCTCTGGAGTTTTTCACCAACTGACTGATCCATGAATCCCCCAACGGGTTTGGGATGTTACCTGACTATCTTGTCATGGCAGGCTAGGTGTTCATGGTAATATGAATCATAAGGCTCATGAGGAAAGGACTTGTCCCCGGGACACATGCCCTTTCATTCCTGAGACCATGATGCATTTCTTTATTGATTGCCCCTATTCACAACTGGTCTGGAACCTTCTCCTCCATAAGTGGAAGGAAAAGGCCCTTCCTTTTCTCATGTATGACATTTTGATTTACGGTATTTATCCCCCTAGTTTGGTTCATTATCATCCTAGTACTTTAAGTTTAATTTTTGCATTTTGTCACTTCTATTTGTGGCAAGCTAGATGTGCATTTTTATTACAACAGAAAAGTGTGTAGTGCTACTCAGATTGTCACTCAGATTTTACAGGGTTTACAGCCTGTTTATAGTTCTGAGAAAACCTTCACATCGCCTGGGGTTTTTCGGCGCTATTGGGACTTATGTTCATGGATTTTTTCCTAAAGTGGGGAGGGATGGGAGTTCTGCACATGTTTAGCTCATTTTGTTATGAATTTTATATCCATTGTTCTTTTTGCTGTTTTATGCTTTTTTGTATTATGATTTGTCTGCTATACCATGCATATGTATATTATGTTTTTAGTTTGTATACGGAATTTCCCTGTTCTTTTTGTAGGGTCGGGACTGTTTTTTTTCTTCTTCTTTGGATTGCTTAGTTTAGGGCTTTATGTTGGATGTAATACTTCATTATGGCTAGGATTTCTCTTCTTATGCTTTGTGCGGCTTCCTACACTGTTTGAATGATTTGTTTTGAGGTTTTGCATACTAACATCCCCTATTTTTTTCGTGGGGGGATTGTTTGGATTAGGGGTTTCTCTATGATGCAATATTGACTTATGTTCTTTTGATTTTCATTATTATAATTCTGTATGCTGTAATACTGTTCTTGTATTATTTGTTTACAATAATAAATTCCCCTACTCTTTTAGTGGGGGGGGGGGGGGTCAGCTTTTAGGTTATGAGACTCTAAAAATGAAATGTTGCATTGCATATGAAATACTTATTTCAGTTTTACTTTTATTTTTGTATTATGATTTTGTGTGCAGTAACACTATTAAGTATGCATTTTACTTTCAAGTTTTGAATAAAAAATTCCCCTACTCTTTCCAAGAAGAGCCATAGGATCTTTAACTTCCACCTAAACTACCACCAATCCAGGCAGATGGGACCTCAGTTTAACATCTCATCCAAAAGACGACACCTCAGAAGAGTAGCACCCCTCTCATGCTGCAATGCAGTGTCAGTACTGGGATATTAACCCAAGTGCCAGATATGGGAACTGAACCCACAACCCTCTGATTTCTTGGCCTCAGAGGTGAGTGTGCTACCTACTGAGCCACTGACACTCACCAACCTGTTGCCTTAGATGGTTTTCAGTCCCCCAAAAAATAGTCAGAAAAACTGTTGGCTTGTGCAATAGTGCAGTATGCAGGGCAGTAAGACAGTGAGATTGTCCACGGCATCTGTGCTAAGAAAGAGACCTCATGTCCACATACTGTAAGACATATGAGAAACGATTCAGCACCTCCCCCAACTAATTTCATCTTCACACATTGCCTGTGAGAAGAAACATTAGTCCGTATTAAGTACTAGAGAATTTGGTTTTAGAACATGTTTCTCAATGTTAGGCAATATTTTTTTTATAACACTCCACCTTATAATAAAAACAGTTTTGTTTTTTTAAATAGATTTGTATTATTAAAATTAACTTCTCATCAATTTCCAGTTTTTTTGTAATTTAGGCAGTCACATTTTGAGGGAAACACCAATTTTCAAGTTTTTACAGTTTGCTCTGGTCCAGCAGTTTAGCATGGAGTGCTGCTCCAGAGTGCTGAGTTACTGAGTTGTGACAGACTCCCAAGTATTTTTTAGAGATCTTTGGCAGCCGGAGGCAGGGGAACAAGCTCTTCTGCACTGATGTCATTGATGACATTACCATTCCCTCCACATTGCAGTATATAAAGTAAGCATGAATTGTTGTTTTTTATTTAATAATGTTTGAGTTGTACATAGGATGCTGATCAGCCATCATTTTTTTGCTGAATGATGCTATGTACAGTTCAGATTTAAACCCTTGCAGTAACAAAAAAATGAACTCAGTGTATCCCCTTAGTGCATCAGTCAAGAACAACAAATTATGAAATCCATCCCCACAAATGGATTCAAACACTTTCATTCTCAAATGAAAAATAATTAAAAAAATGATTTAAAATAACTAACACAGGGATATACACTAAACCTGATCACGGAAGTGCTGTTATTAATGGATCAATCCCATTCATTGTATACATTTCATCTGACAGTTGAAATAGGGAAACCATTCATAATTCATAAAAATAAATCAAGACCTGCTCCATACAGGGAGAGTGAACCTTAACATTTACCTAAATATAATAGCACTTCAGTATGCCTAGTTAGAACAAACTACACATCAGATAAAAGGACCCTATAGAGAACATCACTCCCTGAAAGTATAATAAAATTGCAGAAAGGACTTCAAGACATGGGGAGGGGATTGGGTGCGGGGATTATGGACACAGAGGGCTAGATATTCAGACTGTGCTGGGCAGTGGTACAAGCCTGGGCTCAGTGCAACAGGGATGTGCCAGGGCATGGACCAGGTGATATTCAATGGTGCTGCACCATGGCCTAGCACTGATGAATATGGCAGGGAGGGCGCACACACCGCACATGGTACAGTGGCACTGCACCAGTGCAAGACACGGAAAAGGAGCAGGGGGATGTGCCAGAGCAAGTGCATTTGTGTTAGGCATATCACCCATGATATTCAACCTGGGGCATGCAAATGAGGCTGTTATGCATGCAAGGCACAAATGGGGCCATTTGCATGTCATTATGGCCCCATTTGCATGCGATGCACTGATCCCCAGTGACTTGTGCCTAGCACCCTGCCAAGCTGCAGCCATCGGGATCGGCATCATGTCATGCAAATGCAGCCCCCCCCCGACTCCTGTACACCTGATCATGGGCTGAAGTACAGACAGAGATAGCCCTGGTGGTCTAGTGGTCCCCTGTATGCCTGATCATGGGCATCTGTGTAAATGATACCACATAAAATCTCCAACTGGGAGATCGGAGCCTCCAGCTCATCCCTCTCCTCATCAGACAGCTGCTGTGGAGTGATGGAGAACAAGAATTCCCGCAAGGCCTTATTGTCTTTCTCCCCCCAAGAATCTGCATAAAGACTGGTATAGTAAAATTCAAAAGTATGATCAATATTGGTGGGGTCAGTGTAAGTTATGTCTGTATGCTAACATCTTTTGATTTTTAGTACAGCCCTACTAACAACTTGCTGCCTAAGCTGCCATGCTAACAGATTTTCAGCCTTATTACCTGATTTGTAGTATCACTGCTGGGTATATCACAGTCCCCCCTCTATTTTCTGTTCAACTAATTTAGTAAGTTTGTCTCTACATTTCTTAAGGTGATCCTTGACCTTTGGATCAAGGATAATCTTATGTTCTGCCTCATACTGAATAACTGAATTTCCAACTCTATTCTTTGGTGTTCCTGTTCTCTCTTTTTGTGAGCAGAAGAGTGGGTGCAAAGGCCCTTTAAAGTGAACTTCAACCCATCCCAATAAGTGGCATCAGATGTGTCCTCTTCCCTTTTTATTATGAGATATTCTTGCATCGTTAAAGTTAATGTGTTAAGATGTGAATCGATGAGTCTCCAGAAGGGGATTTTAAATATGGGCTCCACCATCAGATCCAGAGTCACTGGAGTATGATCTGAGGCTGTGATCTGTCTAATGTGACTTTACTGAGCCAAGTGGAGCCACTCGATGGATAGTAGAAAAAGGTTTATGTAGGAATAATGGAGATGGGAGAAAAACGCCTAGTTATGTTCCCTCTCATGTGAATATCTCCAGATATCTGACAGTTCTTATTCAGACAACAGTTTCCTGAATGTCCTACCCTGCCCCTGTAGGTCACCATTCCCCAAGCAACTCTTATCCAACTCAGGCTGTGGGGCACAATTAAAGTAACAACCCACTAGAAACAAAGGTCCCTGATCTACTGCTGCATTGAGCAAATGTTGTTTGAAATAGAAAATTCTCTTTTTAATGTTATTACCGACATAAATATTAAGCAGGACACAGGGCATCCACTGTAGGATCCTTTGACCTTCACAAATCTACCCTCTTCATCCTCCATAACTTGCTCTACCACTAAAGGGTGTCTTTCCATATTAGTATGGCAGTCTCTCTCCTATGATGATGAGCTACATATGTGGAAGAATTGACCAGTCCCAGCCAGCTTCTCTTTAAGTTTACAATGGTCAGACTGGGAGAGGTGGATCTCCTGTAGAAAGGCAGTGGTACCTGAAGTCTATGTAATACTTGTAAAATACATGCTCTCTTAATGGGAGAGCGAATTCCATTAAAGTTGTTTGTTACTAGATTTAAGTCAGCCATGGCTGAAGCTAAGTACCCCTCCTGAGGTCCCCGACCGAGGCACACACCACTTCAAAACCATACACAAGATATGAAACAAGTCGCAACTATAAACTGTTTGCAAAGAATATTTCCAAAGTAACAAAGATGGTTCTCAGGATAACACTTGTGTCCCAAACTACCCTTGTATAATCATTGCTAGGCCCACAGGAAATCAGCCTCTATGGGTGTGAATTCAGGGTGAGACATACCCATCCCATCCGAGGTGCCCTGTGACATGCAACCCGAGGAAGTGTAGGCCGGATGACAATGGCCTTCACCTTAGTGGACTGTGCTGTGCAGGCAGCAGGCCACTCCTGTATCTGTAGGTGGTCATCCTTAAGCATTGTTAACCCCATCATTACAAAATGACCGATCCTTCCGCCCCTACCCCACCCGATGATTTGAAACTGCTGCATGTTATAGCTCAACCCCCAACCCCTTAATGGAGGTGGTCCTCCCTCAGCCCTCTCCCCGTGACCTCAAAAATTATTGTAATCCCTTTCCTCAGGACTGCAGGGTTATACCCCTTTAGCCAAATTTCTTCCTTCTTTGCTTTTCTGTCATGCATGCCCACCCCCAACTCACCTCCTGCCTCAAAGTGGATGAAACATCATAGACTGCCCAGCAGAGATGACTGAGCAACTTTTTGTTTGGATTTGTCCTAAAGGCCCCATTCTTCATAAATATGACATGTGGAAGCCCCTTTTCAATAACATGGTTTGAATCTCTATTGTGTCAGACCGTCAGTGTGACAGTATACAAGTACTACCATTGAGCATAGGTCAGAATTGCCCAGCCCCCACACCATAATATTTCCAGTCTTCTACATTATAGCATGAGACTCTATTCAGAGCCAGTTGGAGGAGAGAAGGAGCCTTCCATGCAGTGTCCCACCATCCCCAAAGACTCGGCCCTGAAGAAGAAGAAAAAAAAATGTAAAGGGGCAGAGCAGAAGAAAGTACTTGAGTCCAAAACTAAAATCAACAGAGGTATAATATGTGAATAAGCACCCAAGGTATTATAGCACACATACTGGATCAGGAAAGTTTGTCTTATTAGTCTCTGAAGTCCCAGCAGTTTCCTAAGAGTGGGCTGTGAATCAAACATGCTATGAGATAGATTTGGCCCTTTAAGATGAGTACAGAACTTACGGTATGTTCCTGCAATGTATGTTGTACAATCAGTGCTAGGAAGCGTAAAAAGATCTACCCCTCCCAGGTATCATTAATAATTACATACTCTGCTTCCCCCAGCAGCAAGTTGGGAGTAGGAGCCCTCCTCTGACTAAAACCATGAGTGGTATTTAAAATTAAAGGGAATAAAGTGTTCATAGGTGAGTTTCTTCAACCTGCCTGTTTGGAAGTGAAGGGAGTTTTTTCCTGTAAGTGTGTAGAATTCCAGGCAGCAGTGGCTTCCCAGCTGTGGGTGGCCATAGGAGAGGTGCTGTCTTGGCAACTTCTGGGTCCCTGTCAGCTCCATTAAAGGCTTTTTAAGTCTTTTTCCTTTGGTGATTCATTCAAGCCCAGCCTCCTGCCTGCCAGTCCCAGCTGCCGGAAAGTCGGGGGCAGCACCAACCAGGGTCCTCAAGAATTTAGCTACTCCATCCAAGAATATCTTTAGCTGTGCTGGGGTAAAGAGCTGTGCCTTGATGTTTTTGGCTCTTAACTCCTTAATTACTCTCAGGATTTCCCAGCATTGTTCCATTGTAGATTGAGTGAAATCATGTTCCAAGCAAATTCATGTGTCTCTGAATTGCAGCTCCTTTTTGTTACAGGCTGCCCACAACACCTTCATTTTCATTGAGTAGTAGAAGAATTGTGCTACTATAGAGTGTGGGTGAGCCTTGGGGTCTGAGAGTTTTGGCACCAAAGTGCAATGTGCCCTTTCGACCTGAAGATTAATGTTAGTGTCTCAGCCTGGAAGCTCAGTCAGGAACAATGAGACAAATGCTTCCATGTCTCCTTGTTCAATGCCCTCAGGAATCTGTGTAGTCTAATATTGTTCCTCCAAGAGCACTGTTCCGAGTCATCTAGTCTGCCCATTATTTCCCTTTCACAGTGACAGAGGTGGAGCAGGGACACATTATGGTGACCCCGTGTTCACTGATGTCTGTGAGGCAGCGCTTCAAGTCAGTGTTGCATCTCCCAAGTTCTCTCATCTCCCAGTGGGTCTCTGCTAGATCAAATTGCATAGAACTCAGTGTGTAGTTGATCTTTTTGCAGTTCAGAAATTCTTCTTCTTGTGAGTCACTTAGACAGTCTGGAGTTTCGGGCTCCAATGGCGGCAGCTCATCATTTCCTCTTTCTGATGCCTGAGGGATCACTTTGGTTGGGGACTATCTGCCCCAAATTCCTTCAATCTTTGCTTAGCTGCCATCCTAATTTTGTGAATTTTGTCAGCAGATATCCTTAAATCCATTTTGTAGCCAAGGGTTGGTTATGATTTGGCAGGGGTGAGAAGCAGAGCATAATGAGCTAGCTGTTCATTCCCAGGTGATGTCACTGGAAGTGGCAGATCAAATTTAATATTTAATTTCTCCCTCATGTAACCTGTTTTCTCAGAAGGCCTCTGAAGATGAACACTGGCTCAGTGTGCCTTTCCTGGACAATGATTCAAATAATTAAATTGCTAAATAAGGACTACCTTGGTAGTGCTGTCACCCACCATACCAGTAGGGTTGCCACCTTTGGATGAGGTGAAAATCAGATGTTAAGGCAAACCCAAACTCCGCCCCTGACTCTACCCATTTTTGAGACTCCCTCTTCAAAGTCATTTGCAATGTCAAAGAAGACTTTAAAAGTGATAGGAATTTATTTTTACTTTTTTCTTTGGTAACCAGGTAAGGCTCAGTGGCACAAGACCCATTTCTAGGAGTGTCCCAACAGGACAGCATGGTTAAGTGGGATACACCTACCACAAAGAACAGAAGGAAACAGGTAATGCAGAACACCTTCCAGGAAAGCTTTCTTGTACCAGGAAAGCTTTCTTGTACAGTTGGTCAAGGAATCAACTAGGGAAAGGAACACCCTTGACCTTGTACTTACAAATGGGGAGTGGGTGAGGGATTTGAGGGTGGATGAACCACTGGGGGGTGACAACCGGACAGTATGGTTCCAGTTACAGATGGCTAAAGAGAGGGGGCATCTGGCACAAGGGTGTTGGATTTCAGGAACGCCAACTTTAAGATGATGAGGGAAGTGGTACAGGGGTTCCTGTGCAACATTCAACCAGATATGGACACACAACAAAGGTGGGAACAGATAAGCCAGGGGATAGTGGAGGCAACAGTAACTTGCTGTAGGGCCCAGACTAAGAAGGCTAGGGGAAAGAAACCCAGCTGGATAAGCAAAGGGGTGTTAGACAGGGTGAGGAGGAAAAGGACAGCTTACAGGAGATATAGAAAACTGGAGAGGGAGCAGGATAGGGAGGAATATCTGCAAGAAGCAAAGGAAGTGACCGGGGGGTGGGGTAAGGGCAGCCAAGGTGGCAGGAAAACTTAGGTTGGCACAGGGCATAAAAAAAGGAGAAAAATACTTCTTTAGGTACATCAGGGAGAAAAGAAGCTGTGAGGATCAAATTGTAAGAATTAAGGAGGGGGATGGGTGGAAGAGGAGGGTGAAAAGGCAGAAGTGCTCAATGACTACTTCTGTTTAGTCTTTACGAAAGAAAGGGAGGGGGCACTACCTATTGTAGGAGGGAGGACAGAAACATACTGGGGGGCTGATGGATTGAGAAATTACAATGGGGAGGATGCTGGAGGGGTTAAGGGAATTGAGGGTGGACAAGGCACCAGGACCAGATGGAGTACATCCAACAGTGCTGAAGGAGCTGACCCTTGGCAGAATTATTTAATTCATCTCTAGACACAGGATGCATACCCTATGACTGGAGATTGGCTCACATGGTCCCCATCCACAACAGTGGACCCAAGGACAAACTGGGGAACTATAGGCCAGTAAGTCAAACATCCATAGTGGGGAAGCTAATGGAGACCATCTTAAAGGAGAGGCTAGTAGCACTACTGGAGGTGAACGGGGTGCAGAACAGGAGGCAGCATGGCTTCATCAAGGGCAGGTCATGCCAGACCAACCTGGTGGAATACTATAACTGGGTGACTAGACAAATTGACAGGGGTCATGTGGTGGATGTCCTGTACCTAGACTTCAGTAAGGCCTTTGATTCAGTACCTCATGGGAGACTTGGAAGCAAGCTATGGGGTACAGGGGCAGGAGCAAAACTGATGTGGTGGGTGAAGAACTGCCTAAAAGATAGGCAGCAGAGGGTGGTGGCAGGTGGGGAATACTCATCCCTTAAACTTGCAACAAGTGTTGCTCCACAGGTGTCAGTGTTGGGCCCAGTGCTGTTTGGCATATTTATTGCAGACATCTTGGAGAACATTAGCAGCAAACTTAGCCTATTTGTGGATGATGCCAAGATGGAAGCAGTGGTGGATAACCAGGTTGGGTGGTGGGGGCTTCAGGAGGATCTGGCAAGGCTAGAGGCATGGTCTGACAGATGGCAGTGGGGGCTCAATGCAAAAAAAAAATGCAAGGCACTGCACTTTGGAACACGGAATCTGAGGACAAGCTACCATTCGGAGGGGGAGGTGCTGCTGGAGGTAACATAATAGGAGAAGGATCTGGGGGTTCTCATCATGGGAGCCATGAACAATTCCATGCAATGCAGAAAGGCAGCAGCAATGGCCAACAAAATGCTGGGGTGCATTGCAAGGGGCATTACCTTAAGAAGAAGGGAGGTTATTCTACCATTATACAGATTGTTGGTTAGACCCCACCTGGAATATTGCATACAGTACTGGCACCTGTACCTGCAAAAGGACATTAGGCTGCTGGAGGGGTGTAGCATAGGGCAACAAAGATGATTCAGGCCTGGGAGAATTACCATATGAGGTCACACTAAGAGAGTTAAACATGTACACACTGAAGGAGAGGAGGGACAGGGAGGACATGATTGAGACCTTCAAATACATGAAGGGGGGTAATCAAAACAGACACAGAGGGTCTATTCAGAAGGAGGGTGGGGAGAGACACTAGGGGCCATGACATGAGATTGGAGGGGGTAGATTCAGGAGGGAGGTGAGGAGGCATTTCTTTATGAAGAGGGCAATGGCAAAGTGGAACACACTACTGGCTGAGGTGGTGGCATGTAATACTGTGGAATGCTTCATGAAGGAGAGGGACAGGGCCAAGGGGAGGGTAAAGGGAGGGAAGGGGAGGAAGGAGGAGCACCTGCTGAATAGGGAGCTAGCTGAAATCTTGAGCAGGCTAGACAGACCAGGATGGCCTTTTTGCTTCTGGCAACTTTCATATGTTCGTCTGTTCATAAGTGATTTGCTCAGGGCCACACATTATCAAAGTGGAGGCTGTAGGATTCAAACCCTTGTCTGTTGAATTTACAGTGCCACACTCTTCAGAGTTTATTACTATAACTTCTGTTAAACTCCTTTCAGTTTCCCTTTCCCTTTCCAAGTCAGTCGCTATGTTCCTGTAAATGCAGCCAGTGTGGTTGATTGCATAAGCACCCCTAAGCATGTCACAAGTTGCGGCATGCGAGGAGTGCAGTTGCACCAAGAACCCTGTGCCTGATTCTGTAAGGGACAGGATCTCAACAGCTATGTCCTGCAACTTTCAACATGTGCAAAGGCACGCTAAACGTAGGGCGTACCAGAGGTGTATGTCGCAAGCCATATCCAAAGGTCCTTAGGGCACAAGTGCCCACCCTGCACCTGTCCCCAAACCTGAGAACTCCCTCTGGACTATCAGACCCCCCCACTGCCCCACTCTCCATAAAGTATGACCACTAGCCCCACAGAGCTGATTGCACCCCCCACCCATTCCCCGATGCCATCAGCCCACACATGGCACTGTCCTGTTTGTAATTCTCCCAAATCCCTATTTCCTGGTTCTCTAGTGGCCCCCCCACCCAGCATTTACAGTCTACTCCAAACACCCCCAACTCATCCCAAGTCAGTGACTGGTTCAGTCCACCTCTCACCACCATGGCCAGCCGCTGACTAAGCCCCATCTGATTGCGTACTGTATATATGCATTCAATGAATGAATGAACTGTCTTTCATTCATTGAGCATGTATATATAGTATGCACTCAGACGGGGCTCCGTTGGCAGCTGACCATGGTGGTGAGAGGTGGGCTGTGCCAGTCACTGGCTCGGGATGGATGAGGGGGGTGCAGGGTGGTCTGGCAATGCTGGGTGGAGTGGTGGGGGCCACTAGACTACCAGGGAATAGGGATAACAGAAGAGTGCCATGTGTGGGTGGCTGGCATCAGGGCTTGGGGGGTGCGATCAGCCCTGCTTGGCTAGTGGTCATACATTATGGGGATTGGGAAAGGGGTCTGATAGCCCAGTGAAGCTTTACAGTGCACGTATTGGGGACCAGGACGGGGACAAAAGTCGAGGGGCACCTGCAGTAGGTGTGTGTGTGGGGGGGGTGCCTCTAGCCCTATGTTGCTGTCTGGTGGAGCAGAGATGGGGCTGGGGGGGTGGCATAGACTAATTGATCAGGCCATTGGCACACATCCCCAGTTGTGCAAGTTATACCAGCTATTTTCTGGTGTAACTGTTCATTGACAGATGTCCACCAGGGGGTCTTATAGAATTGCAACATTGGGTACTTTGTTGCTGCCCTCCCTGAATGGAGCACAATGGATGCCATAAACCTCCTACTGCCATGTCACAGGGGTTTAGGGAGTACCTGGTGGCATTAGTCCATTCTGGCACAAGCAGTCTGCGACATGTTGCAAGCTGCATTGCAGAATACCGAATGTCGCAGCTATTGGTGTAACTTGCTACTTGCACTATTTCTTTTGGTGCAAGTCAAGTTACGCCTGGTGTATCCCTTTAAGAATTGGGCCCATGTATCTTTTTGCACAATGTATGTATGTATCTCCTCTGTATTTTTCATTACCTATGCCAATTTTGCCTCTGTCATCTTATGTTTCCCCTCCCCTCCCACAGGTCACAACAGAAAATGAACCAACTGGGCTCTGTGTGCTTACCTGATAAAATATATTTCTATAAATAAACAAGCATTTGTCAATGCCGAATGTTGGCTTGCTGGCATTGGCATTGGTAGTGCAGGAGTCAGACAAATGCATCATAGGAATGGCAGTGAAGTATTGAACTGATGCCAACCCACCCCCACCCTGCAGAGAGTGATAAGCATTAGGGTGTCCCTTTGGCTGTTTGGTAGTGCAGTGCGGGAAAACATGTCGGCCAGGATGTGAGAAATGACAGCTGTACAGTTCATAAGGAGGTGTAAAAATATGCCAGTGTTGAAAATATGGCATGTAAATATACCAAATTTGCGAAGCTACTAGGGTGCTGGGAAATATGCAATGCACGCTTGCAACACTGCCATTTTATGGGCGTTCGGCACCAAATTTTCAACATAGGCATTTTAGCACCTCTGCTCATGTACAGTGTCACTGTTATTTCCTCAAAGTGTCCCAAGAAGTGATTTCACACAGCGACCACGCTATTCTGCGCCGGAAGTGCGAAAACTCATTTTGGGCAGGATATGTCAAATGACAGCTGTACTGTTCATCAAGAGGTGTGGAAAAATGGCAATGGTGAAAATCCATTCTGATCCTGAGCTTGGAGGCCTACTGTCTGAGCTCAATTGGTACACAGCAGTTATGTTCTGCAGAGTACTGAATGCTGATAAGACCTGGCCCTTTGAAACAACAGTGCTCATTTGAGCTTGTGTAGGAGTGCTGACTCACATACATTCTAAGTTCAAAATTGGACAGCTGAATAGGGGACTGTCTAGTCATATGGTTTCCAAACTGGGCAATATTCTTCCTGTACCCGAAATAAGCCTGAGCTGCAGGTGGCCTGCTTGCAGGTGTGAAGGTGGCGTCAACATAAAAATAACCTGTACTGTAGGTGGCCCAGCAGGGTGGGATGCTACCACCTTGAACACCAGGTTTTGTGTTTGAACCACATGATCCCACACTGAGGCTGGCCAGGGGCAGGCACATTGTGAAAGTGGAATGCTTGACTCCCTGGTGTTGGTGTGAGGCAGCTACTTTGTTGACCTAGCCAGAGAAAGGGTGTGGCCATGGCAACTCTGAGAATAAGAAAATTGGGGCTCACGCTGACATATCACTCAATTTTTTTATTAAGCCTAGCAATTGTGCTCAAAAACAATACAGAAAAAAACAGCTGTCTGGATTAGTCTCTGGTCAAGTCAGTATGATCAGCTTTTAACGTATAAAACAACTATATCAGCAAGAAATGACATAGGATCCTTACACAAACAACTAAATAGGTGACAGAACATCATTTATTAGGCCTAATGAAGTGGAGGACAGCCACAAAACATTACCTGGACTGGATATTGGTGGCAAAACTGGAATCTTCAAAGAATAAAAGAATTGAAATATATATTGGAGTGAGTCCCAATTTTGTTATTTTCAGAGCTATTATAGTCAGCTGGGGATCTCCAGGACCAGGTTTAAAGACTTCTTTCTAAAGAAGAAGGTATCCTGGTTTCTATCAGTTGCTCTAGATGTGGCTGTTGGAACCCCATGATCAAGGTGGTGGAAAGAGGGAATGGGGGGATAATAATAAAAACAGGCTGTAGTATATCAGCATGCAGCACATATATTAGGAGCACACATCAGTTGGCACCCCAGGGTGCCGGACTCTCGATCTGGAGTCCTTAACTGTCGGTTTTATTTTTTAATTTTTTTACACTGACATTCCAGAATATGTACATAGAGATGTGCATTTACATTGTCTGTTTCCTCCAGGTTAATGCCCAAACACCAAGTAAGAAACATAATCCACATAGGTCTGCAAAGGCTCGGGCCCTCAGCTCTTGTCAATCTCTTTATCTCTCTCTCTCTCTCTCTCTCTGTCTAAGCATAAATGATATTCTCTCTATTGTTATATATTTTATTATAATATTGTGGCATCACTAATTTTGCTACTATTCTGGAGTCCTTTGAATAATGGTCAGGGCCTTTGTTTTACTGGTGTGAGACAGGGGAGATTTTCCATTCCCTGCTTTTATACCAGAAAAAAAGATCCAAGAAATCACCCCCTCCTCCACCTTTTATGATGCTGCTTTTCAGAAAAGCACCTTCACAAATCTCCGGGGCATGCGTTCTCAAAACCTGCTGTGGTGGCTGGGGGCTGTTTCTGCTGATACAGCAGGATCATGACGCTTTAAGTGCTCGTCAAGTGCAGAGACTTCTCCTGCCAACACACCAGAGGAGTTGCCTGGCCATCCTTATGTATGAGAGAGTCTTGGGTGGGAATGAAATGGGGGAGATTAGATAATGGAATATGACTGGGCTTCTGACATGAGTGATTAATTGAAACATTAGTAAATATCAATGGCCTCTCACTTTGGATTCTTCAAGTTCTCTCGCCATCTCTCTGTATTATGAGAATGGATTGCTCCCCTGCTGTCCATGACATACAACAGCTCTGCGGTGTTTAGAATGGACACATCTGGCATGCTGAGCCTTCTGTTCTTTTTTGTTAATTCTTTTTATTTCCTTTGCTGTTGTACTGTAAACTATTTCTTTTGCAAGATGGCTATGAGTCATCTCCCTGTCAGTCTACCAGCAGCACTCTGGATGCCAGTTCAGATCACACCCAGCCCACCCCACACCCT
The DNA here is from genome assembly GCA_016271365.2 of Neoceratodus forsteri. Lineage (NCBI taxonomy): Eukaryota > Metazoa > Chordata > Ceratodontiformes > Ceratodontidae > Neoceratodus > Neoceratodus forsteri. Next base: position 991,162,289 of record CM057453.1, on the reverse strand, counting down.
ACAGCAAACTTTTCCTCCCAGGGGTATCAGGCTGAGCCAGTATGAAACCTAACTGGTGGCACTGAGCTGTCCCCAGGAATTTTTTACCCCCCCCAAAAAAAATTGTGGGGACAGTTTTTTAAAATCCCAGCAGTTTGTCCATTTGCTTCATAGCCCACTGGGGCAGAAAGCTCAAATTGTCAAAAAGGTGGCTGTAACTTTCACTCACGATAGCTTACAGGAAGGAACCATATACACGAGATGTAGGACACCAAACTACATTAAATAAAAAAAATGCTTAGGAAGGAAGTGATCGAAAGTTTAGCTGCACTCATTATTTGGATAAAATTAGCTCATTACTCTCCCCTCCCAAAAAAAAAACATCAGTGAACTCACTGCACAGCACACCCGTGAACTGCTATGACTTTCATTATTCACATGTACTCTTGTTCCACTAAAATGTACTGTCCCTCCTAATACCAGAGCCATTTCTAGACACACACACTGTGAAAACATTGAAATACATTGCTGTAAACATTCCTTAATACTAAACATGTGCGGCGCACCATTCCTTAAAATAAGTGCTACACAATTTCGCCAGTTACTCGCAATGTTGAAGGCCAGTGCATTGAAGATTTCTGCGGACAGGTATGCTGCACTAGCATCACTCACGACAAGGCTGCCAAACTGTCCTCGTTACCAAGCCGAGTTGGTGGCGTGGAACATTCAGTCAAACTAGAGTGCAGCAACTTCTCCCAAAGCATACAGAAGCCGGCCCAGTGCCACTACACTACACGCCACGTCAGCTGTTCAAGTACAGCTGCAGCTAGGAATACTCACCATGGGCATCTTTCTGTGTGATACTGTGCATCCTGATGAGAGAGCGAGTTCGGACATCCCTTTGAACACACATTCGTGTACTGGGTAATCTGCTGGCGACTTCACCGCAGTGTAATCGAACTGAACTGCTTGATTTTGTTTGCATTTATGTTGGACTGAGGGGGATACTACTGGGGGGGCTTTGGTGCCATGTTTATTGAAATGTTTCACTTGGAAAGGTACGTATGGGAGGCGTGTCTTTATACCGCTGCATGACGAGCTTGTCTCTGATTGCAGCTGCACTTTGTTTACAAGTTATGTCCACTTTACATAATGTTGGTGTCAACGCTAGCATGCTGGCTTATTGGGGAATGAGGGACGCACCTACTGATGCTTGCCCTGCATTCGCCCAACAGCAGCCACGCCTCCAAATCTCCACTCTCCCAATATGTTGACTTGCGTGCAAGCGCGGCAAGCCAACATAAAAAGTCAATCAACCAATCAATAAATTGCATTCTGATATGTGTTGAACAATTGTTTTTGTAAATTATCTATGAGGCACATTTAATTTTGTATTTTGTTCACTTTATCTCAGCAGCTACATTACTGCTGTTCCTTTTCATATTTCCAGGACATTTCACAACATCAGACATGCCATTGCATGTTATTCATCTGAAAGACCTGCAGCTGTGTAACTAAGGTCATGAAAAGTACTGTAGTATGAAAAATTAGAGCAATAGCTACTGAAGGCTCAAGAGAGAGAGGAACTCAATGTAGTGACAAAGGCAATAAAACAGATTATTTAACCAAATGGTTCTTAGAAAGGTATAAGAATTTCTCCCATCACATCAGTAAAAGGCTGCATTTAAAATCTAGAGTCGAAAAGATCAGGTTGATGTACTGCTAATGGTCTTAATGGCCATACTTTATACCTCTCAGAGTGACTGCTTTTACAAGAAAAGGTCTGTTTGATATCAGAACTTCTTTGTAACTTGGACATCCAGCCAAAAGAGTAAATGATTCTATAAACCTGTTTTGAGAGTTTGTGAGTACTCAGCATGGTCCAAGAAATGGATTACATTTAAGCAAAACAAGATGACTGGATAAAGACCCCAAAAATGGATTATCTGGTCTAAAATCAGACATGTGGCAACTCTACATAATGCCAGAAACCCAGTTTTGGACTGGTCATGGGTTGAAGGGGGGACAGCTAGGGGAAAGGAATGCGCATCTAGGTGACTGATCTCCTCTCCTCTCCTTTCCTGGGGAGATGAGGTTCATTGTCCTGCTGTTGGCCTCTACGAGGTGGAGACTTTTGGCGGTGCAAGCAAGGGAAACACAGAAAGGAGGAGCAACAGGTTTAATGCAAGATGTGCATGCCTTCACCCAGCTTGTCCTTTCATCTGTGCCATGGCAGGGGAACTGGAGAGAACATTGAAAAGTGAAACAGGCTTCATGAAGCCCCACTCACTTATTCCTAACCTGCACCACCACTAGAGACATTCACCCCCACTTTTGGATGCAGTCTCGGGGGAAGGGGGTGATTATCCCCATCTTGGCCCCACAATCAGTGGTTGGAACTCTGGGGGAACATAAGTCCAAAGGGATTTGGTTGCCAGTTAGGATAGGCAGGGACAGGGCTAAAGCATGTAAAAAAATGATCATGTAAGTTGTGCATATAGGCAGTGCAGACAGATTTAAGAGAAAATTGGTTTAATGCCATAATATGAAGAACCACAAGTTAAATTGCTAAGAGAACATGGGGCAGACTTCATGTGCATTCCATTGCATCCTAGCACTCTCATTCTATGTTTCTGTCAGCTAGAGGTGAAAAAAGAAGGGCTCTCTCCTACCCTCAGTCAAGCCCCTCTTCCCATATTTCAGTTAATATTTATATTCTTCCTAACTCTCTCTCTCATCCCCTCCCTCAAATGTTTGGCTTTCTCTCTCTTCCTTTCCATTTCCTTGGCTGACTCACCCCTCTCTGTTATGCCCTGTAGCTGTCTTCCTTTTTTATTTGTACTTTTCTTTGGAATATACAAGATGTGTAGAATGGTCTCTGACAGTTAACAACTCTTTTTGTCAGCTTTGACTTTCAAAAGTTTTTCATGTTGAAAATCACACAGCATTCTCCCCCTGGTGTAAAGAAATGATTTTGTACACGGTTGAGTACAAATGGAATCTCTTCACCTGAGAATGAGAAAGCAGTGTCCACCTGACAGTGAAGTCATCGAAGCAAATCATCAGACTGGAGAAACAGAGGAACAAAATAGATGTAATATGTCTGGAAATACAATAATCATGTTGCCTACTGTAGAGTATTGACTGTAGTGAGTTCTTGGTTACTATATGAGAAAAATGTACTATAGCAACTGATCAGCAGGTGAACCAGAGGGTCTTCATATGTGGAGCCAGGTCAGTAGGACCAATTACAGTTGTTCTTTTGTTTGTTTTTTTCTGTGATACAAAAGGGCTATGGACAACAGGCAAAAGAAATGCGATTGGGGAGGGGGTTAACATGAATCTCATAGGGCCAAAGCATAGACTGAACCGTATAATAGCCACAGCCCTACTAGTGCTAAGGAGAACATAAACAACTGAGATAACTCAGCAAATCTTACACAGCTGAACAAAAACACAACTAATTCTCAAAATAAATATAATCATTTGGTAGCAATTATAACTGCATTTTTTGAACCAGTAGCCATCAGCTACGAACTATAAATACTTACTTGCATGTGCTTCAAGGGTAATTGGAACTGAAACATACATAATAAAAACATACATAGAATGTTGATCACAGAAAAAGGTTCAAGGCCCATCCAGTCTGTTCTAACCATCGCTATTGACAAAATTTGCCATCCAGAAACTCAGGAGCAGGTTATCCTGAATGACTCATCACCCTCTTGAATGCATCCCAGCCACACTGAACTCTGCCACACTACCAGAATGTGCCATCTCACGGGAAAAGCAATTCAAGCCCTCCACTACCATCTCACTGAAGAAAAACTCTTCATGTATTTTTTAATTATCATCCGTGCACATACCATTGTGCTCCACAGTGACTGTCATCCATTTCATTTGAAGCAGTTCTGTTGTATTTAAATTTTTAACTCTGTGTAGAAACTTGTATGTTTCTATCATGCCCCCTACCAAGGAGGCAGTACAGCAATGTAGTTTATGGCACTGGCCTGCAAACCTGTAGACCTCAGTTTGAATCCCCCAGCCCTCTCTTGTATACTGTGTAACCCTGAGCAAGTCACTTAACTTCCTTGTGCTTCTAGGTCATTCCTAGAAACAAGCTTCAGCTTAGTGTGCCTTTCCTGGCTCAACAATGTTCCCTTCCCCCTCTCTTCCTCCCTCCAGGTCCCCAGAAAGTATATATTTAACCTTTCATTCTATGTGCTATTCTTAAGACCACCGATTGTCTTTGTTGCTTTCCTTTAGACTATTTCCAAACATCCCTGTCTTTTTAAGACTGCCTGGCATAGCTTGCAGAATTCTTCTGGGCACTCTAGAGGTGAAGGAAGCAGTAAAATTACCCAGTGAATTGTGGACTACGTTTGTGTGCCTCCCTGAAACCCTGCCTGCTCAATGACATGATTAGTAGTTGGGCTAGTCTCATGATTCATTTGCCAGCTACTTGACTGGAGCCACCATCTTTCACTGCAACAGGGATCATGAGCCTTTTCTATAAACGCTCCCCCAGAACTCTTGGCAGCTTCTCCCAGGCTTTGAAACTAAGCAGCAGGAGCTTCTATTAGCCAACCCACAAAGCATGCAGCTTACACCCTGTAAAGCAAAAAAGCACTCAAACAAGGATTTTAAACAAAGCTACAATAACTTTTAATTGGTTACTGCAAGGCCCTAAAAGGGGAAAGTGGGGTTTAAGCAAAAAAAAAAAGGGTAGTAGTGTACACCCTGCCTGATTTTTTTCATTGCCCATCAAGGCCCAACTTACATACACAGGGTTGCTCTTTAACCACCCTACTAGATGCAGCCAATAATTATTGTAAACTGGGACTGATTGCAATGCCCTTCCAAGTTCATCATGATTACATTGTCTGCCCCCAGACCCATAATGCACAGTACTGCTCACTGTTGGCCAGCTCTACCGGAGTGGGCTACCCTCTTCCACTGGTACAAGCGTAAACCCCTTTAATTCTAAATACTGAGTTCCATGTGCTTCACTGGGTACCCAGACATGGAAACAGTGTAGGCCCAGTGACATTGCACATAGTTGGTCAACAGCACTGCATTTTAACAAATAACAGGCAATACTTTGCAAATTAAACCCCAAACCCAAATGCACTTAAACCCAAAAGGTTTACTTTATTTGCAAATCTCAGCCAGAGTGCCAAATCCATTAAATACTCATCCAAACTATAATACAAATGACATTTTTGCAGAGCAAGCTCAGCATTTACTCATGGATTCCCAGACCAGAGTATCTCCCCCAATGAATAGGGATGATAACACGGTTACAGCGAGTCCTTCTCTGGCTGGTATCAGCTATTCACAAGACAAGCTAGTGTTTGGTGTAGACTGGTGCAACAGCAATTCTCTCTAGTCCCTATCAGGCCTCACCAGACCTACACATTCAGCAGCCAATCTTCTCATGACACAGGGCAGCACAGTCCTTTGGGTATTGTAGTCACCAGCACTGGTATGTGATACTGGCTAGGTGGCTTCCCAGACTAGCTGCGATCACAGTTTGGCTTCAGAAATGCCATAAAGTAAAAGTCTCTCAATGAACTGCTGCAACCTTCATCTTTCACTCTCATGCTGAACTATGATGTGATTACCTCCTTTTCTGTATCAGGAGCTCTGCTTCACTCAGCCTATCATGAGCAGAAGCACAATCTGTCTCTGCAGCAGAGAGCAGCAAGCTGTCTTTTCAGGATCTCATGCAGATTTAAATCAGGTCTTTCTCTACCACTGTCTTTTTTCACTGTACTCTCTCTCTCTCTGGCTATACAAGACTGCAGGCAGCATCCTGTCCCTCACTGAGGATACTCAGGCAAGCCATAGACACAGTAGCTTCAGGGCAGCAACTCTGCTTCACAGCTGTTCTCCTGGCCAGAGGTAGATCCAGACTGCCCAAGCTTGAAATTGCCCCTGCAGTTCATTGGAAAATATCAGCTCGCAATTGGAAATGGCAGAATTCTATCACTCGGAAGCTGATTGGCTAGACATTTGTGCCAGGATTTCTGAGTCCTCTTGTGTCCCAAGAGCTCCTTGTGACTCCATGTCCAGGCTGTGGAGCCTAATTAGTTGAAATGAAATCCTTGAGCCCAGTTTCTGTGGTACTTGGGATCAGCTGCTGCTTCCTAACTAACAGTAGTCAGCAACATAGTAATTATTAATAGCCTACATAGACAACAAGTTCTTGTCTAAGATAAAACATAATCCAAAAGACATTCTATGGCAGGCAAGGCAAGACAAGGTTTCTTTAAAAAAAACATCCATCCTGGAGGCTCTGGGCACCATACAAACAAATCAAACTCAGAAACAGAACAAGCAACAAATAGACACAATAAATTCAATCAAACAATATAATCAAAAATAAATCAAGAAATAGCTATAAAAAATACTACATAGATATCTAAAATCTAAAATCTAAATTGACCTATGAACAAATTTAAACACAAAGAACAGTCTGGACAGGAATTATCAACCAAAGTCAGGGAAGGCTTGATTATACAAAAAGGCCTTGAGGCAGGCTTTGAATACCTATTTTGAAGGGGCCTCTCTTACAGCTGAAGGTAGCAAATTCTACAGGACAGGGCCGGCAACACTGAAAGCTCTGTCACCAGCAGTTTTTAACCTCTTCAGGGGAATCACAAGGAGGCCCCTAGAGGAGGAGTGGAGGGAGTGGACCGAGATAGCAAGTGTAAGGAGGTCTTTCAGGTAGCCAGGGCCCAGGTCATGTAGGGCCTTAGAGGTGAGCAAGCCCACCTTAAAGAGGACCCTCCACCAAACTCTCAGCCGGTGCAGTTCATGCAGCACTGGGTTGATGTGGCAGTACTTAGACTGCACCATCAACAACCTGGCAGCTGCATTCTGCATCGGCTGCAGATGGCAGAGGGTATCTCAAGAGACCAAGAGATAGAGTGCATTACAGTAGTCAAGCCTAGATGTCACAAAGGCTTGCAACAAGGTGGGGAGGTTCAGAGGCGGAACTAGGGGCTTTATCCTGGAGATATTCCTGAGATGGTAAAAGCTAGTGTGAACAACAGATGACACCTGAGATTCAAGTGTCAATCCACTGTCAAGGACAACGCCAAGATTGTGCACACTAGAGGAGGCCTACAATGGTATAGATCCAAGAAAGAGTCCCATTTCTCCACCACAGGCCATTATATCACACCATCTGTTTGACTCCACCACCAGTACCTCCATATTGTCGGGCTTCAGTCACAATCAGCTGAAGGCCAACCAGTCATTGATCCTCAGCAAGGCAGATGTAAAGCACGTCCACCGCATTGGATGTCCCAGGGGCCAGAGAGAGATACAGCTGGGTATCATCGGCATAACAATGAAAACTCAAGCTGTACTTCCTAAGGGGCTCTCCCAAGGGCAGCATGTACACAGCAAACAACATCAATGACAAGTCCGAACCCTGGGGGACTCTGCATGATAGGTGGCTAGGGGAGGAGAACTTCCCCATCACTACCCTTTGCCTTCTGTTGGTAAGAATAAACTCAAACCAGCAGAAGACAGTGCCAGCAAGTCTGCAGAAATCCCTCAGGTGGTCAAGTAACAAACGATGGTCCACCATGTCAAATGCTGAGGAGAGATCAAGGAATAAGAGAATTGTCCCCTCACCTTGATCCCTCACCCTGAAGATGTCATTATGCACCCAAAGTAACACAGTTTCTGTGCTATGCCTTGCTCGAAATCTAGACTGGAGGGGCTTGTATAGATCATAAGTCACAGGGTGCTCCTCAAGCTGAAGTGCCACAACCTTCTCTACAATCTTACCCAAAAAAGTAAGATTAGAGAAGAGATGGTAATTTGCCAAGATGTCAGGGTCTAAAGATGGCTTCTTCAGAAGGGGTCTCACCAGTGCCTCCTTCAAGGCATCAGGAAAGACACCCTGTGACAAAAAACCCCGGACAATCAAGGCAAACACTGGGCCTTCAGAGTCAACACATCTCATCAAGAAATGTATCAGAACCAGGTCCAGTTCACAAAATGTGTGCTTCAGATTGGAAGCCACCTCAATGACCTCAGCGGTCTAAACTCATCCCAACAAGGTGGAGTATTCTCTGGACACCCATGGTGACCACTGTCAGCCACAATGTGGCTCACTACCGCAATGCCCTGCCAAAACACAGACACCCTGTCTGAGAAGAACTGAGCAAACTCTTCACATAAAGAGTCAGAAAAGCTTTTTCTGGCTGTAGACAGGCTGGGTTTAGAAGCCTGTCCACAGTCTGAAAAAGCACAGCTGGTCAGTTCCTCCCAGCAGCAATCATTCTGAACAGGAACTCTGCCTTCTTACAGTTGATTGCTCCCTGGTACACACCATAATGTGCATGCAGGGCCAATTTGTCCACCTCCAGCCCAGACTTCTGCAAGCAATGCTCCAATCTCGGATCCACAATCTCCATCACCTTGAGCTCCCCATCAAACCAAGGGGACCTGAAGTGAGAGTATTTGGGTCATACACGAACCGGAGTGAGGGAGTTGAGCGCACCAGATGTTACCTTATTGTAGGCAGTGATTGCCATGCCCACACCCCCAATGCATGCACTGTCCACATTAGATACATCAGCCACCACCAGAAAACCCTCAGGGGTCAAGCCACTAAAAAGGCAGTAGCTAACCATTTCCACAGGGGGAGAGCTCTCGGGAGGGGCCCCAAACTGGAAAGTCACCGTGCAATGACTGGACCAAACAATCCGATCAGTTCTGAGATTGTTTATCTCAAGTCTCAGGGAGAACACCAGGTCCAACAAGTGGCCACCCTGATGGGTCACAGTAGAAACTTCTTGTGACGGGCCCAGAGATGACATCATCTGGAGGAAGTTGTAACCCAGCCGAGATGATTCATCATTGGTCCAAACATTGAAGTCCCCCAGTACTAAACATCTGGGAGCCTCCAATGTTTCATCAACAATGAAGTCGGCTACTTATTTATTTTATTTATTTATGTATTCATTAGAAATCGGAATTGCAAACCTTTGAGTCAGGGACTGATTTTCAAAGGCTACTCATTAGGAAACAGATAGTATATACAAATACAGGCATAGTTACATAGAGTACAGATCAACGTACGGAATGCTATACATGAATGTACATAAATACAAGGCATAAAATTCATACAAGAGCAAAACTCTATACAGGAAAACACTATACATGTATGTACATAAATACCAGGAATACAATTCATAAGAGAGTGAAACTCTATACAGGTTCTATACAGTGATGTAGCTAAACCATCTAGTACACCAGAGACAGCAATTTGGGTTCTGTTATAAATAAAAATAGGTAGTAACTTAAAACAAACATGGTGACACTTGGGCAGCTACATGTTCTGCCAGGGCATGAGACAGTGGGGGGTCCCAGTGAGGTAGGGAAGCAAACAGCTATGTGCAGTTGGAGCTGCAGGTGGTGATTAGGTGTTGCCTAAGGGCAGATTTGAAGGGCCCTATTCTTAGTTGAGATGTGATATCAGAGGGGAAGGCATTGCTCCAGGTTGGGGCCCAGTATCTGAAGTACCTTTGGGCCAGGGAAGTCCTGACCCTGGGTACTTGAAGTGTACACTTGAGTGCGCTCAGGGTGGAGATGGCAGGGACAGAGGGGTGAGGATGGAAACTAGGCCTGGAGGTGCAAGGCCTGCAACAATTTTCTTGGTTAGGAGGCAGATTTGGTAGCACAACCTTTCCTCAAGACTGAGAAAATCAGCAAGGTCATATAACGTATATGTGTGGGTGAGTCTGCTGGAGCCCGTAAGTAGGCGGCAGGCTTTGTTCAGGAACATTCTGATTTTATTGAGTGCAATTTTGTCTGCTGCACTGTACACCAGGATGCCATAGTTCACTAGGGATAACACAGAGGAGGTGATGGCCAGCCTTAGGGCTGTAGGTGGTAGGCAGCTCTTGTGGCAGTACAGTAGGCCAGCACATGTGTTTATGGCTGTAGCAAGGGTGCGTGTGTGGTCATGAAAAGAGAGAGCAGAGTTGAAGGTGATGCCCAAGTATTTGTAGGTTTTTACCTGCTAGAAGGGAAGGAGGGTGCTAGACAGAACAGTGAGTGGAGCATCCCTGGATTTCCTTTGGGAATGCAAGAATAGCATGTGCTTCATCTTTTTTAGGTTAATTATAAGGTGACAGTCCAGAAACCAGGATTCCGCCTGATTTAAAGAGTGTTGCAGGGCACTTTGGAGGTGGGAGGGGGTCTGGTGGGATGTGAAAAGGACTGTGTCATCCGCATAGAGGAGCATTTTTTCTGAGCAGGAGCTGGGGGCGTATTTAGGCACAGAGTAAAAAAGCAGCCATCCAAGGATCGAGCCTTGTGGGACACCCAAGCAGACCTGCTGAGTGTTGGAGAGGGTACTGCTGATTTTCACACACTGTGACCAGGAGGTGAGGTAGTTGGAGAACCAGGACAGAGGGCCATGTGAAAAACTTAACTGAGAGAGGGTGGATATGAGGAGATGGTGGCAGATGGTATTGAAGGCTTTCAATAGGTCGATGTAGACTGCACCCATGAGGAGCCCTTTATCCAGGGCTGTGTGTAAATAGTTGGAAGACTCGATGAGGGTGGTAGTGGTGCTATGCTTCCTACGGAAACAATGCTGTTCCACACAGAGGAGATTTTGTTTGTCAAGGTATTTGGTCATTTGATCAGCCACAACTTTTTCTAGGGTTTTTTTTTGTGGGGGGGGGCATTATCAAGATCGGTCTGTAGTTCCTGGGGGAGGTATGGTCCCCACCTTTGTGTATAGGGGTGACCACTGCAGTCTTCCAAGCAAGGGGGAATTGGCTGTGACAGAGTGAGTAATTGAGAAGGCTGGTAAGGGGTGTAAGGACTGCATCCAGAACTAGGTGAAGGAGTTTTGGATCCAGTGTGTCATTACTATAGCCAGTGCCACTGAGGGCTTTAAATAGGTAGGGTTTGGCCTCAGACAATGTGAGGGCCCTGAAGTGGATAGGGGGGATAGTGGAGGTGGGAGGGAGAGCAGGGGCAGGCTCAAAGAAGTTGGTGGGGAAGACTGCACTGAGGTCTGAGAAAGTGTCATTGAGTCTATTGATGATACATGGTGAGTCTGTGATGTGCGAGCCATTTACGTCAAGTTGGGTGGGTGGGGGCATTGTACACTTTCCGTTCAGCTCCTATATATTATCCCAGAACTTCCAGTCGGACCCCCAGGAGGAGGCAAGCATGGATCTGTAGTAGTCTGATTTTGCTGTGTGGTTGGCCCTGGTACATTTATTTTGTGCAGCACCATAGGCATGCCTACGTGCAGGCTTGCCAGATTCATTTGCTCTGTGCCAGAGGTTATCTCTACTCTGCAGTTGATTTATTATAGCCAGGGTTATCCACGGTGAGTTATGCTCCTTAATAGATGATTTAGTAAGGGGAGGAAAGATGTCACACGCTGTATTGAACGATTGGACAACGTAACTGAAAGCAGTGTCAATGTCAGTAGCTAGTTTAATCGGGGATTAGTACCAGCTGGCAAGGTACTCTCTAAGTTGTGTTAGCTTGCCACGGTGAATGCACCATCAGAGGACAGTTTTTGGCACTGTTTTTTTTTCATTTTACAGCACCAGGAGAGGGTGACAGGAGAGTGGTCACTGAGGGCATTGGGTAGTATGGCGGTGCTGATGAGGTCTGTTCAAGACGACAATGTCCAGAAGTGTGGTAGTGCCTTTGGTAGGGTGGAAACTGGTGGGAGCCTACATCTGCCTCAGAGCCAGCCGACTGCTATAGCATCCTTGGCTTGGGAGACAGAGCTGGAGAGCCAGTTAATATTGGGATCACCCATTGTGATCTGTTCAAGTTTGCTGGGCAGACTGGAGAGGTGCTCTAGAAGTGACTAAAAGGTAGGGAACTGGTGTCGAGGGGGATATAGGCGGCCATGAATATTAGTGGGGCTCTGGAGGCACCCGTGGAAATTTTTAGGAAAATTGCCTGGGCACCATGCTTCAGTTGAGGTGGGGGGAGGACAAGCCCTTGCAACGTGTCTCTGAGGTACATCACACAACCACCTCCACATTTCTCAACCCTGTCTTCCCGAAAGAGTGTATAATCTGGTATGGTAATGAAATGATCAGGGAATTTTTTTGGATAGCTATGTTTCCACTAGTGCTAGGATATCTGGTTGGTGTTGGGCAACCCAGTCCTCTAGGCTGGCAAATTTTTTACGGAGACTGCAAATATTCATCAAGGCCATACATAGACCAGTGGATGTGGAGGGGCAGTTGGGCTGTCTGCTATGGGGCCTGGGTTGGTGTGGACATTGCTTGATAGTAGACGTAGGAGGGAGACGAGTTTGAAAAGAGCCACGTGCTTTCTGAGTTGGTTGGGCTGGGTACCATGTATGGTCTGACTCTGGAGAAAGATAGGAATGAGGAGGGACAAAAGAACTGGGATGGCCAGATAGAAGGGGGGGCCAAGGGGAGTTCAGAGAGGAGGGTGGGTGCGGACACATGAGCTATTGGGGGGTTTAACAGGGGAGTGCTTGGCACTGTAGGTGGGCTGGGGAGTGGTTGAGTGGGGAGTGTCTGAGGGTGGGTTGGCAGGGGTTAAGGACCTGCTGGGGAGGAGGATGTGTCAATGCTAAGAGACAGCAGTATGAGTATCGCCAGTCTGGTAGGCACTCGATGTATAATCATATTGATCATGGTCTGAGATAAAAGAGGTACACAAGTATCTTACTGAAATGTGGCAGCGTCTTTGGTGCAGTGGCAGCATCACAGATTCAGATCACACCACTGAATGTTAGGATGTAGGTAATTTGCTTTAGGTATGAAGGACCCAGGACTAGAAGTAGTAAGGGAGAGCAGTGGGAAGAGGATTGCAACCTACATGTGATTGTTGCTTCTAGTGGCTTTGCAGTATAATTTGCAAATGGAAAAGTAGACACGCGCAGGCTAATTAAATGCAGTCATTTGTCTGGATTTAAATTAATGAGAGAAGATGTAGCTTTAACAAAATCATCACTGGTGTAGCAAGCACAATCAAAACCAGTTTAAGCAGTGTAAAGATACAGTGAAACCAGGCAAAAATCCTGTTCTATCCCTTAGTTGGTGGAAACCATCAAAGAGATACAGGGATTTAAGTCACTAGAGACCAGGATGCAAACAAGGTTGTAAATAAAATAAAGATAAGAAACTGCTCAGCAGTGATCAGCAGTTACAGATGGCAGTGGGTTACAGGTAAAGGACTGCAGATCCCAAGCAAAGACCAAATGATGGCTCAGACTGGAAAAATTCATGTGAAGTGCACAGTTACTGTCTGAGTCACGGTCCATACTTGTCGGCTGGCTCTTGGGGCAGATGCAGGCTCCTTCTTGCCCACTCAGAGGGAGTCGGACAGGCGTGTGCAGCAGTTGCCCAGACAGGCTTTGAGGAGTGCCCCGTCAGCTGGCTCTGAGGCAGATGCAGGCTCCTTTCTTGCCCACTCAGAGGGAGTCAGGCAGGCTTGTGCAGCAGTTGCAGAAATGGGCTTTGAGGAGTGCCTGTCGGCTGGTTCTGGGGCAGATGCAGGCTCCTTTCTTGCCCAGTTGGAGGGAGTCATGCAGGCTTGTGCAACTGTTGCCCAAGCAGGCTTTGAAGAGTGTTTGTCAGCTGGCTCTGGGGCAGATGCAGGCTCCTTTCTTGCCCACTCAGAGCCGCAGGAATTCTTCTGCATGAATTCTCCCACCTCCTCGGGGATGCAATAATCCAGGAGAACACTACAACCTGCACCTGGACCTCCTCAAATGGCCACATACTCAAATGAACCTGGTGTTTTCACTGAGTGCAGGGTGAAGCCCAGTTCAGATCTAAAACAGATGGCAACCCCCCCCCAACCCTGCAATCCACTCTGGGACAGTGCACTACAAAGTACCCAGGAGGGATGGCAGCCCCTAAAACCAGGTCAGCATTGTCACCCACCCAGGTCTCCATGATGCATGCCAAATTGACCAAAGAAATCAAGTCCACAATAATTGCGGTCTTGTTTCTGATCAATCTGGCATTGCACAACAATACCCTCAGGGGAGTGGTGGACAGTGCAGCCCCTCTGGCTACCTGTCCACTCTGTCTGGTGGGAACCCTGGTGATGGGCACAAAACACATCTGTTCTCTCCCATGGGCCCACTGAAAACCAGGGTGCCTTTTGCTCCTGACAACCTCAATCTTGGCTCCTGCCGCAGTGTATGGGGCACCCCTCCACCGATGATCTATATGGTTCCTCTTTATCCTGACCTCCCTACAGTGTCTTGCCATGGTGTTAGAAACTTGAAGGTCAGAGAAAGGCCACAGATCAAGCAGCTGGGATGCCCTGTACACTATTTTTGCCTGTTCCAGGCCCCTAGCCTTTCCCGGACACTACCTGGCAGACTAGAAGTCACAGGTCAAAACCTAACTGTCAAACTATGCAACCACAGTCATACACTAAAACACATAAATCTTAAACCATACACACCACACATCAACATTAAACACTAAAAATCACAGCCCCCACCCAAAAACACATACCTCTCACAGCCCAAAACACAGGAAGCCCACAATTAAGTTTAAATATGTTTTCAGGAAAGCCTGTAGCTCACAGTTTTGGATCCTAGTGCTCAGGATAACTTAAAATACAAACAGAAACAGTAAAACAAAGAACAATATCAAAACACAGCTAAAAACCACTTCAAAGCACAGGGTCCTCTCACTGCCCCAGTCACTGAGAAGGCAATTATTTCAGCAAACAGTTAGAATGCGGCCAAAAGAAAATGCACTCAGGGATGCCCCAGTGCCACTCTCATCAGTTATTGGGACTCCGAGGGAGATTACCAGGATATGCAGATCTTTCAGGCTCCCTAGTGGATAGATCCACTGGGGCCTAAGTCCAAGTTCTCCAGACACAAAATACAGTTCCTCCACTTCACAACAGTGGGTCTCACAGGGCCACAGGGCAGACCAGTTCCCCACATGCTCCACAAAGCCAAACAGGCAGAAATTGCAGCAGTACTCTTATTTGCCCCAGAGTCAATGATGTGGAACAAATACTGTCTAAGAAGTTTCTCAGTCAACAGGCTGGCTAATTAAATGGCACCTGACTAATGTATCAGCAATACCCCCAAGAACAGAAGACCTTACCCAGTGGTGCAAATAAGGGCTATATGAGGCATGGATCTACAAGTGGATTACAGAGGAGCCCACCAGGATGCAAGTCAATGTCACAGGTTACTGCATGACAAAATTGATTAACTACCATTGAAACTGTCTTGTTTCTGCAGTACTGTGTTGCACTCTGGTGAATCCACTATAAGTCCCTTGGTATTCCCTGTGAATTGGCAGGTTGGTTGAGACACCCAGAGAGGCAGTTTTTAGACTTACTAAGGGTTTGTTTTCTTCCTCAGATACATGGCATGGAACAGACAGTTCTTTCTTGGAATATGGGTGGTTCCTTCCAGTATCATTGACCAGTGAATGCGTAACCTCAGTTAAAGTGGACTCCATGACTTCCTCTGACTCCAAGGGTCCCCTGTCTCCTTCCTGGAGATTTCTTCAGATACTGGTCAAGTATTTGAAGGCACAAATAGTTCAGTACTGTTACCCATTAGGCCTCTTCACTGCTTGCCAGCAAACTGGGGAGATTTGTTATTTAGTAAAATCTCTCTGATTCCATTTCCTAATCAACAGGGTGTGAGACTGGTCTCTCAGCTGTGTCATGTTTTACAACAAAAAGACAAAATAAACACATGTTGTTCCAGCAATGCTTTTTCCATCACCAATTCACAGATTGGAAAGCTGCCCACAAATTTCTCTGTATCTCTGTTGTCCTCTGCTACCAAGTTAAGACAGGCATCTTTGGCACTTTTCATATGGGTGGAAACCACAAGTACCATGGAAGATGTACCATCCATTGATGCCAATGTATGCATCTGATGTGGAAGAGTTATATGCACAGATTAACAAACTGAAGGAGCTGAAGACAGAGCTCAAAAAGATGTCTCCTCCATTGTGGCCCATGTATGCATCTGATGTGGAAGAGTTACAAGCCCAGATTAAGAAACTGAAGGAACTGATGATAGAGCTCAAAGACTGAAACTGCAGCTCACAGTCAGTGAGGCTGTATGGGAGAGTACCTATTGAGCAAGGATCCACTGCAGCAAGGTACCTTGGAAAATTGTCATATGGGGGCCATCCCAAACAGAGAGGTGAGGGTTAAATCCCCCTTGATGGACAGCCATGTTATTTGATCATGAAGGGACCAGTCAGACTAGTAATTGCTGTGGTGAGGTTGCCTAGTGATCTGCCATGTGGGGCTCTTCTGAGAAAGACAAGGGCTGTGTGCCTCCCAATGAGATGCTATATCATTAAACATGACCACAGAAGGAGATCTTCTGCCACAGATGTAGAGAAGAAGGATCTCTGAGGAAAATGTGTCAGTCCCCAAAGAATGTGAAAAAGGTCAGTGAGCAGTTCCAGCAGAGTACTGTTTGAATCAGATGACATTCAATCAGGTTAGGAAGCAGTTCTCCAGGAAGACTATGGATCTGAGGACCTACAGTACAGATGAGGCTCAAGGAAAGAGATCCCTTGTGCTGTTGACATTGAGAACACTATGTGTTTGGCAGCATCATCCCCAGTTCAGTGTCAGTGTTAGTGTCAGTGACTCAGCAGATAGCACACTCGCCTCTAAGGCTGAGAGATCAGAGGGTTGTCAGAGGGCTGCGGGTTCAATTCCCACATCTGACACTTGGGTTGTCAGAGTGCTGTGGGTTCAATTCCCACTCCTGGCACCTGGGTTAATATCTCAGTACTGACACTGTAGTGCAGCATAAAGAGGGTGCTGCACTTCTGAGGTGCCGTGTTTCAGATGAGACGTTAAACCAAGGTTCTATTTGCCTGTTTCTGGTGGTAGCTCAGGTGGATGTTAAAGATCCCATGGCACTTATCAAAAAGAGTAGGGGTGTTTTTGTTAAAACATTTTCATAACATACACATATATACATATGCAAAAACAATAAATCAAACCCATACCGCTTTAGACCCAAACAAAAAAGAACTTTTTCTTCCTTGTTTTTTTTCTTCTTCCCTCCCATTCCTCCATTTAAACGTCATAACCCCAGATCTTTATCAACTCAAAAGAAGCTTAATCTCAACTTAAATAAAAACTACATTTAACTATCCATAGTTGTGCATAAAAGAGAAACCCCTCCACCACACCATCCCATGTAACTTCAAATTCCATCTAAATACCCCCTTTAATGCAATTTCACATACATCATATACTTTTGCTGAAACAGGAATTGGCATCTACGTTGCCATAAATAAAGCTTTAAAGAGGAAAAGAAAAAACAGTCATGGTACTTTTGTCATACCTTGTTAGTGCAGGTGGAAAATCCCCCAGTACTAGCATACCATATGTTACCTTCTTCAACCAGGACATCTTCCATGTGACGGCTAAATAATTTCACAAACCTCTGGAATAAGGACATTCTGTTGGAAAATGCTCTTGTGTTTCGACATCATCCAGACACTCAGAGTACAAACATTTTCTGTCCTCCAACGCTTGATGTTTGTGATTCTCCCTCACCCCCACTCTGCCATGCATAAAGAGCCATTGCGTATCCTGCATATGCCCTGGGATTCTTGTATTCATCAACTGGTGATATACATTATTTTGTTTACCCTCTGGACAATGCTTAAACTTTGGCTCTTCTGGGCCTAGGATTTTCAAAATGTCTAAATGGAAATGTGATCTGGTCTTTTGTAAAATCAATTGTTTAGACATTTTCCATTTTGCCATTTTTTGGAACATAATCTTTAAATACTGTGCCAACTGTATCCCTATAGACAACTTGATAGGCTAGTTTACCCAAATTTGAATAACACACTCAAATGTTTTAACAACCACCTCTTTAACAGTGAAGTGCTCCTAACAGCATTTCCTTAATATTCACTGACCAAAATAAACTATAAAAAGAAACACTGAATTAACCATCCCGCCCTCTTCTTTTTTGAAAGGTATGTTATTTCCCTCTTAATAGGGTTAAGCTGACTCCCCCTCAATAACTGAAAGAAAACCCTGACTATTCTGGTCTTTAACAATAAAGGCAGAGGAAAAACAGTACTAACATATAAAAATACAGGCAATAAAAATTGCTTTATCACATGGACCAGTTTCAATTTTGACATTTTCCAACACTTTCATCGGTTAACTTTTCTTTCTCCCTTTTGAATGGATTTTTCCCAGTTGTATCGGGCCATATATCCAGGCCCGTAATAAACCCCTAATATCTTAATAGGAGTGTTAACTATAGATACCCCTCCTACCTCCTCCTGGAGTGGCCCTTCTCCCCCAGGATTAAGCCTTACTCTTCTGCACTTTTAATCGAGAACCCGACACTAAACCAAAGTCCCGAATCACTTTTAATAAAGACTGTACCCCCTTTTCCTTTTTTACAAAGGAACACACATCATCAGCATATGCTAAAAGATTTATCTCACTTCCTGATGATGAACAAGATATACCCTGTAGATCCTGGCTGGAAAAGACCTTCAGTATAAAAGGGTCTAGTGAAAACAGATATAACAATGGCCTCAGGGGACAGCCCTGTCTCACCCCTTTATGTATTATATATTTCCTTCCCAGTGTCCCTGTCAAAACAGATGAAACCATGGCACTATCATATAGCAATCTCAGCCACTGTACAAACCTTGGAGGAACTCCATATACTTGCAAAACTTTAAACAGGAAGTTAAGGTCAACTCTGCCGAAAGCCTTATACCAATTCAATGACTGAAGATATCCAGCTATATGGCTGTACTCACAATACCCATATACATCTCTGATTAAACACAGATTGTCCTGGATATGCCTCCTTAGCAAGGCATAGGTTTGGACAGGATGTATAACCTCTTTAGCCAACCCTTTTAACCTTTTCTTTAGTATAAAGGTCAACATTTTTAAAATCAGTATTTAAAAGGCTGATCGGTCTCCAATTTTCTATACATTCTCTGTCCCCTGCTTTAGATAGGTACATCACTGACCCCTTAGTAAACAGTGCTGGAAGTGTTTCTAAGGATAACAAAAACCTAAAAACTTTCTCTAAAATAACAGCCACTATGTCAGGAAACAATTTATACCACTCATTAGGTATCCTGTCCTCTCCAGGAGAAGTATCCCCTTTTAATATGGTTATGACATTCAGTACTTCCTCATCTTGAATATCTATTACCATTCCTGTATGTATTTCTTTAATAACCAGAAGGGCTTGGATGTCTGCCAAATACGCTTCTTGTAAAACAGGGTCCAATCATTGCTTTGCATGAATTGTGCCAAAAGAGCTTCCACCACAGAAAGAATTACAGCAAAGCTTTCCTTTCTGACACCCTTATTATCTATAAGAGCTAAAAACTGTGCTGTATCTACTCTTTCCTTACATGCCACACAAGGATCACTATAAGGGGTTTTCATTCTACCGAAACTCAGTTCGGTCTGAAGTGTTGCTGCTCTATTATACTGGACCTGAATCATGTCCTATTTTAACCTGACTGATTTGATCACTTAAGTCTCTCTGCCATTCATATGAAATGGATAACAATTTATACAATTGAGTCTGCAAAGCCATATATCTTAACCCTTTCATATTGGCCATGTGTTTCCCAAATTTCTGCAACCAACTCTGAACATCCCCTTTAGTGTCTTGCCACCACTCACCAAAATCCTGATAGAGTGAGAAGACCATTATCCTATTAGTCAAAACCTCCATCATTCCTCCATCATTGCCCAAAGATCTCTGTCTTTCTGAGGACCCAAACGGACAAACGACCTCCCACCTGACTTCACTGAATGCAATAAGATCGACCAATTCAAAGCTGGGCTATGGTCGCACCCAGCTCTAGGTTGGATCTGTGAGTGCCCTTGCATACCATGGCCTCACTACATATGCTAGAATCATCCTGAATGCCTAAACAATCTTCTTATTTAAGGATTTAATTAAGATAACTCCCCACTCTGATCTTCTCCACTACAATTTGTCCCTAGCCACTCCCTTACTACCCCTTCCTTCTTTCTTACCCTTTCCTGCCCCCTTTATAATCCCTCCTCGCCCTCCTTCCCTCCTCACCCTATGACTCACTTTCCACCCTTGTCTCCTCCTCCCCCCTTCTCTGCACCCTCCCCTCCTCTTTTCCACCCTCCCTTCCCCCACTACTTCCTTCATCCCTTTATTCTCTCATGGCAAACATTCCCCACCCACTTCCTCCACCTCACCTCCCCTCAGCTACCCCCATACTCACTATCCTCCTATCTCCCTTCTCCCCCAGACTAAGCCTCCTCAGGCTGCCTCTCTTGCACATCCTGTACAAAGCCTATCTCTGGCTGCTTACTCTACCCCATCCCTCCTTCTAGTCATACTATGGCTTGCAGGTTGCCAGACTAACTAGCTCAGAGATGCCTGTTTCTGCATCTCAGCCTATATTTTCTTTCCCGCTTGTTCATAATAATGAGGAATTCTCCTAGAGAATTTCTAGCTTATGTTGTTAACTTGAGTATCTAACTTATACCAAGGTATTATCCTCCATACGTAATGACTGATCAACTTTCAAACCTAACGAAATCCTGCTGTATGTAAATGTTACTCCTGTACACCTCAATGTTTATATTTTTTCTTTTGTAACCATGTACTCAATTGTTGTTTAGTCTTGTTTGTACTGTACTTTGCCTGACATGGATCCTTTGTAAACAAGCCTGAACTCAAAGATCTTTAATCCCAAACTGAAATAAAGAAAAATTAAAAAAAATTCCCAATTTTACTCCTGGCAGTGATAAACTAGCTGTATTCATTTTCCACCATCGTGGCGGGAATTGAAAACTAGTATCCAGATCAAGTAAAGCTTGTTTTGCGATATGTTCTGTGAATGCTATTGGTATCCCTCTTGAACACGGTACATTTACCCTTTTTGAAACAAAAATATTAACTATTTTGGATGATAAAACCACACGTACGTATGTATACTTTATTTCTGGTTTGGCATATGTACTGCAATGACACAGCCCCACTATCTTGATAAATTTTTTCAGAGCTGTGGAATTGCAGTACCCCTTCTTTCCAAGGGCCTTACATTTTTTTAAATCCAAGGAACAATTAAAATCCCCAGCTAAATACACATTTTTTGCAGTTGCAACATATGGTTGAAATTCCTCCAAGTTCTGGACATGAACTGCTTTAAACTGAGCCCCATATACATTTATAAACCTGCTGGATGTACCATTCCAAATCCCCTCCAGGATCAATATCCACCCTGGCACAAAAGCAATTTTCTCAAACTGAAAACCAGAAACAGAAAACAACATACCCACCCCATCAGCTCTATCTGCCCTTAATGACCAATAAGATGGTCCCCAAACCCAAGCTTTACGAGTTACTATAACTAAGGCCAATGAAGAAAACCAAGTTTCCTGTAAAAAAATAACATCTATATTCAAATCATGCAAATAGGAAAGCACAGCCCTCTTTTACTGTCATTCATCAAACTATGAATATTTAGTGATATGATAGAAAAGGGAGATATTTATAAAATGAAAGTAATGCTGCTCATTTTCTCTTCTTCTTTTTTCCCCTTTTTTTCATGCCCCTCCTCAGGTTCTGTCACCAAAGGAATGGGTTGTGACAAAGGTTCATCTGAGTCTAAGTCCAAGTCTCCCTGATCCAAAGGCCCTCTACTCAATGACTCTAATGTCTTAAAGGGGTTTACCAATTCCACCTCAAGTGGTGTAATTTTCTATTTCCTCAAACTCCTCCTCCTTGGTAGAGGGGGAGGTAGGTGGTTTTTGGTGTTGTATTGTGCCAGATGTCTGAGGTTTCACACTCTGACAAGATTCCTGATTTCCAGTCACATCCTCCTCAGTGAGGGTAATCTCTATTACAATATCTGAAGGTGGAGCGGGGAGGGCTGATCCACTGCTATTGGACATATTGGGATTGTTGACACACTAGGTACCTCCTGCTGTCCTTCAGAGGATGGGGGGATTACTGGGGGTGGAGGTAGAATGGGGGGAAGGGGAGATGTAAGGGGTGAGGCAGATGTATATGGGGGAAGGGGGTCATTCAACTTCTGCTGTGCTTTTCTGATCAATTTGTCTGTGTCCACCTTCCATACCCTGTTATGCACTGTCAATGGGCAGTTCTGAAATGCATGCCCATACTCATCGCATAAATTACACCTGGCGTGATTTGGGCATTGTGAACGTTATGTGCCCAGACTCATTATAGATGCAACATTGCATTTTGTCACACACGCTAGCCAGATGTGTTCTGTCCCCACACTTGTGACAGACTTTAGGTTGACCTGCAAAGTAAAGTGCCCCTCTGTCCCTTCCCAGAAAGAAACCATTAGGCAAGTGAACCATCCCCTTATTTTCTTGATGAACCTTAACCTTGAATTTCCAGACTTCTGTCCAGAAAAATTTCTCATCCACCACTGCCTCTGGTGCACTCAAAACTTCGCACCACTGTTGCAGCCATGTTGCTGACATGCACCCCCTCATTGTGGAACATCAAAGTTACATACTTAATAGAGGGTTTTGACAAAGGGATACAGATAAAGGGCATCCACAGAGGTGAAAATGTCAATTGGTTATACTTCATCCAGAATCTGGCCAATGCATAGGGGGCCTAAAACTAATGTCAAAGTTTTCCTCCCCAGAGACGTGGATCAATGCATAAACCTCTGAAGCCATAAATCACATTGAATCCTTCAAGAGTGTTCTGCCAACATAATACCTGTCTGAATTGGTAGCTAGACCTCCCTCTGTAACACAGCCTTACTGCATTCCGTCTTGATGCAGGTTCCGCAGTATGAAATAAGTCAGCAAAATGTGGGCTACCTCCCATTTGTTAATCTGGGATGCAGACCCTTATCATTTCCTGCCACTCTCCCCTCTCTTGCAGCTCCATCTTGAGCAGTTGCTTCAGGTTCAATACCCACAGTACCCATAGACTGAGAATCCTTCCCACTTGTACCTGCTTTTTCCTGTGATTTCCTCACAGCCCTCGCGACTGGCTGTGTTACAGTTGCCAGCTCCACCTATGTTCAAACCCTCTGGGTTCAATCAGTAAGTTCACTTTGGAATGAAATGTCACAACCCCTTGCTCCTGTATTTGGAGCTTGTTCTACAGACCGGTCTACACCCCTCAAATCACCTCCCTCATTTCCCAATACCTGGTGAAATTGTTGGCTGACAAGATTCTCCTCCTGAGGCTCAACTCTGTTCATGGTCAGGCCTCCTAAGTTCAGAAACTCTGCATCGGTATCTGGAAGCCAAGTAACCGTTTCATCCTGCCACCATCCAGCATTCCTTAATGCTTGCTCTGGTGACCATGAGTGCTCCTCCTCTGGCTCCACACACACCCCAAAAGCTTTCTGGATCAGCTCCTGTGCTGAAGTCAAATTCATTGTAGCTCCCGCCACTGCCACCTGACAGGTCTCCCACTCTGGAACAGTCAAGCACTCCTTCTGATTTTCTGCCACTTGTACAACCTCCACAGAGCATTCAGTTACATTTTATTCTGGCATCACTCGCTTTACAGGCAATTTGAGCCTCAGATATCACTCCTCAGCATCTGCTAGCAGCTTAAAATGGATTGCTCTCCATTCATCTAGCTCTTTCTCAAGTTGGTTCCATGCAGATGCTATGTCTTCTGTGGTTGTAACTGCACTCAGACCTCCATCTTTTTCCATTAAACACTCCTTGTACTCTTCTTCCAAGGCCTCAGGCAACTCCTCCAAATTCTCAGGTATGATTTCAACATTGTCCTCCAGTGCTTCTATGTCTGGGGTGGGGATGAACACCCAGCCTGCTGCTCCTCTCCACCTTCCTGTGACACTGATTCCTTCGCTGGACCAGCCAACAGTGCCACCTTCCGACAGAGATGGGGAATTTTATTGTGACAATAAACATAACAAATATAAGAAAAAACATACACTGTCATACAAATGCACATACATATTACAACAATCTCATTCTTGTATGATCATAAAGAATAAAAATCTGTTCATGCTCAGTAATTCATAAATATAAAAAAAAGCATAAAAAACAGAAAATAGCATAAATAAAAAGCAATACAACAAAGTTAAGTATAAAGCCAAAAATGAAATAACAACAATATTGACTAGTAGACCCTATAAGGATCAAATTAACCATGCAGTTCATCTCCACAGAACAACGGCCCTACACTTCAGCAGTCTTATATAATCAGGCATTTTAACTTGCATAATGGCCGTCTCCACCAGCACTGCAAAAGAAATTGGAGACGTATTCAGTTGTCGAGAAAAAAATTGGCAACGTGCCTGCCAAAAATAAAATGTAAAACATGCAAAAATCACTGTCAAAGTACTAGCGTGAAAAAAACGTTAAATATCCTGAATAATCTCCCAGAATAAGAATCTCATAAGTAAGGGACTTAAAATAAGGCCACTGCCATCTAATTGCCAAATAAGAAATCAATAATCTAGTAGATGCAGCCAAAAAAAAAAAAAAAAATTAGATTGAGTCTCCTCAAGTTGAAGACATTCTTTTCATGGACAGATCCTCTCATCTATGGCATCATGCTTCATATTCCCTCTAACCTCTAACCTCCCATGGCAACACAACCACAACACATCCCAGGTCTTGACAGGAACCCTCTTATCAGTTAACATTGACAATACCAAAGAATGACAAGAGGAAAACAGAACGGAAAAATAACTTGACCAACAAACTTAGAAGACATAATCTGCCAAAACACTGACTTCCTAGTGGAGGATAACAGAACTGTCTTATCCAATTTCCATTGTCTAATCTTTCAAAGTGAAGATTCAGCAAATTCTGGAACAGAGTACTGTTGCAATAATTCCAGGGGAAAAGTAACACATTTTTCAGGAAACTTATGAAAGAAAAACCAAGTCCAGCTCTGCCATGGAGCCACCATACCACCCCACCCAAGCTTCAATGTGGAAATAAAAAAAGGAATGGGAAAAAAACACAGGGTTCACCATACCCAAACCCCCCAATTTAACATGAAGATATGTATACTCTTGCTTAATTGGGTTGAGTCCACTGCCCTACAACATCTGAAAAAAACAGCTATATGATCATGTCTCCAAACAGATGGGGGAGGGGTAAATGAAACTTAAATATGTAAAAAGGGTAACAATAGTC
Source organism: Neoceratodus forsteri (assembly GCA_016271365.2). Classification (NCBI taxonomy): domain Eukaryota; kingdom Metazoa; phylum Chordata; order Ceratodontiformes; family Ceratodontidae; genus Neoceratodus; species Neoceratodus forsteri. Next base: position 991,137,128 of record CM057453.1, on the reverse strand, counting down.
TCTTAATAATTACAGTAGTACTGTCTTTTGGTTTGAAAATTTCCATGATTTCCAAAGTTGGACTTTATGTTCACATACCTTGATTTTGGATTCCCAATTCTTAAATTGTAGATTACCATCTCCAAATTGTATACCTAGGATAGAAATTGCAGAAGAAGTTAGTGGAATACCTGCAACTGTATCACCTGGCTGTCCCTCAGTGGGTCCTATCCTAATCGCCTGATTTTTCTCATTATTAATTCTAGTCCCACAAACCCGAGAAAACTGAGTCAATTCCTCTACAACCTCACTCCCCACTTCTTCTGTAGGAACAAAGAACACAAATCATCCACATATGCAGCCACCTTCTGTCTGTCTAGATCAACATGGGGTGATAACCCCACTATTCTCCTATTAGTAATCACATGCCTAATGAAAGGATCCAAAGCATAAGTATAGAGTAGACGGCTCACCGGGCATCCCTACCTAATCCCTATCTTCATGTGCATAGGATCCCCCAATAGCCCATTGACATAAGGTAAAATAGTAGCATTTGAATACAAAGCTAGGAACCACAGCAGCATATTATGAGGAATCCCATATCAAGTAAGGATGTGAAACCAATACTCATGGAACACTTTGTCAAAGGCTTTAGCCTGATTAATAGCCAATAAAAAACCTTGAATCTTATTTTGCCTGCCATATTTAAAAATGTCCCTTATCAGGGCCAAATTTGCTGATATATTCTTTCCAGGAATTGAACAGGACTGGGCAAAGTGTATTAAGTGAGCACTCACTTTCTGTAACCTAAAGCATAACATATTTAACAAGATCTTGTTGTCAGAATTAAGTAAACTGATAGGGCTTCAATTTCTAAATAGTTGCCATGTACCTTTCTTATACAGAAACACCATAATAGCTGCTCCCAGGTCACCAGAAGACCAGGAATGCTCTAACATACTATTAAACAAATCCTGGAAAAAATGTGCTAATACAGAAGCAAATTTCTTATAAAAGGCACTAGTCAGACCATCAGGACAAGGAGATGCTTTAATGGCTAGTTCTACTTCCTCAAACTGAATAGTGGCATTAAGGGCAATAATTTGAGATTCTGTCAATAATGGAGGTAAATGACACACACAATCTAATACAGACTGATCTTGTCAAAAAAAGGCCCCAAAAGTACCCTGTATATGTTTACTGACAGTTAGTAAAATGTCCATATCCAGTGTATGCAAATTGCCATCCAAATCTTGCAACTCTGTCATAAGAGTCACCTCTAGAATCTGTTTGCATATAGCAAAGGGGTCAGCGGATGACTGGGATTCAGTACCATATCTTAGTTCTGCCTCAAGAGACAGTGCCCTGCTATACTGATAGTGAAACATCTGACTCTTGAGCTGAGCAATGTGAGACTCACACTGAGCTCACTGAGTATGCATAAGGGATAAATATTTATACAATTTATTTCTGTTATCCACATAATGTAAATAGTCCTAATTAGATCTGAACTGCCCTAGACATTCAAGCAAAGCTGTGATATTCGATTTTGTGTCAGCCCACCAGTTCCACTGATCACTATACAAACATTTCACAGACTCACAAATCTGAAAATGAGTCTCCAGCTCCTATATAACAGGTTCCTGAAGAAGGTCAGAGATATTCATCCTCCACTGTTTGGTACTAGACGACAAACGTCGGGGAATTCTACCTAAATATAATGAACAAGAAAACAAAAGGTGATCTGAGAACTCACATGGGAAAAGGCCAAATTACTGAGGCACTAGTAATCTGGAACAAAAAATAAAATCTATTCTGGTGGCATATTTATTCCTATAATAGGTAAACCCAGGGTCAGTCTTTAAATATCTACAAGCATCAGTAAGATTAGCCTGATGAACTATATTAGATAAAGCATGAGAATCACAATATATATATTTTTTGCAGAACAATTCTAGATGTAAAATCCACGCTACAGTTCATATTTCCAGACCAATAACATAACGTGAAGTAAATAAATAGGGTCTAATGGCTTCAAACAACTCCACCCGGGTTGTCTTAGTTTGAGGCGCATAAGTGTTTATGAACAATCGAGAAGAAAGACCCTTCCAGGGGTGATATCCACCAATCTATGTAAAGAAAATTCAGAGCCTCGAATCAGGACTCCCAATCCATCCACTCCATCAGTACCAAAAGACCAATAGGAAGGGCCCCACACCCACTCACGTCTACACTGAGCAGTGAAAAAAAGGGAGCTTAAGTCTGGTTTCCTGAAAAAAAATAATGTCATATGAAGAGTGTTGAAAAAAGGACAAGGCAGTCAACCTTTTCCTATAGTTGAACATACTGCATACATTAAGGGATGCAATACATAATGTAGACATTAAATAGAAAAAGTGTGACTAAATCATCCTGGGTCCCCAGTCTTGATAAGGGATTTACGTTTCTTCCCTTTCTTTTTGCCAGTCTCAAGAATGGCCGATGAGCACTCCTGCTCTATATCAGATACCAGTCCGGTCCATGAAGATACATCAGAATCCAGGTCAGAGTCTCCCTAAACTTGCAAAACCTGAAAGAGATTGGCGCTGGTAAGGAGGGGAAGAACAGACGCAGTCTTTGTAGAAGATCTAGTCACTCAACGAGTTTTCAGAAGTTGAAACTGGGGGGACATCTCTGTAGATTCAAGAATTACAGGAGGAGGAGATTGAGGGGGCTCCACTATGGTCAGTTCTGCAGCAGGAAGCAAAGTCAAAATCTTCTGGATAACTGCTACAGGGAGTTCCACTACTCGAGTAACCACAAGGGAGGGAAGGTGGGCATGCTAAGCCTCTGTTGAATGATCAGTAAGCTGCTCTGGCATTGGATCCTGGGCTGGATGGACCAAAGACTCTTGGTCTAAACCATCTGGCCTGTCCTGTCCTGCCCAGGGACACTGAAGGTAAGCATGCCCAGACTCATCACACAGGTTACACTTGAATACATTAGTGCAGGCCATGCTAACATGACCAAACTCCCCACACAGTGCACATCTCATCTTGTCACAAGAGCTACTGAGATGCATTGGAGAGCCACACTTATAGCAGGCTCTTGGCTGGCCTGCATAAAAACAGACCCTTCTGTCCCAGCCCCCCAAAAAACTGTTAGAGATATGATGAATAGTGGAATTTGACTGAGACAACTTTATTCGGAAATGCCACCCCCCAGTCCAGAGCCCAAGAGAATCCAAAACAGGATCAGGTTTTCCCAGTATTGAGCATCTTTTCTGTAACCAGAAAAGGATATTGTGCACATTCACCCCCTCATTATGGAACATCACTGTTATGCTTTTCAGGAGAGGTTTCTTTAGAGGGATTGCCATAAAAGGTTTCCATACTGAAGAAGCCCTTAACATATTATATTTAGTCCAGAACTGATCAAGGCCTGAATGCTTGCGAAAATGTATATCAAAAGTATCCTCCCCTGAGACCTGTATAAGAGCATAAATCTCAGAGGGATGGAACATCATAGAATCCAGAAGTAGTTTTTGGGCTACGAATAGCCGGTCAGGCTGAGCCTGCATACCGCCCTGATAACAAAGTCAAATTGCATTCTTTCATGGGGCTTGTGTAAGTTTATTCCGAAGCATCTGGGAGAAAGCGGGTCTTGGTTTCTGTCCTAAAGTATAATGGTCTCCTTTCCCGGGGGTGGATTCTTCATCTGAAGAAACCTATGATGCAGAAATAGGTAAGGGAGCCCTTGATGTAGAGGGACAGGCATTAAGGGCATCCTTGAATGTATGCTGCCTGGGAGAGGCAGCAGAACCATGAGCCATAGCTCACAAAAGGGTAGACCAGACAGATAAGGGAGAATCAGATACAGGCACTGCCTATTCTACCTGAACTGAATCAGCAGGCTGTAGAGGGGTAGCCCCGGAGACTCTGACCCCATAGGCCTGTCAGGCACAGGAAGTCTCTCTGGTCCAAATGTCTCAGCACCTCCCAAATCTGCAGATTCTTTTTTATGCTCCCATATGCCGACACCCTCCTCCATCGGCTGCTCTACCTCCTCTGAATCATCAAAAATCAGCTATTGCGATACATGAATCCATCGACCATCTGGCTACTGTTTCCAGCTCGCATTTCCTAACGCTTGTTCTGGGGACCAAGTATCAAACTCAATGGGAACATCCATCCCTTCATCCACAGTGTGAGAAACAGCAGTGTTCTGCTGAAATTCACCTCTCTCACCCCTGGAGTTGTTCGTCCTCCTCCTCCCGATCCTCTGTCACTCAGATAGTACCCCAACATCAGTAGCACCTCAAACCCCCGTAACTTCCATATCCATGTGGTCTTCTGCTACTGCAGCAGCTGCTGTTCCCTGGAACTGGGCGTTAGCTACCTCAGGACACTGCAAAACATCTGTGTCATTCTCCAAGAGATTGTGCAGCTCACTCGCAACCAGAGTTGCTAAACCTTCCATCAGTGCAGCCGGTTCAGCTACAGTTCCCACAGAAACATTCAAAGTACTGCCAGAAGCACTCTCAGTATCCAAAGCAAGATGATACCTTTCCTCCATCTCTACTTCAGAGTCTGTTGATGCCATCTTGGACATGGGTTCCCCTACAGGTGAGTAGGGGAATTTCACCGGTGTCCTGGCCAAATTTCCACCATTCACTAAAAATACCACCAACAGCTTAATCTGGTTCAAGGTCAGCCACCGTTCATCTGTGCATGGGGGGGGTAATTGGGGAGGGGGAGGGGAAGCTGCAGAAAGTGGGGTGCTAGCTGTACACTCGAGCAGACTTGATAGACCGTGTGGCCTTCTTCTGCTGGCAAGTAGTAAGTAAGTAAGTTCCATTCCACATGGCCAAATTAGTATTAAAAAACAAATTATATTATTATTTTGCCATATTATTTAGTAATTCAATATGCTACATTAATATAGCTCATTTTTAGTGTTTCTTTTTACATTATAATTAGGGATGGGAGAACCTGGTGAAGTTATGATGCTTATTAAATAAGAACTGAAACATGGTGAGGTTCTGATTTGTTCTGATTAGTTCTGGTTATTTATAAATATATTTTTTTAAATTCAATAAAATGCATACAACGTCAGTAATATGTAACACAGAAGTCAATAGGAAATAATTTAATGAATTATTTGTATAAAAATTGAAGTAAAACTGCTAAATAAAAGCAATAACTAGTAGCTCCTTCGTGGCCGGCATGTACTGGTGGCATATCCTGCTTGGGCCTGTGATGTGAGTGTGCCAGGGGAGAGAGAGAGAGAGAGAGAGAGAGAGATAGACAGAGAAAAAGAGAGAGAGAGAGAGAGAGAGACTTACTGGGGGCCATATATTGCAGTCACGAATCACAAATAGAAGAGAATTATTTTAAACTGAATCCGAGTTTGTGAGAACGAAGTAAGCTGCTGAATGGTGACCAGGCTTAAACCTGAAGAAGACTGAAGATTTGCTGAATGCGATCAGCCAGTCAGGATTTCCAGCTACCCCTAAACTCCTGGTGTGTGCAGAGACTTTGCAATTGTGACCGGAGAGTGGTTTGCCTTGTACAGTAGATTTACATTTACAGCACATTTACATGTTAATGTGTTGTGTGCTGATAGTGGGTCGTGATTTCGTTCCCCACTGTGTGAATTATGTTCTGCTTGCTGGAGGCTGCATCCAGCTCAGATGGACTGAATCCATGTTCATCTCCATTCGGCCTGGGCCTTGCCACACCGGCCCAGCCAGACAACCCGCTGCACAGAGAAAGCCATTGATGAGAGACCTGCCTGGGGATCAGCCCCCTGCTCCACGCATGAACAGGAATGACACCTAGCGATTCGTGTGGACCCTGCTTGTCCTGGCACTCCAGATCAACCACCTGCAGTCTCGATTTTCATCCAGCCTGTGTTCAGTCTTGGGTATTGTGAGTAATCATCAGGGTAGCTCCCTGCAACAACAGCTTAATCTAAGTGTGTCATCTGATTGTCTTGTTGTTTCTTTTCTTTCACGAACTGAGCCCTCCAGCTCCCGATTACAAATAGTGTGTATTGTGCATGTTGTTTCCTTCCACCACAGGGCCCCAACCAGCTGCGATGCCAGCCTACCCTAGGCAATGGTCCTGGCTAGCCCATCACTTTTTATCTGGGTACTCAGAGGTGTAACTGTGTCGGGAATTAAAGTGCATGCGTAACTGTTTGATTGACACAGCCTTTAAGCCAATTAACCTGATTTCGCCCCTCCCTTGTTCAAGTCCCCTGAATAAATCAGATCTAACTTTTTCTGCATTTAAGTTGACTGTGGTTCCAGTTTGTGCCAAGAGTACTGTACTGTTGCTATTTGCTTTGCATAACCTTGTTTTACAGGTGGTCCCCAGGGTCGAGCTAGAGGAACCTGCCCTGGTGGTAAGTGCAAACAGTGTGGGTAATTGCCTGGTGTACAAGGGGTATTGTGAAAGTGATTATTGTGTATTGTTCCGGCCACTAGAAGGGAAAGAGGGGGGTTACAGTGTCCCGGAGGGCTGTGCCAGGTTAGCTTGACCACTACCGACCCTGACCTCCGGGTGGAGGCACCCGTCTCAGAACTCAGGCCCATTAACCTGCAACTAGCCACGCAGGCAGGGGCAGTGGCCCTTGGGATGGCGCCACCTAGGGGTTACATTAGTATGTTATTTTTTATTGTGATTGCTGACTGTAATCTATGACCCCCAGTAAGTTCTCTCTCTCTCTCTCTCTCTCTCTCTCTCTCTCTCTACTCTCGATGGAACAACAAGAAATATTTATCATATTTGTGATTGGTGACTGTAATTTATGACCACCAGTTAGTCTCTCACTATCTCCATCTCTCTCTCTCTTTCTGTCTCTCTCTATCCTCTTTTGTGATTTCTTATGACCCCTTAACAGTCTTTCTCTCTCTCTCTCTCTCTCTCTGTGTCTCTGTCTCTATCTAGCTTTCTCTCTCTCTCTCTCTCTCTCTCTCTCTCTCTCTCTCCTCTCTCTCTCTCTCTCTCTCTCTCTCTCATGGTGTGACTCCTCTTTTGTGATTCCATATTGCCCCCTGAAAGTCTCTCTCTCTCTGAGTGGCACTGGTGACTCCTCTGGAACAAAAAGATTTTCTGCCCCCAGTAAGTCTTCCTCTCTCCCCCTGACTAGCAAAGCACTATGCACTCGCAAACAGAAAAGAAAGATTAAGTGATTTTTGGCCTCCTAAAGTCTGTCTCTCTCTCTCTCTCTCTCTGTGAGTGGCATTAGTGACTCCTCTGCAACAAAAATATTTTCTGCCCCTAGTAAGTCTCCCTCTCTGTCCCCTGCACTCTGCACTTGCAAATGGAAAAGAAAGATTTAAGTGACTTTTCCCCCCAAAGTTTTCTCCTCTCTGTAGTGTGCCACACACTCCCCTCTGTTTGACTCTCCTCTTGCTTGCTCCTCTCGCCTGTGTTGCATGCTCAGCATGGTTATATAAAGTGAGCGAGTATCACTTGACTACAGTTTGGAGCTGTTGCCTGATTGGATGCCACCGACCAGCTGTACATGAAGCATGGCATGCCGCCAGCATGACTATGGCAACAGTCAATGAAGACGCACTCCATTGCCTACCATGGACCCAGAACTGGACTTCTGCAGTGAAGTCCATATTTATCCAGGTCCGTGGGTAAGTAAGTTGGATCTGTGGTTTCTGATTTGGGGCAGAACAGTCCAACAAGCCCTAATTATATTTGCAGATTTTTCCTCAGTTCCACTTTAGATTCTGGAACTAAGAAAACTATGGTTTTCAGTGGTTCCTGGTAAGGGTCCTCACTATTTAAACTGACAGAAAATGAATATTTTTTAATTCTATTTGACTTTATTTCTAAAATGTTTGTGCTTTTTAATCAAGAACAACAACTGAAAATGGGGTTTCTGCTTTTTACAGACAGTTTGGCATGGCTGAGAAGCCCAAGAAAAGAAAAGGGCCTACAGGTTTTAAAAAGTGTTTTTCCTGTGAACAGTTTCTGTCAAGGGCAGACAGCCAGGAATTGTGTTTTAATTGTTGGACCAGGATCACAATTTTGAAAACTGTGACAACTGAAATGGTGGATGTCCAAACAATCACAAACAAAAATTAAGTCAGCTAAGCATGAGTTTGTGCCTGCCCCAGTTTCTACTGTCATAACTGACAAAACAGACTGATAAGAGTGGTAAGCTATCCTTGAATCCCAGTACTGAACACAGGGCATCTGGGAATAATGGCACAAAAAAACAAGTTTTCGGACAAGCCATTCTTCACAACATCTGGAAAATGAAGCCAAAGGAGAAACAAATCATCATGGTTCCTCTGCTCATGAGGGGTTCAGAGCAGATAGTGAAACAACCCCCAATTTCTGTGCAGAGTCAGTCAGATCCACCAATGCAAGAGAAAATAATACCCCCTGTAGAAGACTTCAAACACATTTATCACTTTTTTCTGAACATGGGAATCCCTGTTGCTGCCCCCCTCCCAAACCCAATAGCTTAAGCGGGATTTTGGTATGGAGAAAGAAGAATAGGAACTGCATGGTACATTGTCTGGGAAGGAAAAATGAAACACTGAGTTATTATTTGTGTAGGATGAGTATTATTTATATAGGACCAGGCTAAAAACAACTAATCATGCAAAAGACTGGAGTATTATAATAAATGAAGACTTTAAGAGCTGTGCCCATTGTGAATCAATTAATAGAAAAGCACATAAAATAATAGGATGCATTAAAAGGAGATTCAGAGTTGAAACAGAAGAGTGGTGATACTGCTATATGGGTTATCGGTACATTGAATATGGACTATCGTGCCAAATACTGGTAACCATTCCTTTGAGAAGATATACATAAGATTGAGGGACTTCAAAGGAAGATGATCAGGATGATTAATGGAACAAAGCATCTTACATAAGAACAGCAAACCAAGGAGCTATACTGTTTACATTATAAAGAAGTTTCCCAGAGTGGACTTAATATTAAAAGCCAACCCCTGGGGCCACCCCGCACCCTGAGCTGCTACTTACTATACATCTGGTTAACAGTAGATACATTGTATGCCAGGAGTCAAAATTTCCATCTGGAGGGGCATTTCCTTAACTCCAATAAAAAAAAGAATTTATTTTACATAGAGAATAGATAGTTTATAAAATACTTCACAGCATATGGGGTTGAAAATAACTCTGCGGATGCATTTACATTGAATTTAATTAAACTAATATGTACACTGGGTATTGGTGGTTATAGGTGCAGAATAGCCAAAGACAAACCTGTTAAACCTTATGGTTTCATTTTGTTAGTGTTATATATGAACCTATTAACTGATTGAGCATGAGGTGTCCCTTGAACAGGACTTTGGTTCCCCTTCCTGGATCAATGAAGATTATACATTGGTGTCAAGTATCCTGATCCTTCTTGTCTAGTCATCTTGTGACACCATTGTCATGATGCCCTACCAGAGTGATGACTAGACAACATGATTGTAAACATATAGCAATTAAGAAATTAGCCGTGATGGTTCTATCCATTTATACCAGTTTGTGTCTGAAAGTGCTGATTGCCATAACTAGACAAGAAGGAACATGACACTGAGCAGCACGGTAAGTAACATTCGGTATTTGTCAGCCAAAAGGCTAGCATGCTTACTTTACCATCCACAGCAACTGAAGTGGGAGGACTGTAGAGGAATCAGTGTTTATGACCATGTTGTGACTGAATTCCTCTAAAAGGATGCCAGTTCCCAACTAAACCCTTAAAGAGACAATTACCAGGGTGCTAGCCACCCCATTACCACCAATGGACATTGATAAGAAAGTTGAAGAAAGATACCTGCTGTACAGGGAGGGCTCTAAGTTTCTGTACTCCCCCTCCTATTCATGAGGGGGTGGTCTAGCCAGTTTCCTGTGATAAGGCAAATTTACCAGTGGTAGCTACACCCCCTAGAAGAATTACAGAAAGCTGGACCACATGGCATGTAAGGCCTATACTTCCTCAACACTACTTTCGAGCCTGGCAACCAATTTTAGCTCAACTGCACACTTTCAGCATGCACAGTGGAATGCATTCCTATACCTATGTGCAATATATTGCTTTTGCTGGAAAAGGCCCACCTGGCATCTGTTTTAAAAAGATGGTCTAGAAGCTTCAAACTACCAAATTTAAAAGGCAATTGATGCAAATGACACTTCTTCCATGACCTTAGCAAATGCAATGTAAATCAGAAGATTTGTGGCTTAGGTCATCATCTTTAGCACGTGTCTTGCAAACAAAGAAAAAAATACACACATTGAATTCCACTTTGAAAGCCCTTCATTACTTGAATTCCTATCTGAAAGCCCTTCTTTACTTTGGGACAAGGCAGAAGACTGCATGAAAAAAGTTGATTTACAAAAATCTACTTTTTAAACTTATCTGAAATGCAATGGGCCTCCACCTGCCATAGGACATACAAAAGTGGATGTATGAAGAGGGCTTATTATAGCAGAGCCTATGTGTACTGTAAATACCCACTTCACATGGACAGGCAGAGGTAGAAAGGAAGAAAGGATGAAGTCTGCCTAATCTCTTCCAACCCAGACAAAGCCAACCCCCACATAGTTCTTCTATGTCACAATAGACTGATTGCCAGTAGGAGAGTGCTTCTCCTATTATCTCCAGGAATGGGAGAAAAATACCACAGACATGTTGATAGTTGAGGTAGTAAATTAGGACAGTGGCTTAACTCTTCACTTTGTAAAATTTCAAAAGTTAAGTTAAATCAGTTATTTCTAGCTCAAAGTAAAGTGCAAAATATTGTACTGGATTTGGAGGTGATAAGGCTGCTGCAATTTAAGTTACTGGAAAGGGTCCCTGTCTCCCAGATGGGAAAGGGCCTTCATTCCAGATACTTTCTCACACTTAAGACAAATGAAGAATGGCAACCCATTCTGGACCTAAAATTCCTGAAAGGGCACATGAAAAATGAAACACTCAGAATGTTAACACTGCAGGCAGTGATTCTATCCCGGCAAACTAGAGACTGGCCAGAGTCCCTGGATCTGAAAGTAACCTACTTTAATATACCAATAATGCTAAACCACAGTTAAGCCACAGAAAACACCTGAGGTTCAAGTAAGCCATGCACAGGACCAGTTTACAGCAATACATTTTGGCCTGCACTGAATCCCCAGAGTGCTTACAAAATGTCTGACAATGGTGGCAGCACAATTGAGCAGGCAAGGGGTACTGGCATTCCTCTATTTAGATGACTGGTTTATACTGTATGTGGAGAAACATAGGAGGCGGCAATGCATTCAATCTGCACTGTAAAGAGCATCCTGAACAAAGTAGGCTTCCATAAGAATTTAGAAAAGTCCCACCTAGAACCCCGCCAAATACTGGAATTCATACATGCAGACCTGAACATCTTACAAGGAAGAGCACATCAGCCACCAGCTATAGTACCTTCCAAATGAGGTTTCCACAGCACGGTAGCTGTCTCATATGATCCATCGGACTCAGGTGAGCCATAATCTGATAAGATTGCACTGAACCTCACGGTATCATCTCTGTTCAAACTCTGTCCATGTCCATAGCAGGCAATCTTCCTTCTTGGTACACCCTCTATACTTTATACCGCACTTGTGGATGCATCCCACAGCTGGCTTGCCATGCAATTGTGCAGTAGATGATCCTCCCCATATTCAACTATAGGGACATAGTCTGCAGTTCTGCTCCAAAGTCCTCCCTAGCCTGACTGGACCCCCTCTTCCATTCCTTCTGCCACTTTGCCCTTGACTGTCCTCCTAGAACTCACCACTGTGTACTGTACCACAACCTTGACCTACCCTCATTTCAGGCCCGGTGCTGCTCCCACTGTGCCAGCCTCATGGCTAAATACTGGATGCATTCACTACCCTCATATCTTGCCTCTATCATCTTGGCCCATACCCACCAGGGCTAAGCACTGAGGAATAATGACTTGAGCCTTCTGTCTGTCCCACACATGACAACCTCAACAGGTCAGGCAACCTTCACTTATCGCATGCCTAGACTCTGAAACTCACTCCCTCCCTCCAGAAATCCAGCATGCCCCTCCCCAGTCAGCACCTCAATTCCCTTTTCATTAAACATCTGTCCCCCATCTGTACTTGCACCCTGTGAGTTCATGAATTGGAAAGCAGATCATTATGCATTAGAGATGAATCCTTACTATTGTACTGTCCCTATCATGTGTCACGCAACTGAAATGTTAACCTGCAGTACTCTTCTGTCATTTGCTTTGTGCACTGCCTGCTGAAGCGCTCTTGTATTTTGTATGTTAAAATTTTTTGGAACCCTGTAAGTCTTCTGCATGTTCTTTCTGTATATGTATTGCTTATGTATTATATGCTTGTACTCCCTCTCCCCCTTCCCCCATGGTGCATCGGGAATCAAGCAATAGCCTGCTCAGCATGCCTTCCTGGTAAAACATTTCAATAAGTAAATAAAATACCAAGGACTGTAGTCTCATTAGAAATGCTGAGAACATCTCTCCCTCTCAGTGTTCAGCAAACAACAGTACTTCCCACACTTCCTCAAGCCCAGTCTCTAGTGCTCCAAGGAGAAACCTTTGTATTGTCCACTTGGGGATTTCAGTGGGGGTCAGCATCCTCTTGTATCCAGCTAGGAAAGCAGAGTGTGGGCAGGCTGTAGATTTGCTCTACTGCGACTTCAGCAAAGTCTTCGATTCAGTTGCACACAGGAGACATCTGAAAAAGTTGGAGGACTTAAGAGTAAAGAAGTGGTTATTCAGATGGGTGGAGAATTTGCTTGGGGGAGGCAACAAAGCGTGGTAGTAAACTAGGTCAAATATGGGGTCAAGGGTCACAAGTGGGATGCCGCTGGAAGCAGTTCTGGGACCTATTCTATTTAATATGTTCATTAGTTAATAAAGACATTGTGAAATTTCACTTAGTGAAATTGGTGCACAATCAGGAACTTTGCAGTGTGTGAAGACTTTGTGAATTACCCAGTGGCTGCACCAACTTTGCAAAACTTTTTTTAAAACACGCAATTTTTGTTTTAAAACACCTATTTATAGCTGTAATCATTATTATATTGATGAGTATTGTCACCTGCCTTGTGGGGAATGGGGTCAGTTCCCCAACGGGGGGAAATTCTATGAACCATATGAATCAATTTGCTTGGTGGCAGAGCACTAGGACAACATTCTGGGATTTTAGCTTCAGTACCAAGTAAGACATGTTTTGTTTTTATCACCTCTCAGTGGATCTGTGTTGCAGTCACACCTGCAGTATTGATCCCTATTCTAGAGTCCTCACATAAGAAAAGACAAAGAAATGCTGGAAACAGTGCTGCATAGGGTAACAAAATGAATCTGGGACAGCAGGGCAGATCCTATGACAATCAGCTTACGGTAATGAATATGTACTCACTGGAGATCAGATGAGAGAGAGGTTGTATAATAGAGACCTTCAAGTTCCTGAAAGAAACATAGACATTGTCGGCAGATAAAGAACTCTTGGCCCATTTGAACTGTCCTACTCTCCCTACCAACAGTGCCATTGCAGACCCCACTAGATCTATGGTCTCCCCCTCCTACAGCCTTATTTCTAAAGTCCCCTTATAAACATAGAATCTGACAGAAGATAAGTACTGCTTGGTCCACCTAGTCTACCCATGTTCACTACCTACAGTCACACCATAGACCCTACTTGATCTAATAGTAGTAGTAGTAGTAGTAGTAGTAAAAATCTTCATTTTTATACAGGATAAGCTGAAATAAATCATCTTTAGGATAAGTCATATGTTATCGATGCTCCTGTTCAACCTCAGTATGATACACAATATAAAGACAATAACAAATTTAACAAATATCATAAATCATCATTTACACCTACATAATATCTACACACTAATCATTACACATACATCATACTCTCAGTTCATATTGTAACTCCTTCATAAATATTTTAATATCACTCTGGTTGACTATGGATTCTTTGTTTACTGAATTCCATATTTGGAACATAACAGCTGGAAAATGCATATAACTATATTCATTTATTAGTTTTGGAGGAATAAATCCCCGTAATGATGTCTGACGCAAGTTGTAATGGTGTTGTACTTTTTCTAATTTTTCATACAAATAAATTGGTCTTTGCATGTGTAAAACTTTATGAATCAGAATTGCTCATTGCAACTTTCTTCTATGAGTGGGTGTTAACCAACCAAGTTCCTTAAATAAAGTGCAGTGGTGTGTACCCATTTCTTTTCCCAATATGAACCTTACAAGCCTATTATACATCATATCAACTTTCATCAGACTATTCTTATGTGCAAAACCATATACGTGGCTTCCATAATCCACAACTGGGAGTAGAAGGTGATTTACAACAGACGATCTCATTTGCCTATTCAAACATGATTCTGAGTGCCTAAAAGCCCCCAGTTGCTTGTTTACTTTAGGTATAGTATCTTCTATATGATAGTGAAAAGCCAAACTCTCATCTAACCAGACACCTAAGTAGCCATACATTGTATCTTGGGCTGTTAGATCACCATTATCAGCCATTATTTTAATATGGGGAGCACTACTGGCCTCTCATATTCCTTTTTTCCAAAAGACCATGGATTTGTTTTTTTTTTGTTATTCATAACCAAACCCGAATCTTTAATCCATGTGCAAAGTGCAGAAAAACCCCTTTGGAGATTTTTTTTTCCATTTGTTCTATATTCAGTCCATTTGCAACCAGAATGGTGTAATCGGCATAGATCCTGAATTTAGAATGATTTATCACTTCCACTACTTTGTTTATGTGTATAAAAAATAAAGTTGGCTCCAATATTAACCCTTGTGGCACACCCGTCTGAATAGAAACAGTATCAGAGAGGTGTCCATCAGCACAAACCTGCTGAAAGTGGTCCTGTAAGTAAGATGCAAATGATCCCTCTACTTCTGTAGACATGCTTATTTCTGCCGGTCTGTCACACAACAGGCCATGATCGATGGTGTCAAAGGCCTTGGAAAAATCTATAAATACCACACTCACTGACCTACCTCCCTCCATTTGGGATGCAATCAGATCGACCAAGTCGGCAAGCACAGTGCCCGTGAAATGACTCTTCCTAAAACCTGACTGGTACGCAGACAGTAAGGAGTACTTTTCAAGATACTCCCCAAGCTGCCATTGCACCAGCCACTTCAAGACATTTGACACCGTTGAAAGCAAAGCAATAGGCCTATAATTAATGGGTTCGGTCGGTATACCCGCTTTAAAAATTGGAATCATTTTTGCTTTTTTGCATAATTTAGGAAAAATTCCTTCAATTATGCTCCAATTAAACAGTTTTGTCAAAATAGGTGTTATCACACTTACTGAATCCCTGAGAAACCTATTTTCAATACCATCTATACCAAATGACTTACACGGGTTTAATTTCTTAATTTCGTCTTTTACTTGCTTACAAGAGACACACCTAAATCTAAACCTAGGAATATGTGAAGGCATTGAATAATTATTAAACTGTGTCTTTCTTCTTACTGGGGTATGAATTGGGATATCTGGAAGAGTTGCAAAATACTCATTGAGTGTGTTTACTGATTTAATTGGAGTCTGACAGAAGCCTTTCTTACTCATTTGAAATTTGGATCTCTGAATAACAATAACCTCAAATGACCTAATTAGAGACCAATACTGTTTAGAATCAGAAACTTCATTTATCTTATTTATATAATAGTTTTGCTTAGCCTTCCTAATTTTCAATCTCAAAACATTTCTAGCTGATTTATAATTTGCCCAACTGAAGGATCAAGAGTTCTACATGCTTTCTTCCAGAGTCTAGATTTGATTCTAATCTGCTTTTTTAGTTTCTCTGTAATCCATGGAATATGTTTTTTTTATATATATATTCAAAGGGAGCAATTTTATCACATACTTCTCTATACCAATTTGTGAATTCTTGTATTGCCAAGTCTAGGGAAGGCATCAGAAATAATCTATCCCATTTTACCTCCATTAATTTGACTATAAAAAGCTCTTTTATTATAGCCCTTAAATTATCTATTTTTTATTTTTAGGGCTCCTATGTTGAGTATTCAAATTTTTCCCACTCCTAGGTTGAATTCACATCTTAGAGAGCAATGGTCTCCCAATACAGGTTGAGTTATTAAAATTAACTGAGGTTTAACCCTTAATGTAGTAAAAACCAAATCCAATATATTTCCAGGGCTTTGTGGGTGAGTCTTCCTAGTGGATTGGGTAACTAATTTTGTTACTGCCAAAGATTTAAAGCTATACTCCAGGGTATGTCCCCCACTTTTGCCCTTAGTGCATTGAAATCTCCTGTTAGGATCAACTCTTTTCCCAAGGACTTCTCCTGTATCTTTAAAGCTAATTTTTCCACCCCTTCCTTGCTTCTGAGGTTCCCTCATACCAATCTCATGCTTCTTAAATCCCAGTACAGTTTTTGCTCCCACAACCTCCTCAGGGAAGCTGTTCCAGTCATCCACCACCCTTTCTGTGAAGAAATGTTTCCTTACATTTTCCAAGATTCTACCCCCCAGCTTCATCACATGACCCCTTTTTCTTGTACATCCTTTTCTCTGAAAAAGGCTTCCCTTTTGAACCTTATTTATACGCTTGAGGTATTTGAAAGTATTTATCATATCCCCCTCCCTTTCCTCCAGTCTGTACATATTGAGGTCCTTCAGTCTCTCCTCATAGGGCTTTTGATGCAGATCCCACACCATTTTAGTAACCATCCTTTGGACTGCCTCAGCTCTGTCCATGTAATTTTGGAAATGAGTACTCCAGAACTAGACACAGTACAGTACTCTAGGTGGAGTCTCACCAGAGATTGATACAGAGGTATCACTCACTCCCTCTTTCTGCTGGTGATACCCTTCCTTATGCACCCTAGCATCCTACAGGTTCTCCTCACTGCCTTGTCACACTGTTTGGCCATCTTTAGGTCATCAGTTATGATAACACTCAGGCCTCTTTCCTGTTTGGTGGTCGCCAGTACCTCTCCCCCTGTTTTGTACTCTGACCCAGGGTTTCTATGCCTCAAGTGCATGATTTTGCATGTTTTGCAATGAAACTTAGTTGCCACTTCCTAGACCACTCTGCAAGCTTACCTAAATCTCTATTCATTTTTTTCACACACACCCCGGGAGTGTTCAATCTATTGCAGATTTTTCTGTCATCTGCAAAAAGACATACCTTCCCTTCTAGTCCCTCTGCAATGTCACTTATAAAGAAATTAAGTTCAAGTTCAAGTTTATTGGTAGGAAAATTCTATTGAGTATTCTCATTTACAAGGAGGTCCTGTTAGGACAAGGTGATAACAGTATACAATACTCAAAATTGGCAGACAATACAGTTACATTAACTAGCATACAATACAGTTACAATAGACAGTGAAAATGGCATACAATACAGTTACATTGCAGAGACAATAAGACTTCAGTATAGGTGAGCAGTATAATAATATGACTGTACGTACTGATGTTCTAAGAGATACAGTAGGATAGGGAGAAGTTCTAACAGTAGCTAAAAGTAGATAGACGGGAATGATTCAACGTGGATAAGTGCATATTAAACTAGCTTTATCAAAGCTGGATGTGCTAGCTAAGGTGGCAATGGCAAGTATCCATAAGTGCCTTGTTAAACAAGGATTTGAAGGAGTTTAAGGAAACTAGTTCTGATAGCTTGATTGAGGCCCGTATTGAATTCCATGCAGTTAGGATGGTATGACTAATTGCAGCTTTGCTGTAGAGGGTATGGAATTTGGGGACATCTAGGAGGGTGTATACGCTTTTTCTGAGGGCATAGTGGCTGCATAGTTGACAATAAAGGGAAGTAATGTAAGGTGGGAGCTTGTTAAGTAGGGCTTTTGGGGTCCAGGTAAAAGTGTGGAGCAGCCTCCTGGTGGTGAGGGATGACCAGCCCACAGCTGTATAAAGGATTCAGTGATGTGTTCTAAATGGTGCCTTGGTTATGAAGCACATGGGACAGTGATACAGGATGTCTAGTTTGTGTAGGTTGGATGCTGAGATAATCGTAGATAATGTCCACATAATCCAGCAGGGGGAGGAAAGTGGCTTGCACAAGCCTTTTCCTAAAGTCTTCAGGGAATAAGGATTTATTCCTATAGAAGAATCCCAATCTAATTTTCAATGTTTTAGTGAGGGATTCATTGTGTGCAGCAAACAACAGTTTACTGTCCAGCCATATTCCTAAATACTTAAAGTTTTCTACCATCTCAAGTGAATCTCCAAGAAGTGTTATACTAGGCACCGGTGAGGCTTGCTGATGTAGGGATGTTGAGGGCAGTGAAAGGAGGAAGTACATTACTTTGGTCTTCTTAGAGTTTAGCAGTAATTTGTAGTTGAGGAGGTTGCACTGTAATATGTTGAAGTCAGCCTGCAATTCAGAGCTGACATCAGACAGGGTGAGTTTAGAAGTATACAGCATAGTATCAGCCACAAAAAAGTGAAGTTTTGAACTCTGAATGTTGTTACTGAGTGGATTTATGTATATAGTGAATAGCAATCACCCTCAAATGGAGCCTTGGGGACCCCTCTTGTGATCGGAAGTGGTGAAGATAGGAGTCCATCAGATTAAATGTGTTGCAGTCTGTCAGTAAGGTAGCTAGCAAACCAGCCCACTTAGCGACTATCCAATCCAAGTTCTGTAAATTTGATTAACAGTAGACTATGGTCAAAACAAAGAACTGGGACTGCTCCTGCTAGAGCAAAGGTTCGGGGTGGCCATTGCCGCACTTGGAGCCAATAGAGACAGGGTAGCCATAGCCACAGAAATGGGTCAGGGTCCATTGCCGTGGAAAGAGGTCAGCGGCTGTAGCTGCACTGAGAAGCCAATGACCTCTGGAGCAGAGCCAGTCAAGGGGTGCTCTAAGGAAAGGCACCAGTTTTTGAACTGTGGCTGGGCTATAAAGGGCCAGAGCTCAGTCGCACCGCAAAGAAAGAACTGGGGCTGCTCCTATGGAGCAAAGGTTTGAGGCAGCTATTGCCACACTTGGGAGCCACTAGGGACTGTAAACAAAGTTTCTCCCACCCTTCCTCCCCCACCTCCACCAAATATTAAATAATCCCTGGGTTCCTCCACTAAGGAAGAGGCACCAGTAGGAGGCAAGTGGAGGTGGAGACCTGAAAGGGAAGTATATATGCATACGTTTTAAGAACTGATTGCATTACAGTGGAGCATTTGAATACTGTAAATTTAATGTGTGGACTATTTGAGCTACAGTGGGCAATTTAAATACTGGAAGTTTTAATGTGTGGACCAAGTTCAAGTTCAAGAATATGTCTGAATGCAGTTTGAACTACAGTGGGGGCTTTAAATACTGAAAGTTTAATGTGTGGACCAGGTTCTAGTTAAGGAATTAAGTAAAAAACTGCAAAATGTGTAGGCCTTGTAAATGAGGGTGGTTTCCTCAGAGTGGGCTTAAATTCAAATTCAGTATTGAGCAGGTAGGGAGCTGTGGGTATTTTAAATTACATGCAAATTACAAAAGGTGTAGAACTTATTCAAGTGATAGCATTAGAATTAAGAGTTCAGTACAAACTGTGAAATATGCAGACCTTGTTAAATAAGGTGGACTCTCTCCAGGGGGGATATTGTGATAGACTACTAGATACAAAGTACGAGTTGTGAAACATGTAGATCTTGTTAACAAGGGTGGGCCCTCCAGGGTGGGTATTGTCGAATACTAGATACAGGGCATTGAAAAGACTAAGGCTTGGATGGATGAGTAAACAATGTGGAGAAGACAGGAATGTCAATGAATAGCAGGAGGGCAGGGGTGGCCAGGAAGGAAGGGAAGGAGGGGTCAAGGAACAAAGCATAAAAAAGGGAGGTGGGTCAAGTGGGGGGGGAAATGCTACAAGTCTCGATGGCTGAGAGGGACCTGGGGGTGGTGGTGGATGTCAAGATGAACAACTCTGAGACTTGTAGGAGGGCAGCAGCCAAGGCCAACAGGATGCTGGGATGCATCGCTAGGGGGATCACCTCCAGAAGGAGGGAAGTGATACTCCCTCTGTATAACTGCTTGGTGAGGCCGCACCTTGAGTACTGCGTGCAGTTTTGGAGGCCACACTTAAAGCGGACATTAACCTCCTGGAGAGGGTCCAGAGGAGGGCAACCAAAATGATTTGGGGCTTGGGGGACAGGACCTATGAGAGAGGCTCGAAGAGCTAAATATGTACACATTGGAAGAGAGAAGGGACCGGGGGGACATGATAGAGGTCTTTAGGTACATGAAGAGGATAAATAGGGGAGGAACAGTCAGGGTGCTTGAAGGAAGGAGGAAGGGGCCACTAGAGGGCATGGGTGGAAGCTGGGGAAGATTCAGGGGAGAAAGGAGGAGGTGCTACTTCACTGAGAGGGTGGTGGAGCCATGGAATGCACTGCCTAGGGGGCTAGTGGAGGCAGACACAGTGGAGGGGTTCAAGAGGGGCTGGGACAGGTACAGGGGAAGGGTTCTGGAAGCAAAATCCAATGCAGCAAGAATATCCGGAACTGGGAAGGGAGAAGCCAGAGAAGGGGAGAGGGACAGCAAGGTCAGCACCCAGGCTGGGGACTGACCAAACGAGCAGACATGAAAGACCATTAGGCCTATTCTGCTGGCATTTTAGTATGTTAGTATGTTAGTAAGTGTTTATGGTAGGATTGTGAGCTGCAATGGGTGCAGGGCAGCTGTGCACATGAATACACTATGGAGGGCAGGCGCATGCCCAATTTATGTGAGGTTATTCCTCCTAGATAGGGAAATTTGGGATTTGAGGAGAGAACTAGATAAATTGATTATGAGAATTAGTCATACAGCTCAAAGAGGAACAATCAGGAGGTCCTATGAGAACCAGGACAAGGGGGGAAGTCAAACAGGCAGAACACTGGGAGCAAAAGCACAAAAAAGTGAGCAGGAAAAGGGTAAAGGTAGAGGAGAGATAAATAAGGGATGACAGGTAGTGGCTCAGAAAAGAGGGGGAGGAAAGAGAGTCGATGAGAGAACCCAGAGTATGGGCAGAGAAAAAAATAGCAGCAGTAACACAGGAGATGTTGCTATTGAAAACAGGTACTCAATACTATCAGAGAGTAGGGGCACGGCAGATCATGGGGATGCAGACAAGTCTATTGCTGGGGGGGAGAGAACAGGAGAGAGAAGAGGACACAGGTCTAAGAACAGGTGGAGCTCCAGTAAAAACAAATAATGAAAAAGAGGCAGGGCGCCCAAACATGGAGCAGTCAGAGGTTGGAAGGGGTGGGACAATGGAGGGAAGAAAAGGATGGAAAGGGGAGAGTTAGGGATCGAGGAGCAATAACTGTAGTTGGGAAGGGAGTGCATGAGAGTAATGAAGAGATAGGGGAAGGTGCAACCTTAGACAACAGAGCATCAGCAAGGGACAGGAAGATGAACGTGAGGGATGGATTTACTGGACAAGGCAAGTGGATGGAAGATGGCAAAAGGGAGATAGGCACTGAAGGGAAGCGGGGGTAGGTAGTAGAACGTGTAAACCTGTTTGCATCTCCAGAATGGGTAAAAAGAGGGCAGGAGGGGCACTAGAAGTGTGAAAATAATGGAAGGAGTCCAGGGGAAGTGTACTACTCCAGAAAAGAGGTTGACTAGGGGGAAAAGAGGTACAGTGGGGAAAACAGGTCATCGAGTCAGGGGAGTAAATTGGAAAACAAATGGTACAAACATGAGGAGAGGTTCAGAAGGGTCATGCTCCTAGGGGACTCCATCATAAAAGGTGTCAAATGGGTGGTAAAGTTAACAGGAAAAGAGCAATATGGGTGGAGTGCATGCCAAGCATGACGGCACTCAAAGTCAGGCACCATATACCATCTTGGGGCAAACAACAGGATGGCAAAACTCATTTAGTGATACACCTGGGAATCAATGACCTTGAAGGAAATAGCCTACAGGAGGAGCAGTCAAGATTCCGGGAGCTAGCCAGGTTTTGCAGGGACATGGAGTTACAGTCTATTGCATTCTTGGAGGTGCTACCAGTGCCAAAAGCAAGCACAGCAAGGAAACAAACAGACAGAGGAGTTCAATAGATGGTTAGAGGGATGGTGTAGACAGATGGGATTTGGGTGGGGTGGGGACTGGAGTTCAGCGTGGGACAATGAGAGCATTTTTGGCCCTGATGGAGGGCACCTGTACAGGGAGGGGTCAGAAGTACTTAAGAGTTAATTAGGGGCATTTATTGAGAGTACAATTTAAACTGAATTCGGGGGGGGTTCATCGAGGTCAACTCGGGGAGACAGGACATTTGAGAGGCAGTCAACCTCACCCCCAGAATGAAGATTTAGGGCTCAAAGCTAGCAAGTCAGGGGCAAGGGAGGGGCAGGAGGCAGGGGGGAAGGGACATGGTGGAAAGGATTAGTTGCAAATGCCAGACATCTAGGGAACAAAATGATGGGCTTGGAGGCTACCATGGTGGGCGAGGGTCTAGGTGTAGTAAGAATAAGTGAGTCCTTGTGGACAGAGCTTCCTATGTGGGAGACTGTTATACTGGGCTACAGACTGTTTAGGAAGGACAGGACTGGTAAGAAGGGATGGTGTTGTACATTAAGGAAAACATAAGGGCAACAGAAAGGAGGGAGGAGACAAAGGAGACTGAGGTCCTATGGGTCACATTAGATAAAGTAAATGGGAAAACACTGAGGCTGGAAGTATTATACGGACCTGCAATGCAGGTGGAGGAGGGAGATAAGCAACTGATAAACGTGATCTCAGAAATGGCTTGCAAGGGGGAGCTTCTACTAGTGGGGGATCTAAACCACCATGATGTGGATTGGAAGATCCCAGCAGGAGTATCAGCTGAAAGCAGGGGGGTCCTTGAGGCTCTACAAGGAGTTTTCATGTAACAACTGGTAAGGGAATCCACTGGGGGGGTAACTTACTGGACATTGTCCTGACAAATGGGGAAAGTATGGATGAGGTGGAGGCAGGGGAGGGTATAGGTACAAGTGATCACAAAATGGTAAGTTGCAGGGTGAAAGTGGGGAGGGAGACAAACCAGACCAGCACAAGAGTCTTTTACTTTAGAAATACAAACTTTATGAAAATGAAAAGGGTATTTAGGGAGGAGCTAAAGAGGAAGATGAACATAGAGAGGGCAGAAGAGCTATGGGAAGCAATCAGGGAAGGGATACTGAAGGCTACAGAAATTTGCATAAGAAAAAGAAGTAAAAACAAAAAAAAGGATACCACTTTGGTTTACAAGGGAGGTGGCAGGGGCAATCAGGGAAAGGAAAAGGGCCTTCTGCACATACAAGAAGGCACAGAATAATCAGGATAGAGAGGCTTACAGATAGCAGCTGAAAGTAGTGGGTTGGAAGATACAGTACAGAAGGCCACAGCTGACACGGAGGAAAAAACTGCAAGACAGGCCAAAAGGGGAAGATAAAACTTTTTTTAAGTATGTAAGGGAAAGGAGGAAGGCAAAGCAGAGGATAGTTCAACTGAAAAGGAAGGAGGTAAGATACTGGAGAGTGACTTTGAGAAAGTAGAGGTATTAAATAGTTACTTCTGCTTGGTATTCATGAAAGAAGGGGTGGGTAAAGGACCGGTACTGAACGAGAGGGTCAGCAAAATCAAAAAGATGGAGCCTATCCAGTTCAGTGAGGATAGGGTAAGGGAGGAGCTGGAAAGGTTGAAGGTGGAAAAAGCAATGGGTCCAGATGTTCTGCACCCAAGGATACTCAGGGAACTGAGGGAGGAGCTGATGGCACTTCTGACGAGGTTATTTAACTTATCCCTGGATACATGGTGTGTGCTGGGGATTGGAAAAGGGTGGATGTGGTGCCCCTGCATAAGGGGGTTAGCAGGGAGGAGGCAGAAAACTATCAACCGGTCAGCTTCACCTCAATAGTAGGAAAGGTGATGGAGTTACTAATAAAGGAAAGGGTGGTGGACTACTTGTAAAACAGAGGCTTGCTAGATGATAGACAACATAGCTTTACAAATGGGAAGTCATGTCTGACTAACCTGATTGAGTTCTTCAATTGGGTGACACAGGTAGTCGACCAAGGAAGGGCAGTGGATGTGGCCTATCTGGACTTCAAAAAGGCCTTTGACACTGTCCCTCATAGAAGGCAGATAAATAAACTCAAAAGCTTATGGGTGAGACAGAAAATAATGAGGTGAGTGGAAAACTGGCTGCTGGGTAGAAGTCAAAGTGTGGTGGTCAATGGAGTTTACTCCAGGGTGGAAAAGCTGACAAGTGGGGTACCGCAGGGGTCGGTCCTGGGACCCTTCTTTTTAACATGTACGTTAGTGACATAGCAGAAGGGCTTGGGGGGAGGGTGTGCCTATTTGCATATGATATGGATATTTGCAATAAGGGGGATATTCCGGGGGGGGGGGTGGAGGTCATGAGGCAGGACCTAAAGACTCTGGAAAGGTGGTTGGATATGTGGAATCTGCATTTCAATGCTGAAAAGTGTGCGGTGATGTACACGGGACTTAAAAACCCACAAGCCACTTACACACTAAGGGGAGAGGGAATAAGAACAACAGAGCAGGAGAGGGATCTGGGGATATTTTGTTAGTTAGTTAATGCTTTATTTCTTATTATTGCAAGCAGGCACAAAAGTACAGGTTGAAGTTCTACACAAGGTTAAAAAGCAAACTTTAGATATTCAATACAATACATAAAAAGTACAATTCAAAAAAGGAAAAAAAAGAAAATATAAAAATTAATTTCACCACATTTAAATAGTGCCCAAAAATGATTTACTATAAGTAATAGTTCTTACCACAGGTTTTTCCCACATCTCCTTATTTTATAAATTATATCCTGACATATTCCTTAATACAAGTAAACAATGCAATTTATGGTCAGGAACACAGATTTTTTTTAAAAATCTCTCTTGCCATTTTTTCTCTTCTGGTATCCAGCCTATTAAGACCACATTTAATCAAAGCTTCCCTAAAACTCACATCCCACCCTAGAATTATTCTAAGTGCCCTTTTTATGTTGATTGCACACAAGCGCAAGAAACATATTGCAACAGCTTTTGCAAGAAGCAGGTTTTGTAGGTGCAGCACTGTTGTGGCCAATTCCCCCACAGCCTTTAAAGGCTTGGCTTGCCTGCTGTCCCCAGTGGTGTGGCACTAGTTCAGCCAGCATGCCATAACCTTCTAAAGTTTTAGCCACTGCAATCAAGGGCCGCTGCGTCATTGCAGCGTCATCCGCTGCAATGAGGAAGCAACCCCTCATTGTAGGGCTGTTGCTGACGGGGAGCCCAGTCCCCATCAGCTTGTCCCCCCCGCCATTTCTTGTGTGCTGAGGGAGGTGCCGAATCCCCCTCGGCTCATGATCACCCCAAGTATGTGCCAATGGGGGTGCCCAATCCCTGTTGGTTTCAGGGCCCCCTACCCCAAAACATGCAGGTGGCATGCTGGGAGCCCACCCCAGCATGCCAGTACCTGCAAAAACCCCATCCTGCAATGTCTTTTTTTTCACTCCTAAAGAAGAAAACGGACCTCATCATCTGCGCCTCCAGAACCCACACCCTCCCACTGCGTACCCACCTCCCCAAACCCCCTCACCCGATACTTACCTCTGGAGCTCAGCATGACGCATCTTCGTGGACCGGGAACATGTCTACACTCTTCAAAGCCAACCGTGAACTGAGGAAATGCTGGTAAGCTGTATAATGGAATAAGCAGTTTTTTTTTTAACTTTGATGCATATCTTAGTCATTTTTTGGAATTTTGGCACCAAATTTTCAACATGGGGTTTTTGGGACCCCTCCTCATAAATTCTGCCACTGTCATGATGTGAATCAGCCTGGAAAGGTGATTTCACGGTCACTGCACGGAATCACCTTTCAGGACCAATTAACGAAATGACAGTGCCAGTGTTCATGAGGTGGGCTCTCAAAAAGCCCATATGGCAAATCTGGTGGAAAAAAATCCAAAAAACGACTGTTTTATGAGCTTGCATTGCGCAGTTGCTATGCATGCTCGTAACTTCATGAATTTGCAATATTTGCAGGCCAGATTTTCAAGATTTGCATTTTTCCAAACCTACTTGTGAACAGTACAGCTGTCATTTTTCACATCCTGGCAAAAATGTGTTCTCGCACTTCCGGCACAGAATAGCGCAGTTGCTGTGGGAAATCAGTGTTCGGGACCGATTATGAAAATGACTGTGACACTGTTCATGAGCAGAGGTGCTAAAATGCCTATATTGAAAATTTAGTGCCGATACTGCAAAAAATGACTGTGTTACGAGCGTGCATTACACAGTTTGCATGCATGCTCGGAAGTTCGCGAATTTACAATATTTTCACTCCAGATTTTCAACATTGCCATTGTTCCACATCTCCTTATGAACACTGCAGCTGTCATTTTTTGCATCCTGACCAAAATGTGTTTTCACTCTTCCGGCGCACAATTGCGCGGTTGCTGTGGGAAATCAGTGTTTGGGACACATTAAGAAAATCACACTGACACAGTTCATGAGCAGAGGTCCTAAAATGCCTATGTTGAAAATTTTGTGGTGAAATTCCATAAAATGACTGTTACAAGCGTGCATTGTGCAGTTTCCACTCACCCTTGTAACTTCACAAATTAGTAATATTTTCATGCCACTTTTTCAACACTGGCAATTTTCCACACCTCCTTATGAACAGTACAGCTGTCATTTTTCACATCCTGGCTAAAATGTGCTTTCATACTTCTGGCACAGAATATCGCAGTCGCTGTCAGAAATCAGTGTTTGGGACAGATTAGGATTGAGCGAGTGGGGGGGGGGAGTGACCGAGCTTAACCGAGCTTAACCGAGTTCTGTCAGGACTGCTGCAGATGTCTTTGGGGGCAGGAAAAGGCACCAATGCAGGCAGGAGCCCAGTACAAAAGGGCAGCCTGCAGCACTGGGAGACACAGAATGAATGAGTGAGGGAGGGGGAGTGAGTGAGCTCAGTGTAGCTCTTTGGGACTTCTGCGGATTTCTATGTGGGCAGAAAAAGGCAGCAATGCACGCAGGGGCCCAGTACAAAATGGCAGCCTGCAGCGGGAGAAGAAACAGAATGAGTGACTTGAGAGAAGGGGAGTGAGCAAGCTCAATGGAGTTCTAACGTGACTGCTGCAGATTTCTTTGTGGGCAAAAAAGGGCAGCAACGCAGGCAGTAGCCCAGTACAAA
Organism: Neoceratodus forsteri; assembly: GCA_016271365.2. Lineage (NCBI taxonomy): Eukaryota > Metazoa > Chordata > Ceratodontiformes > Ceratodontidae > Neoceratodus > Neoceratodus forsteri. The sequence continues at coordinate 991,110,007 of CM057453.1, read as the reverse complement.
AGGCCAGCCTGCAGCGCCAGCAGAAACAGAATGAGCGAGTGAGAGATGGAAAGTGAGCAAGCACAACAGAGCTGTGTCGGGACTGCTGCAGATTTCTTTGTGGGCAGAAAAAGGCAGCAATGCATGCAGGGGCCCAGTACAAAAGGGCAGCCTGGAGCGGCGGCAGAAATGGGATGAGCGAGTGAGAGTTGGGAATGAGCGAGCTCAATGGAGCTCTGTCGGGACTGCTGAAGATTTATTTGTGAACAGAAAAAGGTGCCACCAAAAGCAGGAGCCCAGTACAAAAGGGCAGCCTGCAGCACCAGAAGGAACAGAATGAGTGAGTGAGTGAGACAGAGGGAGGGAGTGAGCAACCTCAATGGAGCTCTATCATAACTGCTGTGGATTTCTTTGTGGGCAGAAAAAAGCAGCAACGCAGGTGGGAGCCCAGTACAAAAGGCCAGCCTGCAGCTCCAGCAGAAACGGAATGAGCGAGTGACAGAGGAGGAGTGAGCTACCTCAACTGAGCTGTGTCAGGACTGCTGCAGATCTCTTTGTGGGCAGAAAAAGCCACCAATGCAGGCAGGAAACAAGTACAATAGGGCAGCCTGCAGCAGCGGGAGACACAGAATGAGCGAGTGAGGGAGGGGGAGTGAGTGAGCTCACCGGAGCTCTGTTGGGACTGCTGCAGATTTTTTTGTGGGCAGAAAAAGGCAGCAATGCATGCAGGTGCCTAGTACAAAAAGGGCAGCCCGCAGCGGCAGGAGAAACAGAATGAATGAGTGAGAGAGGAGAAGTGAATGAGCGGGCTCAATGGAGCTTTATCGTGACTGCTGCAGATTTCTTTGTGGGCAGAAAAAGGCACCAAAAGAAGCAGAAATCAGGTACAAAATGGCAGCCTGCAGCGCCAGGAGAAACAGAATGAGCGAGTGAGATTGGCGGAGTGAGCGACCTCAATGGAGCTCTGTCGGGATAGCTGCGGATTTCTTTGTGGGCAAAAAAGGGTGGCAATGCATGCAGGGGCCCAGTACAAAAGGGCAGCCTGCAGCAGTGGGAGAAACAGAATGAACGAGCGAGAGAGGGGCAGGGATTGAGTGAGTGAGCAAGCTCAACAGAGCTCTATCGTGACTGCTGCAGATTTCTTTGTGGGCAGAAGAAGGCGGCAACACAGGCAGGAGCCCAGTACAAAAGGCCAGCCAGCAGCGCCGGCAGAAACGGAATGAGCAAGTGAGAGAGGGGGAGTGAGTGAGCTCAACGGAGTTGTCTCGGGACTGCTGCAGATTTCTTTGTGGGCAGAAAAAGCCACCAATGCAGGCAGCAGCCCAGTACAAAAGGGCAGCCTGCAGCAGCAGGAGACACAGAACAAGGAAGTGAGGGAGGAGGAGTGAGTGAGCTCAATGGAGCTGTCTCAGGACTGCTGAGGATTTCTTTGTGGGCAGAAAAAGGCAGCAATGCACCCAGGGGCTCAGTACAAAAAGGCATCCTGCAGGGGCGGGAGAAACAGAATGAGCAAGTGAGAGAGGAGGAGTGAGTGAGCTCAACGGAGCTCTATCGTGACTCCTGTGGATTTCTTTGTCAGCAGAAAAAGGCGGCGATGGAGGCAGGAGCCCAGTACAAAAGTCCAGCCTGCAGTGCCGGCAGAAACGCAACAAGGGAGTGACAGAGGGGGAGTGAGCAAGCTCAATGGACCTGTGTCGGGCATTTCTTTGTGGGCAGGAAATGCCACCAACAGAGGAAGGAGCCAAGTACAAAAGGCCATCCTGCAGCGCCAGGAGAAACAGAATGAGCGAATCAGAGAAGGGCAGTGACCCACCTCAACGGAACTCTGTTGGGACAGCTGCAGATTTCTTTGTGGACAGAAAAGGGTGCCAATGCAGGCAGGAGCTCAGTACTAAACAGCAGTCTGCAGCACCGGAAGAAACACAATGAGTGACTGACAGAGGGCCACTGAGCAAGCTCAACGGACCAACTCAATCAACATTCAGCATTGACAAATGCTTGTTTGTACTCTTTCTAATTCTTCAGATTCACTTTCTGTGAGGCAACTATGCCACACAGCAACCCCATATTCAACCACTGGTCTAACCACTGTAGTAAAATAGTAAACTAAATCAGATAAATTCAAACCTGCCCATCTTGTAACAGTTAAAAATATAGCCTACTGTTCGCTTTCTTTACCATACTTAAAACATGTTCTGCCCAAGAAAAATCATTTTGAAAAATAAATCCCAAATACTTAACTTTGTTGACTACTTCTACCTCCCCACCCCCAAAAGACAAAACGTTCAATTCAGTTCATTTATTCTGCTAACCAAAATGTATCTCTTTTGTTTTTGTAGGATTTATTTTCATGAAATTCTTTGACCACTTTTCTATGTAATCCAAATCACTTTGCATAGTACTATCTTCAACATTTTCCCAAATATCCAATAATGTAGTGTCATCTACATACTTTATGCATGGACCCTTAGTTTCTAGATCGTTTATCATAATCAGAATAATGGCTAGTTCCCTGAAAGACCCCACCACTAATACTCACCACCTCAGAGTTCATATCAATATCAAGCAACCTGAGGTAGGAAACCAGTGCAGCAAGGCAGTGGGGAAGGTGAACGGAATGTTGGCATGCATATGGAGGGGCATAATCAGCAGAAGAAATTAGGTAATCATGCCTCTTTAAAAGGCCATGGTGCGGCCACACCTGTGATATGGGGTCCAGTTCTGGAGGCCACATCTGTGAAAAGACATTGATGGGATTGAAAGGGTACAGTGCAGGGCAATCAAGATGGTGCAGGGCATGCAGGGGAAGTCATATGATCAGAGACGTCGGGAACTGGATCTATACTCAATGGAGACAAGAAGGGAGGGGAGACATAATAGAAACATTTAAGTACATCAAAGGGATTAACAAGGCAAAGGGGTGCTTTTTCAAAAGAAAGGAGGATGCTAGAACAAGATGGCATAGTCTAAGAATTGAAGGGGGAAGAAACAAGGGGGAATGAGATGGGGCATTTCTTCACAGAGAGGGTGGTGGAAGCCTGGAACAATCTTCCAGAGGATGTGGTGAGGGAGAAAACAGTGGAGGGATTCAAGAGGGCATGGGGCAAACATATGGGGTTGGTAGGGGGGAGGGCTAGTGATATAGGAGTTGGGTAAATTGGTGGAAAAGGGCAGATTAGATGGGCCATTTGGGTCCTTTTCTGCAGTCAGATTTCTATGATTCTATGAACCATGTCAAAAGCTTTACTTAGATCTAAAAAGACAGTTCCTGTGGCAAGTTCATTATCGATGGTGATAAACCAGTCATTTGTTACTAGAACTAAAGCAGAAAGAGTGCTGTGGTTTCATTTAAAGCCTGACTGTAATGGGTTAAAGAGGTTTGAATCTTCTAGGTGATCCTGTAATTGATTGTTAATCAATTTTTCTAGAAGCTTTGATAGGACCAGTAGAACTGAGATTGGTCTGTAGTTATTCAAGTCACGTGTGTTGCCAGACTTAAATACGGGCAGTATGTGTGCTGTGGGTACTGTGGGTACTGAGCCAGATGAGATTGAAAGATTGAATAAGTGAGTTATGGGAGCAGTGAGATACTGAAACTCTAATTTTAGGAAAGTAGTTTGATTCCGTCTGCTCCTGCATTCTTTCTCTTATCCAGTTTTTTCAGCAGATCTTCAACCTGTTTATATGTAACAGGGGGTGGGGTGAGAAGGAGTCCTGGATCAGAGGATCCACATGAGCGTCCTTAGTTGCAGAAGGGTTGAAGAGCCCAGTGGAGGGGGGGAATCGAACGCTAAGCCAGCCATTGTGAAATGTGCTTTCAATTTTTCTAAGATCGTGCCATGATCAGAAATAGTTTTACCTTGCAAAGTAATTTTTTTATAGAGGTGTTTTTCCGTCTTGCAACCTGGCAGCGTCCCTCAGCCTTCCTGCAAGTCTCCAACTGCTATTGCTCCCTTAGCGCTCCAGACCATATGTCACCCATGGATTACTCCCGGTGGTGGGGCAGAGAGAAGGAGGACCATCCTCCACCCCAAGCGATATCAGGAGTGGGCCCAGAAGCGCTGTAAAGACGTAGAGTCGGAGTGCTGCAGAGGCTTCATTTTCCAGCAGTCATTTTTTTCCCTGGTTTTCTGCTGCCCCTTCCCCCATGGCCAAGAGCGCGCATGTGTGGAGCCACGTGCGTGCTTTGATGCCATGTTCTTACATCCCCTGCTGTCCAGCGCTACCCCTATCCTTCACCAGGAGGCAGCCAAGGAATGGGATGGCTGACCACCCGAACCTGGGAGACGAGAGCTGTCGTGGCACACTCGATCCTTTCCCTCCCCTGCTGACCCCCGCCACCTGAGGTCGTTCATGAACCCAGGTCACCAGCGTGGTGCGAGGTGTGGTGTCCAGAGCCTCAGCACCACTGGGCCGGCTAACCTTGCAAAGTAATTTTTATGGGAATTGAGGGAAGAGTTCTGTGGTCTTCCACAGATTTTACGGTTTTCCAATTTTTTGCAGAATTACTTTGGCGCCCTCTAGGGCTTCCACATAGTAGTTGCATTTGGCTGATCTGACAAGCTTTTTGTACAGGCATTCCTTGCTGTTCTAAAAGCTGTCCAATCTACACTGGCTTTGGTGCTTCTCACTTGAGCCCACAACTTATCTCCTCAAGAGAGGGCTGCTTTTAATTCAGCAGTAAACCATGGAAGAGATGTCTTTTTTTACTCTACAGTGGATGAAGGGGGCATGCTTATTTGCTAAGTTTATTAGGTTTGAGTTGAATGTATCAACAGTCACATCTACTGAGGTGGCTAGGCAGAAATTCTGCCAATTCATGTTTCTGAGATTGTCTAGAACATTTTCAGGTTTAAATCTGTGGAAACTTTGCCTGGTAGTGAATTTGGAACCGGGGGAGTTTTTCTAGGCTTCTTGTGCATACAACTATGCTATGATCATTTAGATCATTGTGAAACAGCTATATGCAGGATTTTGTGTAATCTGTTTGTAGGTATTAAATCTAGGACAGAGCTGCTAGCATTATTTTTTGCATTAAGTAGGATAGGTTCCGAAATCAGTTGCGAGACAACCAACTCATTACACAGATCTTTCAGGGTGTTTACTTTTGGTATGAGCCAATCCAGGTTCAGGCAACTAAGAATAAGGGATTCATTTGAATAGGTTTCAATTAAGTTTTTAAGGGTAGATAGGAGTTCAGTGCCCCCAGCTGTGGTCTGTAGCAGCCAATGATACTGACTGAATCAGACAAGGGCCGTGTAAGTTTTATGGCCAAGCATTCAAATTCCTTAGATTTGGAGGTTTCATAGAGTTCAGAGACAGTATGTTTAGAGTTTACATAAATGACTAGCCCCCCCAGTAAGCCTATATAATTTAAAGGTATTGGAGGATGGGACTGCGATCTGTTGGTCTATTGAAGAACCCTTTAACCAAGTTTCTGTCACTATGAGTAGGTCCAGGTTAGTGTGTGAGACCTATACATTGAGTAGACCAAGTTTTTTCACAAGACAACATACATTGATAAGCATTAGATTCAGGCCAGGAGCCACTGTGATCTCAAAGGGCGAGTTGAGGGATGAGGGCGGGCCAGAGTTAAGTTCAATATTCCCTGAGTATATCAGTAAAAAGAGTGATGATTTGTTTTAGTCTATATCTTTGGACTGCATGCTCTTTCCTAGAGAAGCTAGTATTACATGGCCCTAGTGGGTTAGGTTGCTTTGGCGCTGGGTAGAGATGGAGCGGGGTAACTGCATAAATAAGTGAAATGGCCTGGGAAGGTATTTTTTATGGAGATAAAATGAAGAATGCAAGGGAAATGGACGATACATCCCATAGTGGATGCAGGTTGGGGATAATGAAGGAGTGTGAACATATCTGGGGATTTGGAAGTGGTTACAAGGGTTCAGAGTAAAGCACCAGATGGGGCATAGAGCAGACATTAATATTAAAGAGAGTAACATGCTGATACAGCAAGGTACTTTGAATTTGAATAAACATATTGCGACTATTGTTGGCTAGCCAGAAGTGTTTGGGAGATACAGCAACACAGTAGATGGATAAGACTAGCATGCATGGTGCTGGCCTTACTAGCTGTTTAATGGATTAAAATAGTGCAGTGTTCCATTCCCAGCTAGTATAGGGGCTGGTGACTACTAGTAGCGTTAATGATCAATATGGGTGCACTGTATTGTGCACTGGGCTGGTTAAAATGTACTAGATATTCAAGTGTCAATTGGACAGAGAAGGAACAGGGAAGTAAGATTGGAGTGCAAAGGTGGAGAAGGGAAGTTACTTAAACTGAGAGGCAGCAGAAAAGTGAGGTTGGAGGAGGGAGAGAAGAGCACTGTATGAGCCAGAATTGACTGGCTTGAAGATATTTGGAGAGTTCAGAGCTCTTATCCTTAATCACTGCTGAGGGGTTTCTACTACTGACTATGGAGCTCACACAGAACCTTATCAGAACTGCACTATTCACTTTCCTTTAGAATACACAAGTCCTGAAGTAACATGAGGAAAAAGATGTGTGCAGCAGAGAGAAGAGAAGCAGCGAGAGAAGGGTTGTGCCGCCTGGAGGAGTCAGTAATTAGGTGCAGGGGGGGACAGAGTAAAGCAGAACAATAGGAGTTACCAAGAGCAGCAAAAAGAGGGGGGGGGGTACCAAGAGCAGCAAAAAAGAGGGGAGGAGGCACTGGTAGATGATATCGGCTGAAAAGAAATACTGGTGGTATGGTCTAGTGGAGAGAGCTGCAGGCAATTGGTGGGCCTGTCAACAGTAACCAGAGCTTCAAATCCAAAGGGGTGGGAATGGGAAATTAAAGAGGGGAAAGGAAGGAGAAGCTGGATGTAAGGAGGGCCAGGGAGAATAGTCTGGGAAATTAAGGGGAAAGAGTATAGGGCTCAGCGAAATCATTATACAATCACAGATCTCAAGAGCCCTTGCTGAGCAACAACACATACAAAAGTCTTTATATCTAACATAAGTTTAGAGATACACAGTCATACTAAAGAGGTGTTAATACACCTTTTACAGATGGGCGAGCCCAGAACAGGGAGGGGGGAACTACAAATGAATCACTGCAGCTGAAAACAATTACAGGCACTATGGCCTAGTGGGTAGAGCAGCAGGCTATGAATGAGCAAGGCTACTGCTGCTGCTGCTGCTGCTGCTGCCAGAGGACTGGTCCCAGTGCTGATCCATGCAGCACCCCACTAGTCATCCTCCCTTCCTCGTAGTAACTCTGCTTACCACTACCCTCTGTTGAACTACATAGGATAGATCAATGCTGACAGACACACAAACTGGAATTTTTTCTGGAAAATGTACTGTAATGCATTTCAGTGCTTCAAATAGTAAACCCTCTTATATGTTTGCAAGGCAGGTCTTAAAATCAGTGTTCGAAATGACAGATTTAGGAATTCTAGTCACCAATTATCTTTACTAAACAGACACTGCAAGGAGGTGACAAGAAAAGCCTCCCGTGTACTACTGTAGGTTATATAAATAAACACATCTCTAGTAGAGAAAGAGAGATGATATTACCACTTTATAGTTCACTGATTAGGCCCCATTTTAATTATTCCACTTGTTTCTGGGCTCCTTGTTTCAAAACCTATATTAGTAAGCTAGAATGTGTTCAACACAGAACAAAAACAATAAACGTTCTACAAACCCTGAGTTATGAAGATACATTAAAAAGTCTTAATTTGCATTCTATGGAGTAACAGTGGATGAGAGGGGACCTGTGACTAGTTTTCCATGCATTCAACAACACATACTTATGGGACAATTTAGGTCTCCAATTAAGTACCAGTTTATATGCAACCAGATCACATGTGTTGCAGCTAAAGGGAAATGTAAATCGTAGCCAGAAAAGGTCAACTTGATTCCCAGAGAGGGTAATCTCACTATGGAATAAACTCCCACCTGAGCTAGTGAGAAGCAGTATAATAAATGAATTCAAGACAAAGCTAGATAGATATTGTACAGAGAATAGAATTAATGGGTATACTTTCCAAGTGTTTTGAGCATATAAAGGACAATTTTGCCTACTTAGCTCATATTTTATCTATGTAACTATGTACAGTACCTCCTCCTGCATTATCCTAACCTCATACCCGGCCAGATCACTTGTTCCTGGCTGGACAATGACATCCAGCTCTCCCTTCTATTCTGCTGCAGAAGCAATCTTCAGGCTCTGCTTTTCATCCCTCTGAACCAAGGCACCATGCAGGCACTTAACATCCCTCTCCCCCAACCTTCCTACCCCCAAATCTATACCCCTCACATCAAATCCCCCATATGGAGTTGCTACCTCAGCCTATAGGGTCCTCTGCACGCTCCCTGAGGACTCCATTACAGAATTCCTCCATATCCCCCTTAGTCACTGCCATGGGTGTCTCCTTGAGACAGTCCCTCTCTGCCAGGATGGCATAGGAATTGTATAGTTGTACCATGGGGAGTGCACCATTGCCCCCACTACTCTCACCCTTCCTAAGCCCACTGTAGTCTAGTCACTCCTCCTTCTAGGCACCCATTGAGGCAGCGGTTGCAGACTTGGTGGTCTCTGGGTGGGGAGAAGGCCCTGGTGTCTACCCATGCATGCTTGAATCCTGTCACTATTTCAGCACCCACCACCTCCACTGGGAGGCTGCTTCAGGTGTCCACCATCCTTTCTGTGAAGAAGTATTTCCTCACATATCCCCTCAGTCTCTCCCTCCAGCTTCATAGCATGATCCCCTTTGTCCTCAAGTATCTTTTTCTATGTAAAATGCTACCCTCATGTACCTTATTAATACCTGTGAGATATTTGAAGATTTCTATCATGTCCCCCTTTCCTTTCTCTCCTCTAGAGAGTACATATTTAATTCCATGAGTCTTTCCTCATTGGACTTTTGATGCAGTCCCTGTACCATTTTGGTTGCCCTCTTCTGTACCACCTCCACATTATCTATATCCTTAAAGAGATGGAGCCTTCACAGCTGGACACAGTATTCGAGGTGAGGCCTCACCATCAATCTATTCAGGAGTAACACTACCTCCTTCTTTCTGCTGGTGATACCCCTCCCCATACTCCTAAGCATCTTCCTAGCTTTCCCCACTGCCATTCCCCAAAGGAATGAACAATGTAAACTACAAAAAGCTATTCAAAAGGAATAGTGGATCTCAAACATGGGGACATGAGTGGAATCTGGCTGGAGGAGTTAGGAGAGATGTGAGAAAGTTTCATAGAAACATAGAAACATGGATTTGACAGCAGATAAGGACCACTTGGCCCACCTAATCTGCCCAGTTCCCTACCTACTGGATAAGCTGCAGATCCAAGTTAGCCAACATTCTATTTCTTCCTACCCCCCACAAGAATTGCTTTATGTCTGTTCCATGCATTCTTGAATTCCCCCACTGTTTTTGACCCCACGACCTCCTTAGGAATGCCGTTCCATGCGTCCACCACCCTCTCTGTGAAAAAAATACTTCCTCACATTACCCCTGAGCCATCCCCCTCTATCTTCAAATTGTGTCCCCTTTTTCTTGCACATCTCTTTTTCTGAAAGATGCTACCCTCTTGGACTTTGTTGATTCCCTTATGGTGCTTAAAAGTTTCTATCATGTCTTCTCTCTCCCTCCTTTCCACAAGGGTATACATATTAAGCTCCTTTAGTCTTGCTTTGTATGGCTTCTGCTGCAGGCCCTGCACCATTTTATTTGCCCTCCTCTGGAATGCCTCCATCCTATGTCCTTGCAGAGATGGGCTATCCAGAACTGTATGCAGTACTCCAGATGGGGTCTCACCAGATGTCTGAACAGAGGGATAACAACTTCTTGTTTTCTACTGGAGATGCCTCTCCCTATGCATCCCAGTATCCTCCAGCCTTCCCTACTGCCTTCTCACATCGCTTGCTAACCTTTAGGTCATCTGATATGACCACCCCCGGATCCCTTTCCATTTTTGCTGTTTTTACTACCCCTCCCCCATTGTGTACTCTTCACCTGGGTTCTGTTTCCAAGGTGCATTACTTTGCACTTCTTTGTATTGAATCTAAGCTGCCATACTTCTGGCCATTCCTCCAACCTTGCCATGCCCCTTCTCATCCTTTCCACCCCCCTTATCTATCAACCCTGTTGCAGATCTTTGTGTCATCTGCAAAGAGACATACTTTTCCTTACAGTCCCTCTGCAATGTAACTTATAAAAACATTAAAAAGGACTGAACCCAGTACTGAACCCTGCGGTACCCCACTAGTAATCCCCCTTTCTTTGGAGTGGACTCCGTTTACTGGTACCTTCTGTGTCCTGTTGTCCAGCCAATGTTTTACCCAGGCTGCCACCCTGGGACCTACTCCCAGGCTGGCTAATTTGTTTATTAATCTTTTGTGTGGGACTGCATCAAATGCCTTGCTAAAGTCCAGGTAGGCCATGTCCACAGCCCCTCCCTGGTCTACTACTTTGGTCACCCAGTCAAAGAAATTGAATAGATTCATCTGACATGACCTTCCCACTGTGAATCCATGCTGCCTTGGGCCCTGTGCCCCACTGATCTCTAGGTATTCAACAATTCTTTCCTTCAGAAGTGATTCCATCATTTTCCCTACCACTGAGGTGAAACGGACAGGTCAGTAGTTTCATGCCTCTGTCTTGCTCCCACTTTTGTGAAGGGGAATAACATCTGCCCTCCTCCAGTCCTCAGGTACCACACCATCCTCTCATGATTTGTTAAAAAGGGTAGTCAGTGGTGTTACTAGTTCTCCTGTTAGTTCTTTTAGAATTCTGGGGTGAATCCCATCAGGCCCTATTGCTTTGTCCACCTTCAGTTTTAGGAGTTCTTTCAGAACCCTTTCTTCTGTGAAAGGAAGGGTATCAACCCCCCCCCCATCCAGAGTGTTTCTATTGCTTGGATTAGGAACCTCCCCCTCCTCTTCTTTTGTGAATACTGAGCAGAAGTATTTGTTCAGTATCCCTGCTTTTCCACTATACCTCTCTGCCCACCCACCCTCCTCTTTATTCCGCCTCACTATTCCTCCCTTTGTCTTTCTTCACTCCCTAACATACCTATAAAATGTTTTATCCCCCTTCTTAACCAAGTTGGCTATCTTTTCCTTAGTTTAGGCCTTTGCTATTCTGACTGCCTTCCCTGCTTTCTTCTGCTTTAACTGGTACAGTTTTCTGTCTTGCACCTTCTGTGTTTCCTTCCTGAATGCTATCTTTTTCTCTCTAACCTTCGCTGCCACCTCTTTTGAGAACCATAGTGTTTTTTTTCTTTTGTTTTGATTTGTTTATTTGCTTCACACAAAGGCTTGTTGCCTCTGTGATGGTAGTTCTGATGTTTCCCCATTATTGCTCCACCCCTCCTTCTTGCCTGTTTGCTAGTGCTTTTCTGAGGCACTCACCAATGTTAACAAAGTCAGCCCTCATGAAGTCCAGTACCCTCACTTTTGTATGGCTTGACTCTGCAGCTGAGTTGATCACGAACCACACTGCTTGGTGGCCACTTGTTCCCAGATGGCTACCCACTTCTAGATCTGAGATCCTCTCTCCATCCCCATTTGAGAGTTCTAGGTCAAAAGTAGGCTGTTGGTTAACTAGAATCTGCAGCTTATCCAATAGGAAGGGAAATGGGCAGACTGGGTGGGCCAAGTGGTCCTTATCTGCCGTCAAAGTCTATGCTTCTATGTTTCAATGTAAGATTGCTCCCTCCCGAGTGGGTTCCAACACTAGCTGTCTGAGGCATGCCACCTGTAGGGCATTGAGAATTGCCCTGCTCTTGGATGTGGCTACAGCAAAAGTGGTCCAGCTAACATCTGGCATATTCAGATCCCCCATTAACAGTATATCCCCTTTCTCTGCCATCCTAAGGATGCCTTCTATCATTTCCTTGTAAATTTTCTCCCCTGAGATGGGGTCTGTATACAACCCCTGTGCCGATTGTGTTGCCATTTCCAGTCTCCTGGGTGACTCACAGTGTCTCCTCTCCTCCCTGTTTATCCTTTTGTTCCATTGCTTTGATCCCTTCCCTTACATAGAGAGCTACTCCTCCTCCTCTTCTACCCTCCATGTCCATCCTGTAGATTGTGTACCCTGGTATGTTGACATCCCAGTCATGGTTCTCTGTGTATCATGTTTCTGTGACTGCCACAATATCCAGGCATCCCTCTTCCATCAAGGCCACCAGTTCAGGGAGCTTGTTACCTAGACTATGGGCATTGATACTCATTACCCTCCATTTTTTGATAGCCTTAGACCTTATTGCCCCATCCTTGTCCTTACTGCCTTTGTCTTCTTCTCCATTTATCCCTGCCCTTCTCCCTATCAACTTCTCTGTCTTGGTATTTACCTCACTAACTGCCCTAATTTTTTTGGGGGGGGGTATGATTTCCCTACTCCTTTAACAGAAAGAGTGGTTGTGCTGTGGAACAGTCTGCCAGCTGAAGTGTTGGGCACCAACATCATTAATGGAGTCAAGCATGGCACAGACTGTGTCAAGTACTTACTAGTTACTCAAGGGTGAAGCAGTAAGGCAGGGAACATGGGATGGGTTCTGTGGACAAAAACCCTGTATAGACAACAGGTCTCAGAGTATGATAAGGTATTACTGGCAGACGTGATGTACCGATGGTCTTTTTCTGTCATCATTGTCTATTTTTCTGTGTTGCTAAAACAAGTTAACAGGCCCCACTCATCATGCCATATCCCTGTGTCTCACCTCCCACCACACAGATCATTTTATAATGCATACCCTTACCCTGCCACCCATCTGCATTTAAACCCTCTCTCTGGTGAGGTTCGCCCTGTTATCACTGTTATTTATTTTTACCATTCCCCCACCCATGTGTTCCAAAAAGAGCAATCCCACTTCCTCCCCCCATGCAAACAGACTCCAATGAATTAGCCCTACTCAACCTCTCCCTTTCCCTTATCTCTTCCCTACTTCCCTGAGCATCCCCCAAAAAATCATTTTTGGATGACCTGTAGACATAGAAATTGTTTTACCCAGGGCAGAGTTTCTGCTCTGATCAGTGTAAGTATCCATAATAACATTCATGAATGGTGACTTATTTGCATATTCTAAACCAGATTGGTGAAGGCTCATCCAAACAGGTTTTACTAAAAGCAAAGAGATCACCATGGATGCATGCCATTTCCCATACTTACAGTGAACAGTAAGGACACAAGCATCGGGGGGTGGTTTTCTTCATTTAGAGGTTAAAAAAGGATTTCTTGCTAGTGTTTGGGGTGCAGGGGAAGGTGGGGGCCAGAGGGAGGTTGGGTGGGGGTAATCTCATAAACCATTGGGGTCTGGTTGTGCGAGGGTAATAAGAAAATGTTTTGTTTGTGTGTGGGTGGTGGGAAAGGAATTATACAGTATTCAGCAGGGAACTTCACCAAGAGAGGAGGGATTTTCAATTCTGCTGGTATACAGAGTGACAACTGTATTATTAAAAAGTCTGTTTGAGGGAAGGGGAACATTAAGGACAGGCACAGTGGGTAGGGGGCTACACAATTATTTAAAAACAGGGATTTTTTAGATGACAGTGTAACTTTGCATAGTTGTTTAGTGAAGTAAGTACTTTGTTATGTAAAGAATGTTATGAAGTGGCACATTGCACTTCACAATACTGGGAAACTTTACAAAGCATTGTACAAAGAAAACATTCCTAACTTTGCACATCTCTATTACTGACAAAAGAGAAGGTTTCCAAGGCAAGATGTGTCTCTTTGCTAACATAAAGCTTTGTAGCAGGGTGGACAGTAAGTAGTGAGAAAACTTCAGAAAGACCTGGAAAAACTTGAAATGTGGTCATGGTTTCGACAGTTGTAATGCAACATCAATAAGTGCACTGTGATTCACTTCAGGAAAAGGAACTCATGCATGGATTTTTGAATGGGATTGTTTAGGTTGGCCACTACATTACAGGATAGGGATCTGAGTGTCATCATCAGTGACTCTTTCAAGCAAACCAGCCAGCGCAGTAAGGTCTACAGTAAGACATCAAGGATGCTGAGGTGTATTGGGAGAGATTTCAATAGCAGGAGAACAAATGCCCCAATACATAGCTCTGAGAGGCCTCACCTGGAATACTGTGCCTGGTTCTAGAGATTTCTCCTCAGAAAGGACATAGACTGGCTGGAGTCAGTACAATAAAGGGTCACCAAAATGATCCAGGGCCTACAGAGCATATCTTATTAGGAAGGACTGTATGCCCTGAACATGTACTTGCTGGAGTTCAGATGAAAAAGTGGACACGGTGGAGATATTAAAGTTTCTAAGGGATATAAATAGGGTGAATAGTGAATACCTTTTTTTTAGAGAAAAGGATGCTGTCGCAAGAGGTTATAACTGGAAGTTCATGGGGGTACATTCAAGAAGGATGTGAGGAAGTTCTACATCACTGAGCTTGTAGCTGAGACTTGGAACACAACACTAGTGGAAGTGGTGGGTGCAGGTTGATGTAATGAGTTCAAAGATGGCTGGAAGAGAGCAAGATGACTCATAGTATTACTAGAGGGAACCTGGGGGGAGGGATGTAGTTAGAAGAACAGAGTGGGCAATTGTCCAGGAATCTAGGTCTGGGTGAGGTTGTATAATAAGAGCAGATTCAATGGACCATTAGTCTCATTCTGCAAAAGAGTATATGTTCCCATGCTAACTTCCTAGTATGATGCCAACTATAGACTTCCAAGAAGTCTAATTCACTTTTCAAAAAATATTTTTGAGGGGAACCAGTCTGTTCCTGCTTACATTGATGTTCATGCAGGTGTCCAGATGGTGAAATGGAGATCCCAATTGTGCCTTCATAAATATGACCAGGTCACTCTGGATGTTGTGGTTACTCACCCTACACTGTGGGCTCAAACAAGGTTGATTTGCTTCTGCTGATGAACTCCTGATTGTGTAGGGGGGTCATATCCAATGTTTAAATAAATCCTGAACTACTTCAGAGGTCTCACTGCTGCCTACAGCTAACTCAATGAGCATTACAAAACACACCTACCCCCAACCAACTTCCAGCTTATTACTGTGACTGCAGCCATAATTCTAAACAGCACAGCTTCACAGAATAGTCTAAACTACTGCCTGCAGCCTACTCAACTACCATTGAAACACACTTTTACTTGTTCCTCAAACTCTGATTTTCATCCATTACAATTACTGTGATACTATCAGCTTGACTACAGCCAGAATCCTAAAAAGCACAATTTCACAGAACACTCTGCACTCTGCCTGCAGCTAACTTAAGTACCACTGAAAACAGTATCAGCTGTTCTGACACTCTGCCTCTCAGCTCACTACAATTATTGTGATGCTCTCAGCTTCACTGCAGCCAGACTTCTAAACGATACAGCCTCACAAAAGTATGTTTCTCACTCCTACCTAAAACTAACTCATTTAGCATTGCAAAACATGCTTATGTGTCTCCCAGAGTGTATAACACTGCTAGACCATTCAGAAAAGCTCACACAAAGAATGAGCAAACACATAAACAGGAACAGAACAGAAGAGAGCATAACAAAACTTCTAAAACTCTTGGCTCTATTGTATATGTCAAATACATGATGGGCAGATCATGTGCTATGGCAAATATTGTCACTCCTGCATAGTGAGCTCTGTATATCTCACTCTGCAGGAGTGACAATATTATCCTAACACACTCATGCCCATCATGTATCCTATATATATATATATATATATATATATATGTATGTATGTATGGAAAGAGAGAGAGAGAGAGATGTATATATATTGTCCATTAATTCCAAAGACTGACAGAGTTACAGCTTGTTAAATTATCAATGCTATCTTATACCAATTGTAATTTTTTATGCTTTTTATATGGCCCCTATTTTTTGGGGGGGGTTATATATTAGTGTTGAAGTACTCATTACGTCCTTCCTTTTGCTATATAGATTGCCACTTAACACCATATACTGATAGAGTTATAGCTTGTTAAATTTGAAGTGTGGGGAATAAAAACAAAGTCCAGATTCTTTTTTCATATAAAGGGATCTTTTTTCATGAGATTATGTCATTCATACGAATAAAGAATGCGGAAAAAAAAACTAAGTCCAAATTATTTTTTCATATTAAGTGATCTTTCTGTTTGTGAGGTTCTGTCATTCATATGAAAAAAAAGATTCTTTCATACAAAAAAAGAATGAAAAAAAAACAAAGTCCAGATTTTTTTTTTTTTATGAAGGGAATATTTTTTCATATGCCCCTATTCTTTTTTTCATATGGCCATACGAAAAAAAGAAATTTGTATCATGAAAAAAGATTTTAAAATGTGTTAAAAACACATTTCTGAGTTAATTTTTTCCAAAACCAACTGCAGAATCCATCTAATGGGTGGCTCGATTAGTAAAATACATGTGTTAGTGTCTCTGCAGGATATCATTTTTATGGTTTTTCAAAAGAATATTTTTTTGGAAAAAAAAACAGGAACAAGATGCTGTCCACTCAAGATACAGAGGCTGATCTCATGGTATGGGAGAACTATTGCTGTAGAAGGCTGTGCAATTGCTAATGTCAGCATCAGATATACAGTTTCAGTGATGTAGGTGTACTGTTCCTGGACATATACAT
Organism: Neoceratodus forsteri; assembly: GCA_016271365.2. NCBI lineage: Eukaryota > Metazoa > Chordata > Ceratodontiformes > Ceratodontidae > Neoceratodus > Neoceratodus forsteri. Next base: position 991,093,451 of record CM057453.1, on the reverse strand, counting down.
ACCTTCAGTGTGTTATTATACTAAGAATGCAGTAACTGGTCTGTTTAAGAAAGAGTGGAATTAGCTAGCTGACACCATCCAACTTCTAAATGTCCTAACATTACTGTACCTTCAATCACATACAGTAGGTGTATCATGGATGTCTATAGGCTCAATTTTGCTGTAAGTCTGTACTGAAGATGTACTACCTGGCAAAGAAAATGGCATTGCCTCTGTGATGCCTCTGTTATCAAAATTGTGGTAAGTTGAGTAGCATTGCAATGACTGATCTGTATCATTTATGCCCACAGTCTCACTTTTTTGTAGTTGGTCTACACTCAGATTGCAGTATCTAGTCTTTGGGTTTAGCAGACCATTCTGTTACTGATGCCATCAAAGTGATAACTATGTTAACTGCAGTACACCAGCAATCAAGTAGGTATACCATAGATATAAACAGAATTTGTTTTACTATAGCTTTTAGTCACAATAGGATAAGTAGTGTAGGATGAAGGGGGGCATTCTCTACCACAGAGTCTGTAAGTTATAATTGTACTAACCTTGGCAAGGCTGCAATCATCGAGTTGCAGTGTTGATCTTCATAAGTTAATTTTAACTGGGATTCTTTAGTAACTATACAGTAACTGGTCTGAGTGGGTGGGGCACTGCCTTGTGAAGGTCCTCCAGTGCCTAACAGTGGAAGCTGTGTATACATGAAATCAACCACACATATTATACCTGTACACCTACTTTCTTTTGCTGTACTCTATAGCTGAAGTGCGGTACCAGGTGTGGTGGGGTGTGGGGCATCTCTAGGTAAGGCCATGCAACTACTAAGTGTGGTACATTGTGTGCACCTGCAAAAAGGGATGTGTACGTTTGGTGTACATGGCTTCAGTTTTGCTGTTGATCTCCACTGAACATGCAGTACCTGGTCAGGTGGGTGGGGATGTCTTGTAGTACATTTAGACAGTTGTTTTTTTATTTCTGTCACCTGCTGCTGGTTGTCTGTCATTGGTCGTGTTGCCTTGGTCCTCCCCTCTACTTGCGTGTGTGTGTGTGTGTCTGTGTGTGTGTGGTGCTGGGGGGGTGAATTCGGAGTTAGGGTTTTCAACCCTAACACCAAATTTCCTTGCTTTTGTCAGTGTGGAACAACCCTAACTAATGCATTAAACAAAGTTTTTTGCCCTGAATATATATATATATATATATATATATATATATATATATATATATATATGTATGTAACACATCTTTGGTCCACAGGCAATTTTTTTGCCAGACCAGCATACAGTGGTCAGGTGGATGAGCAGTTATACTAATGTTTGAGTTTTACCTGTTTGAGTTGGCAGACATGGCTCCAAAAAGGCAGCACGTGAGCAAGAGCTTAAGAGCACCTGGAACAGACCCCACAGAGGATCCAGTACAATAGGCAATGGCAATGATGAATAAAGTTCAGGTGATGTTGGAGATGACTCAAGGGAAGGAGGAGCAATGGATGAAAGTGACCCAGAAGAGGAAGGCGCCAGGAGGGGACAATGGCAGTAGGGCTAGATGGAATAACCATCACTAATGCAAACATGTGTACAGTGTCTGACTCCTTAACAGGATGGCATCTAAGGAGAGGTGCAGTGTTCAAGACCCAGAAAAAGAGTTTTTGAAACAACTTTTAGGTCCAGGTCATAACCCCTAAGTTTCTTTCTCTCTCTCTCTCTCTCTCTCTCTCTCTCTCTCTCTTCTCTCTATCTCATATATATATATATATATATATACACACACACATACACACACACGCAGTGGAGTAAGCCATGATGAAGTGCAATAACTTGCAGTAATGACATGTCAAAAAATCCTGCATGACAAAAGGGTTTAATTGCCATTGACTTACAATGGCCCTTGCAGTAAATTGTAGCATTCTGTGATATTTTGCAACATAATTCTGTAATATAGTTAACTAAATATATTAATTCTGTTATATATATATATATATATATATATATATATATATATATATATATATAATAGAGGCAAAAAACTCCATTTAATGCATCAGCTAGGGTTGTTCCACAGTGACAAAAGCAATGAAATTTGGAGGTTAGGGTTGAAAACCCCCTTTGGACCCCCAACAGCCCAACCCCCAACCGGCATTGTGGTGCACCATGGGATCATCAGCCCTAATTCACACCCCATCACATGTGTAAAGAATCTGAGGTGTAGAAAAATGGGGTGAGAGTTAGGACTGGTGACCCCATGGCACACCACAATGCCAGTTGGGGCGGTGGGCTGTGGGGGGTCCAAGGGGGTTTTCAACCCTAACACCAAATTTCCTCACTTTTTTCACTGTGGAACAACCCTAACTGATGCATTAAATGGAGTTTTTTGCCTCCAGTTTCCCTTCATTTTTAGAATGATGATGAGAAATGGTGAATGTAATGCTGCGACTGGAGCATGGGGCCCAAAGGGCCCCGCGCTCCTGCCACTTGATGTCTTATGACATAGTAACAGGAACAACAACGCAAACAGAAGAGCAAACAGTGGCACACATGGTAATGCAAACGTAAATGGTAAAGGAAACGTTAATAGAAATGCAAGCACAAAGTGACACCAAAGCGAACAGTGGCACAAACAGACATTGAAGCATGTATGAAAACACAACTGGTAACACGAACAGTGATGGCAGTGGTATTTAAAATGGAAATGCTAAGTATAACAGCAAAAAGAACATGAAGGGGAACAGAAACGGAAACGCGAACACAAGTGCAAACGTAAATGTAAACCGTAATGCGCACAGGCATGGTAACAGAATTGTAAATGCAAATGGTAAAGATAACAGGAAGAATAACGCCAAAGGAAACAGAAATGCAAAAAGAAATACAAGCGCATATGGAAATGCAAACTGTAATGTGCACAGGCTCAGTAAAGGAACTGCAATTGCAAATGGTAACAGTAACAGCAAGGAAGACGCATAACGAAAGAGAAACAGAAATGCAAATGAAAGGGCTGCCGTTAACAGAAATGGCAATGTGCACAGTTATGCAAACAAAAATGCAATGAGAAACAGTAGTGTAAATGCAAATGGTAACAGTAATGAAAACAGAAGCGCAAATGACAACGCAAGTGGCATACACAGGAACGTAAACGCAAACGGGGATTGAAACACAAGTTGAAACAGCAACTGCAACAGTAACGGAAGTGCATACCCTGTTTTAGCTGAACAGGTGCATAGAGAAACACAGTGTGTACAAAGAATGTATGCATTGTAATGGGCATCGAAGCTAAAAAAGAGCATTGTAATTACTTAATTGCTAATATCTCAGCTACCGCACGACGCGTAGAAAAAAAATTTTAATTTCACAAAAATCATGATTTTCCTGGCTAGGATTTTGCTATTACTCACAACAAAAAATCTGTATCTTGCATCGTTTTCAACATATGAGCCACAAAAGGCACGGCGTACTCCACCATGCTAGTCTATGGAAAAAAATGCCAGCTTCCGAGTACTGTAACTTTGCAGCCATGCAATATTATTTCATCAAACCACCAAAAGCGCATCTGTGAGATGTTGGCTGTGACCCTTCCAAATTTCAGGCCAAAAGACCTAACCGTTCTTTTGCAGAAAGGTGGCAAAGAACTTCTGTCATTTTGGCCATAGTGTTGCAAAGTACTTTCGTGATTTGCGAAAGCTTTCGGACAGATTTGCGAAAGTGTCGTGAGCATGAAAGTACTTTGTGAAAGTACTTTTTCCAGAACTTTGAAAAACACATTTCTGGGGTGTTTAACCCCAAAATAAAGACATGGCTAGCATCCTCAGGCTCCAACTAGGTGAACACAAAAATAATTGTGTCCCTAGAGGGTCCCAATTTTAAATACCAAGCATTTTTCTGATCACCAACTGTAAACAAAATGGCAGATTTGCAAAAGTACTAGGACTATTTGCAACACTAAAAAGTGCATTTGCGAAAGTGTGGAACTTTTTGTTAACTTGTTTTTGAATAACTTTTGAACCATTCAATATTTTTTGACAAAATCTTCAAAAGGCACATCGGGTACCCTTGCTGCATGTTCCCTGAAGTATTTGGACCTCTCGAGTAAACTGTGTGACTGGTAGGTATGAGCAAAGAATTCACTATATGCCCCATTTGACCCCCCTGCCACCCCCAACTGGCATCGAGTGCGGCGTTGGGAATCATTAGCTCTCTCCCCATCACATGTGTGAAGAAGCAGAGGTGTAGGAGAATGGGGTGAGAGTTCGTCATGACCCCAACACGCACCCCAGTGCCGGTTGGAGGTGTGTGTTGGGGGGGTCCAAGGGGGACTTTCAACCCTAACACTGAATTTACTCACTTTTGCTGCTGTGGAACAACCCTAACTAAATGCATTAAATGGAGTTTTTGCCTCTAATTTCCCTTCTTTTTGAGAATGATGATGATAAATAGTGAATGTAATGTGGTGGCGGGAGTGCGGGGCCCAACCACATGATGTCTTGTGACATAGAAAAAGGAACAGCAATGCAAACAGAAGCACGAACAGTGGTGCACGTGGTAACGCAAATGTAAATGGTAAAGGAAATATTAATAGAAACGCAAACGTAAAGTGACGCCGAAGCAAACAGTGACACAAACAGACATTGAAGTGTGTACAAAAATGCAAGTGGTAACACGAACAGTGATGGCAGTGGTATTTTAAATGGAAATGTTAAGTGTCACAGCAAAATGAATGTGAAAGGGAACAGAAACAGAAACGCTAACGCAAGCGCACACATAAATGCAAACTGTAACATGCCCAGGCATGGTACCGCAATTGTAAATGCAAATGGTAAAATTAACATGAAGAATAATGCCAAAGGAAAGAGAAATGGAAATGGGAATGCTTAATAACTCTGCACCCGTATATCCGACTGGTATAAAACTTGGCAGATCCAAAGGTGTATGGTTCTTGATCAAGCGTTCAAAATTTCAGGCAAATCCATTGAATGGTTGCAAGTTATTAAGGTGTAAAATTTGACCCTTTAAACCTTAAAAGGGATCCTCAGCCCTCTCAACCCATCACATGTGGAAAGAAGTTGAGGAATAGGAGAATGGGGTGAGACTTAGGACCGACAACCCCAATGCGCACCCTGATGTCGGTGAGGGGGGGTGGGCTGGAAGGGTGCAAAGGGAGTTTCAACCCTAACATCGAATTTCCTCGCTTTTGTTGCTGTGGAACAACCCTAACTGATGCATTAAATGGAGTTTTCTGCCTCTAATTTCCCTGCTTTTTGAGAATGATAACGGGAAATACTGAATGTAATGTGACGGCAGGAGCGCAGGGCCCGATCCCGCCACATGATGCCTTGTCACATAGTAACATGGTGCCCACAAACGCAAATGGTAATGCGTATGGTGACACAAAGCAAGACAGAAATAGAAACAGTACTGTAGACACAAATGGTAAAAATAATGCAAACGCAAGCGCAAATGAAAATGCAAAGGGTAAAGAACATGGTGGCATAGATGGGAATGGTAAGTGAAACGGGTACAGAACCACAAGTGGAAGCAGTAAGGGTAACTGTAATGTAAGTGCACAGGCTGGTTTTCCCCAAAAGCTGCATAGAGGAAGACAGGGGGCTGGATGTTCAAAAGGGTTGCGCAATGCGCAATAGGGTTGCGCCAGCGCAAGTCAGAAAATGCGCCATTCTGCGATATTCAGCAGGAGGCAGTAGCGCCACTGAAAACATGATGAGCAACAGCACAATGATAATGAAGGCATGCACAACTGAAGGGGGTGGAACCATGCATAAAGTGCACTGTGCGATGTTCAAAGACTTGCCCAATGCGCAACAGTGGATCGGGTGGAGGTTGCACCATAGCGGAAATTAGCTAAAATAAAAAGGAGCAAGGAAGAGGTGCAAGAATGCTACAGGGAAGCCACATGAGGCAGGGAGAGAGACAGGGCAAGAGGGACAAAGAGGGCAGGCCAGGGAAACAAGAGGACAGAATGGGGCAAGGGAAGGTGTGTGGGGCCACAGTGAGCAGAGGCCAGTAGGTGTACCCGGTGCAGTGGAGGTAGCAGTCAGGACAGTGGGGGGATCACAGCAACAACAGCCAGGGGGGGAGAAGACAAGCCAGGGACATGGACAGTGCCACCTTCCACATGGAAGCCGTAATGAGGGGAGTGAGAAGGCATGCTGCAAGGGGATGTGGCCATGGAAGGGCCCGTTGGTGGTATGCCCCCAACAGGCAGTACCGAGCCCGCACCAGCTTTGAGCTGTACTCAGATGTCGAGATTGTGGGCTGGTACCACCTGAACAGGGCAATACTGAGGCGGCTCTATGAGCTGTGCAGTGATGTGATGCAGGCACCCACACGACGGAGTCATGCTCTGTCAGTGGAGACAAAGGTAACAACCTGCATGTGCTTGCTTGCCACGGGTACCTTCCAGAGACCAACAGGGGACACCACAGGCATAACACAGTCGGCCACGTCACCCATCCTCATCCAATTCCTCAGCGCACTGCTGCCACATGCTGTGGCGTACATCCATTTCCCCAGCACCGCGGCGGAGTGCAGAGCAAACATACAGGAGTTCCACAAGGTAGTACGTATGCCTGGCATGCTAGGGGCGATAGACTGCACCCATGTGGCCATTCGCATACCAGCTAGCCCTGATGGGGCTGCCTATATGAACCAGAAGGGATATGCCAGTGTCAACTGCCAGGTGGTGTGTGATGCCAGTGGGTGCATCATCAATGTCTGTGCCATGCACCCTGGGGGAGCACATGATTCATTCATATGGTACCAGTCGGCACTGTGCCATCGATTCGAGAGTGGGGACATCCCACAGGACATCTAGTGGTGAGTACGCATGAAGAACTGACAAATCGTGGGCAAGGGGTTAGCCACAGGTGCCATGGGTGTGGCACACAGGGTTTGGGGCAGTCTGAGCCTGAACAAGACACTAACCTCCACTATCTCCACACAGGTGACAGTGGATACCCACTCCGTCCCTGGCTGCTCACACCCTACCGGCGGCCCATGACCCCATTGCAGCAACGATTCAATGAGGCACATGCCACCACACGCAACATCATTGAGCGGGTGTTTGGGATGCTGAAGGCGCGTTTCCGTTGCCTGGACACCTCTGGCGGTGCCCTACAGTATAGCTCCTCAAAGGCCTGTGGTATATTCCTGGCCTGTTGTATCCTGCACAACATGGCCAAAGACTGTGGGATAGCCGTACAGGTCGAAGATGGGGACAGCAATGGGGATGACGGTGACACCGGTGACGATGGGGATGGGCATCCCCCCTTGGACGACTAGACCCCCGACTGATCCGGTTGGCCCAGCTGCACCGGGACACCATCACAGAGGAGCACTTCACCCAACACAGGTAAGTCATGGGGCCATGTGCGAACAACAGTGGCTAGGGCACAACCCACATACACACAGGGAAACACACCAGGGGTGCATGCAGGCAAGGGAAGTGGCAGGGCACTGAAGCACACACATACAACCAGGGAGGGGTGAACAGTAACACGCCACATGGACGGACACACACACACACATATACACAATAGGCACAAAGTGCACAGGGGTCAGGTACACAACAGAGCCAGAACACAGACACTAAAAACACACATGTCCACAGGCCACCACGTCCACTGACTGTCCATGTGCGTGTGTCAGATGCTGGGCACCATCGCACTTTGGTGTACAGTGCAATGCAGGCATCATTATGCACAGGCACCTGTGGACAGCAGTCGGGAGGGTGTGCAGGTGGTCCCTGTGTCTACGTGTAGGGCTAGGCACCCACCGGTGCACTGCCCACCAAAACACACATTGCACACAGGGCAGCACCAGACAGGGCCCACACTGGGAGACAGCTCAGTCTTGTGGCACAGTGCCACAGCCACCTCGGATGTGTGGGCGGCCCCACTGAGACCCAGCAGCACTGGCAGGCTGTGCACGGGCCTCATGGAGTGGCAATGATGATCCACCAGGGGTTCCACTGTGCGAACGCGACCATGCCCGCACAGGGGTCTGCAGCACACCGAACATACCTGCACCAGGAGTACTCAGGATGCCCACAGCTGAACTCGGCGTCAACAGGGTGGGTGTCGCATGACACCAGGAATGGGAAGTGGACAGCGAACTGCATGGTGTGAGCGGCACAGGGGCACCTGACTGTGTGCCCAGTGTGGCCACGACAGCGACCAATGCCTGTGTCTGCCTGTCAATAGCGGCGGTCACATCCATCCGCAAATGGTCAATCCGTGACAGGAGCCTCTCAGTGACCCTGCTGTGTTGCTCCTTGACCCACTCCAGAGCCACACACAGTGCCTCCACGGACGTTGCAAGCCGCATCTGCTGCTGTACTGATGCCTGCAGCAGGTGGGTGTGCTCATCAAAGAGGTCATCTGCCACATCGGCAACCTGGCCCTCAGGGTATGGAAGGGCCTGATGTTCAGCACCCCTTGAGGGTGGGCGCTGCTCACCAGGACCAGGTATGAGCAAGTCCACAGGCAGTGCACATATGCCACAGCTGAACCCTGTACCCTCAGTCCCGGTGGGTGACTGCTGCTGCTGCCCCTCCACCTGCTGTTCCCAAAGGATCAGTTGTTCCACCGCTGTGGCCACAACAGTGCCAGTGACCTGTACAGCCACCGGTGCTGCCCCACCGGTGCTGACAGGCATAGCCTGGGACTGTGCTGATGTGCTGGCACACACGTCGGAACCAGCCAGGTCCATGGGTGTGAGTTGGCCTGCTGTGTGTTCATTCTGTGACACACACATGTCAATGCCCATACTGGTCATTGCATCATCAATGGTGCACATCTGTGCCACAGCCACAGCCACAGTGTGCTGGCATGCTTAGATGCCAGACCGCTGAGACACAGGAAGGGCACCCCCCACACCTGTCTCAACGACATCAGTGTTGGCAGCCAGGCGTGCACACTGGTGCAATGCATGCTGGCTACCTGCGGAAGTGGATGGTCCCTCCTCCAACTCCATATGGCTGTCTGCAGTGGACAGTCCCTCCACCGCTGACCCCTGCAGATGCACAGGATCTGTAACAGAAAGTAAGGACACGTTAGTGCATGTGATCTACCTTCCCCCCCAGACCATGATGTACCATGCAGTGATGGGCTACCACCTGTCTGGAAGCCACCTCCTGGAATGCCCTCAATGGCACTGCCCTGCATGCTTGCAGCGAGCCTATCCTCTGCCAGAGTCAGCTGCACCACCTCCAGCTGGCCCCCTCCTGTTGCAGCACGTGCCGCCCTGATTGCTGCCACTTTCTCCTTCACCCTCCTCCTGTTGGTGCTCATCTTCTTTTTACACTCCTGCACAGAGCACTGGTGGCTGCCGTGCAGGTTGACAGCACATGCCACACCCTCCCATGCAGCAGCATGGGCCTGAGGGTTGCCCCGCCGTCCACTGAGAAGGAGCTCCTCATCCAGGTAGGCCCTGAAGAGTGCCTCTGTCTCAGCCTTAGCAAAGTTAGGCCTCCTCTTCCACCCACCATCATCCTCCTCACCCAGTCCTCGCTCGGTCATTTCACAGCCTGTATGGGTGAGAGTGGTCACCTGTGACTGTGCAGTACAAAGCAATTCCCTGAGTCCACAGTTCAGAACATCACACAGCATTCAAAAAAGGCCAAGTTACTGTATGAATCAAAGTTACAAACTTCATTGAAATAAATTGAACCACATTTACCTTATTTTCTCAGGTTTATTTACAACATCCCATCAAGCAAAATCCTAACACCGAGAATCCTGAAGCCAGAATCATAATGGCCACAATCCAGATTGTGTGGTGGACCTCCCAACAGCCACATTCCCCATGGTATGATGATCATGAGGTGTTCATATAAATGTTATGGGGGTGTGGGGACAAAGCCCCTGCAGAACAGTGTCAGGAACTGGGTTCACCCATATCGGTGCAACAGTCATTTTGTCAACACCGATATGGGCATAGGCAATTTGCTGCTTGGCATTTTTGCATCAGGCATTGTGGTTCCCAGGAGGGAGTGTGCCAAAGTCCCATCCCAGGAAATATTCATGTTCTGTGGGGGCTTCACCCCCTGTTCCCCGCAGTGTTGGAGGGGACAGAAATTGTGTGGGTGCAAAAGGAAGCATGACTGAGGTACAATCTAAAATCCAGATAATTCCTGTCATCATCACTCTTATTGTGGTGCCATAATTGCAGTGACAAAATTCAGTCACCATTCTAATGGAATACCTGGGAATTGTGCTATCAGTATTGTCATACCATTGGGATTGTGACTGTTGGGATTTTGGTGTTGGCATTTTGTGTGTCAGGATATTGTACTATATTATTTCTTATACTGCAGTTACTGGTTCCAACAGCAAGACGTGTTAAGTGGGAAAGTGGGTCTTCACCATGGGACCTGTTCAGGTGAGTGAGGGTGTGGGTGTGTGTGTGGTGATATGCAGGGCTGTGGGTACTGTGTCACAGGTCAGGGTTGGAGGTTGGATTGATGAGGGGCCATTTTCTTTTTCACAGGTTTACAAAGCATATCAAAAAAGCACTGAGGGTCCATTTTCCTTATTGCAGGCAAGGTGGCCACCGGAGGGGGGTTGTAACTAGACACCAGGGATATTGGGATATTAATCAGATGGGTGAGGGGTGCCACTAGATGACTAGATGCAGGTACAGTGTGTGGGATCACTTGCAGTTCAGCAGGTGGTTGCTTGGCAACAGACAAGAAGTTGTTTACATCAGTGACAAGCAGCCCTGTGTGAAAAAAATAAAATAAGTTGCTCATCCTGTCATGCGCTGCAGTTGACTGTATGACTTTTGATGCAGGATTTTAGGTAGCAGTGAGGAACATGGCAGACTTGGAATTTATTTGTGACCTGATTGCCAGTGGGTACATACAGCTCAGATTCCAGACCAGATGGTAACAACCCTGTCAATCCTGAGTTGACCCACCGAGACTTGTTCAGTTGAGCAGCACCAGTGTCTCTGAGTCAGATCCAGCAGTCGTAGTCCCAAACCCATGGTCCAACCCTATCCCAGCTCCCATCTGGCCTGATCAAACCCCTGCCTGTGACTGTGTGACAGAGACTCTACTATTGCAGCTGATGAGTAGTCAAGATGACTCGTTCTCATAACCCGCCGGGTGAGGTCATGATCCCAAGTCCAGATGGACTGAGGTGAATCAGTGTGCATGTTGTGGTGGCATGTGGCTAGAAGAGTTTTTGACATCGCAGAAGCCAGCCACCCCACTGAGAAACAATAAAGTACAGTCTACAGTGCCAACTGCCAGGATAAGTAGTTAGATTCAGAGTGAGACAAAGTCACCACCATGCTCACTGTCACCACTGGAGGGGGCTGTGTTATATACTGTGTATAGTTGCCCTTTTGTTGCCTTGTTGATCATAAACTTTTTTTTTGTTTTAATTACTGTCCTGCTGACTGTGTCTGATCTGTAAATGATGAACCATCTATCAGATTTTGATCATGATTGTCCTTTCTTGTTTTACTACTCACTGCTTACTGTCAAGACTAAGTCCCAAACCTGAGTGGACCCTGTCCCTATAAAAACATGCAGTTAGTTTCTATGCCTGCCTCCATTCTCCAAGAGTCCACCTCTGACCTGAGAGAGTAGAGTAGTGAAGGTGGGACTTACCTGGTGAGGCTGGATGGCTTCTAACTGAGTTGTCTGCTGTCTGTGCTGCTGTGCCACCACTGTAACTGCCAAGACTGCACTTGCATTCCAATCTATCCTGACTTGGGTACTTTAATGGTTAAATGTGAAGAAGGATGCGATGAGCCACCCATATGATCGCTGTCTTGGGGACTGCATTTATTTCTTTGTATATGCAGACTGCACAGCACAGCAAATTGTCATGACTAGTTGAATGATTCTTGTAAGGGTTGTTATCAGAAGAACAAGTTCCTTTACAGACCAGAGAAACAATGAATAATTTGAGGGCGGGGAATGGAAGGTGGGGGGAGTCATTAGATACCAAGGAAAAACATAAAATATAAAATAAAAATATATATATACAAGGAGGGCAAGCAGTGTGTGTGTGTGGGGAGGGGGGGCACTTAACACCAGGGAAAAGCCAGAAATGATTTTTCCCTACAAAAAAAAATCTTTTTACATCACTCGCAATATGAAAAAAATTATCTTGTTTTGTATCACAAGTGACGAAAAAAGATTAATAATCTTAAAAAACAACATTGCAAGTGCATTTCTCCAAAAGTTAAGTGCAGAATCTAGCTAGGGGGGTCCCAATAAGCAAGGTACATGTGTTGGTCGCTTTACACAATGGCATTTTTGTGGTTTTTCAAATTTGAATTTTTAGGGAACAATGTATAACAAGATGGCGGCATATGAAAAAGCACTTGAAAAATGGTTCCCATATGAAACATTATTCAGCTAACTTGAAGTGCTGACTGAGCATGCTCAGAACCTGATTTTTTAAAATGTAATAACTTTGGAATTAATTAATATTTTTCACCAATCCAGTGAAGGACACTTTTGTGAGTCAAGCCCTTTCTACCCAGAAAATTTCAGACCAAAATCCTAAACCATCTGGGTGCTACGTGATGGCAAAGAACAGCAAAAAATGTTGATCTTCTGCATTTTTCACTACCGGCATTGCAGAGTATGCAAATCAAACTAGAAGAAAACTTAACAGGTCAAGAGATCTACCCATAAGACCGTGCATGCAAAATTTCATGCAAATCCCTTGAATGATTGAAAAGAAATTAACGTGCAAATATTGGGGTTTAACATTAAACTGCCTGCTCAATCTTAACTATAAGATAGATAGATAGATTGATATCTTACACACATATACATATACAGTGGCACCAGCCAGGGTGTAACATAGTAATGCTGCAGCATATCACAAAATGAAGCAGTATACCACAGGCAACAGTGTAACTCAGTGGAAGTTAGCCCCTTTATCATGCAGTATTTTGTGACATGTCATGCACTGCAACTTACTGCATTGCATCATGGCTGGCTCTGCTGTACATATGCATGTGTATATGTGTGTACTTTATATAGAGATATAGCAATAGAGATAGAGATAGAGATAGAGACAGAGATAGAGATAGAGAAAAACGTATATGAGCAGGCATCTTGCAAGACAGAAGAAAAAGTGTAACCTAAACTGGAATAATAATGTTCTGCATGGATACAACATTTGCAATGTAACATGAACAGGTCATTTTAAACTTCCTGGTTTCTTTAGATGGACAGTTTCACATTAAAAATGGTCATCAGTTGACCCCCAGACTATTTTGTTTCATGCAGATAATCTGCTCTTTCTATCTGGTTTGTAAACTTTGGCATACTTTTCCTTTTTATAGTGGTGTATTTGTTTCAAACTGACTCTCACTCCCAATTAACCAGCAGAGCTAAAGTACCTTTGCCCTAAAGAACTTCATTCTTAGTTGTTTCAGTCATTCAGCTCACTAAAAAGTGTCATTTGTGGTGCTGGTTTCACCATCTGATATATTGCTTGTTTGTTGTATGATAAATGTTAATTGCTTCACAAGGTTTTCAGCCTATTCACTTAACTGCTCCTAAACAGCAATTGCTATGCCTGTCCAAGACCAAAGTGTCATAATAATTTCTGTTTACTAGCTGTGGCTGAAATGAAGCTACAGAATACAGTATATGTTTTTCTGTATCAGTAATTGGGATCCAAACTAAGATGAACCATTCAAGTATAATATATTATAGGGGCATGGTAGCACCTATATTTAGTGTTGAGTAGGATGTTCAGTGTTAAACCCTTAACTTTCACCTTAATAGCATTGGCAGTATTTGATGAAATCAGCTGAAGTTTTTTTGTGTGTTGTCTAGGATGCATGATCTTGTTCTGTGAAAAGTTTTGTAAAGGCAGCTTGCACAGTTTCTGAGATACACATATATCATTTTTCTGTAGATGTCTAATTTTTCCCCCTATATTTAACCTAAGATTTTATTTGCTCTAAGCAACAGTCTAGACCAAAATGATTTTTTTCATTCAAACTTTCAGGCTACAGACGTGATGCCCTAAGGTGGTGCACTTGAAAGATTTCATTTAAAAAAATATTAAAAGGTTCAAGAGTTATAATACTTTTATGTTTTGTGTTTTACTCTGTTCTGAGCAAGCTCGATAGAGTTCTTGGGATAACACCCTGATTCAACATCAACAATTCTGTGTTGCAAGACTGTTTTTTTGTTTCACACCACTTGTTTCACATAACAAACATCTTGTTTCTTTTCTCCTCAAACTAGTAAGCATAAAAAATACATAAAAATGCCATCATTTTAAAAAACAAACACCAGATTCTAGATGAATGGGACATGTTTAGCTAGATGCTGATGCTCATTTCATAAGCTAATGGCCAGAAATAAATATTTTGGACACCATAAAGTCCTGGGTGACCAGCTTAGCAAGCAGAGCCATTGACCCATATTCTGTGAATGGGAACAGAGTGACTTTCTTCAGTTCTGCAGCTGCAGCTTGAACTCACGCTGCAGGCTGCTCTGAGAGCAATGGGCTGCCATTTCCCTGGTGTCTCGTGGCACCTCCCCTCCACCTTCCAATTACTGTCCCCCCTCATGTGCATTATGTTTCCCTGGTATCTAGTGGCATGCCCCACTCTCCGATTTCCATCCTCTCATGTGTATTATATTTTCCTGATGTCTAGTGGCACCCACCGATTGCTGTCTCCTCATGTGCATTATGGTTTTGTGGTGTTTAATGGTGCCCCCACTCTCCATTTGCCATCCCCTCATGTGCACTACATTTTCCTGGTGTCTAGTGGTACACCTCACTCTCCAATCACCATCCCTTCATGTGCATTATGTTTCCTGGGGTCTAGTGTCAATCCCACCTTCCAGTTATCATCCCAGTGTTAGCCATAATAAAGGAAACCTTCCCTTGAATTTTTTAACCTTTGAAAAAAAGATCCCTTGTGGATCTGACCCTGCCACTCTGACATCCCACTCAACACTCTCCTCCTGACACTGACACTATGATACCAGATCAAAATGTCAAAACCACAATAGCGCGGATCAAAACTGCAATGTCAAAACAACCAAATGTAAAATAGCTATGGGGACATAATAGGCTAGGTAAAGTTAATGCTATCCCTGTAGCTGTTCAAGGGAATGGGAGAAAAGTTCTGCCGTGGGGTGTGTTGCTGAGCAGCTGCCATGGCTCAGAGGATAGGGCCACAGACAGTGAAAGGTGTTGGAGTATCGGTGGAAAGAGGTTCAATTCCTGGTCTCAGAACACTTACCATATGTCTGTGTCTGTCTGTCACCCTGCACCCCCCCCCCCGGTTATGCTGGTGGTCCCCCATCCCCTCCAGAACAACTCCCTACGCCCGGTGGTTTCTCCCCATCCCTGAGTTACTTCCTCTCAGAGGTAGTTATACTCAGTTGGGGGGTTCAGGGGTGCTCCCCCATAACAGGGGGCACAGGGGTAAAGCCCCCATCAGACACTCAGTTTGTTTTTTTATATGCTGTCTGTGGTGGTAACGTTCACTGTTTTTACTAAGCGCTACATTTGCTGTTGCTGTTTTGCTGCACAGTATTTGACCGCACTGTTATTGACTTAGCTGTTTTGACCCCATGTCCTCCACGACACCCACCCCCATACACACACACATTCACTCACCTGAACAGATGCCCCGGGTGAAGATCCTCTCTCTGATAAAAGACATGTCTTGCTGCTGGAACTTCAGACTACAATATGAGAAACTGAGGTAAATACAGTTCAGTGTATTTTAATGAAGTTTTGAACTTTGGTGCATAACTTTGTCATCTGTGAATATTTTTACTCCAAAATTTCAACATAGTCTTTTCAGTTGCCTACCTCATGACCAGTGGTGATGGAATTAAACCAATCAGGCCTAAAGTGCAATTTGGGGTCATTTGCTAAAATCACCTTTCAGGTGGGATATTTTAAATTTTCACTGCTGTTGTTCATGAGGAGGGGTCATAAGAAGGTTATGTTGAAAATTTGGGGTTAAAATATGTAAAAATGGCAAAGTTATGAGTGTGTTGAAATTTGTCTATGCTCCCTCATAACTTTGGTAATTTTAAATATTTTGACCCCAGATTTTCAGCATGGCCATTTTTTCACACCACCTTATAAATGTAACAGCTGTCATTTTTCAAATCATGGCCAAAATGTGTTTTTACACCTGTGACATGGAATGATGTTAAGGAGGCACAGAATCACATTCTGATGGGAAATTAAAATACTTCTCCTACCAGACTCATGAGCTGAGGTAACAAAAAGGCTATGCCGAAATGTTACATATATTACATAGATATTACTGAGCATTTAAAGATGTTAGTCCATTAGCTCACCATTTATATTTTATGAATATCCTTGAATGTCCCTGCGTATACGATATTTATCAAGCTTTGTCTTAAATTCCAACATTGTCTTACTACCCACAGCCTCACATGGTAGGGTGTTCCAGATCTGAGTCACTCTAATATTGAATCAGTATTTCCTTTTGTTGGTTCTAAATCTACCTTTAGCCAGCTGGAAGCTATGTGCTCTGGTATTATATGACTGGTCTCTTATCACCAGACCCAAGAGATCCCACAGATGTGTATCAGTCAGGGCCAAATAAATCAGGCACATATCCCCTCTTAGTCTATGATATTCCAAGGAATACATGTCCAAATATTGCAACCTTTGCACATAGCTCTGTCCTTCAGTACCCTTAATCCTTTTGGTAGCCCTCCTCTGGATTCTCTCCAAGGATCCAATACCCCCTTTTTTGTATGGAGCCCAAAACTGCACATAATACTTTACATGGGGGCACACCAATGCTGTATACAAGGGGATCACAACCTCTCTATCCCTACATTTAATATGCTTCTGAATGCAGTGCCTTATGCTACTTGCCTTTTTTTTTTATTTATCTGTTTATCGCCCCTACGTGTGCCCGAGCCTAGGTCCACAGTCATTCACCCTACTAACTCCCCTTTTCACCACCTACCTCATATACGCAGCCATCCACAGAGTAGCCCTAGTGTAACCCTTCACTGGGTGGGTCCCCACTCCTCTGAGGGGGAAGGCACCGGTGGGGAGGAGGCACCAGCACACTATTTACTTCTTGCGATCCCAGGAGCTGCTGGAGCATCCATGTGGCTTCCTGGGGAGTCTTCAGGGATGCCTGGGACTGGCAACCATCACCTGGCTAGACTTCTGGCACAGATGTTATACTTTTCTTGTTCCCCCTAGTGCACTGCTTCCTGTAGTGCCCCTGGTTTCCACTAGGGGTGGCTATGGGAGTGAGGCTTAACCCAAATCCTCCCCAGGATAGGAGAGCAGTCTGTCGGACGCTCAATCCTATCCTTCCCTGCCAACCCCAGATGACCCAAGTCCATTCCCGAACCCGGGTCGCTGGCATGGGAAGAGGTAAGGCACCAGTGCCTCAACCCTCTATGCCACCAGGCCGGCCTACTTGCCTTTTTAATAGATTTATTGCACTGCATGCTAAAACTGAGGTCGCTACTAATACATATCCCCAAATCTTATTCATCTTTGACTACCTTTAGTGCAGTACCCCACAGAGTATATTGGAATTGCTTGTTATTATTACCAAGATGCATGACCATACATTTATCTATATTAAAAACAGATTTTTTTTGTAAGGCCCATGTCTCCAGGCTATTTAAAGCAGCTTGTAGAATAAGCTGATCTTCCTCATTGTTTACTGGACATCCAATTCGGGTATCATCTGCAAATTTTGAGAGCCAGACCCCTGACTGTACCTGCATCAATGATACATATATATATATATATATATATATATATATATATATATATATATATAAGACAGGGTCCCAAGACAGAGCCCTGGGATATCCCACTAGTCACTGTGATGTGGCCAGAGTATTCCCCTTTTATACAGACCTTCTGGCTTCTTTCATTTAACCATGTCTCTACCCACTGAGAAAACCAGACAGGGAAACCTGAGTCCATTGAGGCCTTTACCAACTCCTCGTGGAGGACTTTGTCAAATGCTTTTGCAAAATCTAGGAAAATAATGTCTACAGAGTTACCTGTGTCCATGGATTTGCTAACCTTATTATAAAATTCCAGAAGGTTAGTTTGACATGACCTCCCACTGTTAAACCCATGTTGTGTTATATCCTTCTTGCCTGATGCTGTTAGGAATTCTATGATAAAATCATTGATTATACCCTCCAAAATTTTCCCTAATACTGAGGTCAGGCTGATAGGCCTATAGTTTGAGACCTCCTGTCTAGATCCCTTCTTATGTATTGGGACAACCACTGCTTGTCTCCATATCTCAGGAACTTTGCCTGATTCCAAGGATTTTTGAAACAGCCAAGAAAATGGTCCAACGAGTAAATCTGCCATTTCCTTAATTACCCCTTGGGTGGATGTTATCTGGTCTCTGTGCCTTATTGTGGTTAATATTTTTGAGTCTTTTACCCACATCAGTGGGATTTGCCTTAAAACTGGGTCCCAATTGTGTCGTTTCCTCAGAGTCCTGTTTATTTTGTGATCCCACGTTAAACACTGAGGAAAAACGTTTATTATATTCTTCTGCTAGTCCTCTGTAATCTGTTATAAGTGACCCATCTGGTGCTTTTAAGGGCCCAACGGTATTGTTTTTACCCTCTTACTATTAATATATCAATAAAAGGTCTTATAATTATCCTGGACTCTGGTAGCTAATGTATGCTCATAGTTTCTTTTAGCCAAGACAATACCCTTTTTAGCAAATTTTAGGCATTTTTTACAAGTCTCCCAGTCAGCTTCATTATGGCTATGCCTTGCCTGTTGGTATGCACTATTCTTGTTTTTAATTAATTTTTTTACTGAGGGGGACATCCATGGTGTGAGGGCTTTTTTAGCCCCATTGTGCTTGTTCTTGGTTGGTACATGCCTCTGGACCAAGTGGTTTAAACCACTTTCTAGCTTTGTCCACATCCCAGAGACTGATTGATTTTCAAAATCTACTTCCCAATTCTACTTAGCCAGGTCTAGTCTCATTTGATGGAAGTTGGCTAGATTATACTTATGTATTACTGTATTGCCTATATTTCCCCCCAGAGTACCAGTATACTGAAAGCTGATCATGGAATGGTCACTGGAACCTAGTGGTGGTTTCAAAATGCAATTTATAATATTATTACTAAGGTTGCTTAATACTAGGTCCAACATGTGGTTACCTCTGGTATTATTTCTTACATATTGCTCCAAGCCTGCTAGGTTAAAGACTTCCAAATATTTAGACTCCATGGTAGTGCTTGCTTTTTGCACAGCCAAGTCAATACCTGGGAGGTTATAGTCACCTACCAATATTACGTTCCCCACTAATGGCAACTGGTTGATAAAAGCTAATAAAACCTCGTTCTCCAATGTCCTAGTGGATGGGGGCCTGTATATTACGCCCAGATTGATTTTACCTGCCCAAGGTGGACTAATCTTGATCGATAATGCTTGGAGCTCATCAGACTTATTTGTAAGACTCCTAGCATTGATTGTCAAAACGTTCCAGTCTAATAATGGAGTTTTACCGGTATGCAATACCCCTGGTTTTGCATCCCCCACATCCACTTGCTGGTGAAGTTTAAATGGCAGTGAACAATGTTTTTTAATTGCAGGGCCAGTAATCATTTCCCCATTTTATTCAAGTGCAGCCCATCACATGCGTACAGATGGAAATCCTGAAATTCTTGCCAATGTTCAATAAAAGTCTACCCCTCTCTAACACACCATCGCTTAAGCCAACCATTTAATCTAAATATTTCCCTGTTTACCATATTATTTGCTTGGAGGACAGGTAGAAGCCCCAAAATAGAAACATCACACCCTTCATTTCTTAGTGCAGTGCCCACAGCTTCAAAATCCCTCTGTATGTCAGGAATGTCCCTTTTACCCACATCATTGACCCCTACATGGTACATGCAAAATTGTAGCAGGAGAGATAGTATTTTCCAATAGGCCAGGTAGGAGCTGTTTTATATCACCTATACCAGCTCCTGGCAATACACTGACTGTTGTGTATTCATTTTGTTGGTTACACCATACATTATCAGTGTAGCGTAACAGAATCACCTATAAATAGTATATCATGAGGGGTGTTGTTTTCAGGTGGTTGGATTTGCTGTTTTCTATCCAGTTCAATAACTGAGTGCTTGTGCAAACAATATTTGATGACATGCTTGAGTGCTTGGTGGTAGAGTTACTTCAGTGTTCTCCAATGGAGCTAAGGCCTGGAATCTATTTGGGGTCAAAATATTTGATGAACCACCAATATTTCTCCTATCTTTCTTTTGTGTGGGTTTTTTTTTAACCATTCGCCATTCCTCAGGGCTTTCTATCTTCTCACTATGAATTACCGGATGTATCTCAACATTCACAGTATCCTGATTTATATCCTCACTAATTCCCTCAGCCATGGAGTCAATAAAGTGCTCTAGTGTTGTAATTTCCAACTGAACCTTCAGTCTGTTTTTGAGCGCCTCAATCTCACTTTTTAGCTCCCTAATTTCAATACTGTTGCTACAAACATAATTTGCCATTTCTTCCCCTAGCTTAAACATATTACATGAACTACAAGCCAATATTATGCCTAGTTTCACTTATGAGTGCTGTTTTCTGATTATCTCAACTGCCTCAGCTGAGTCATGCGTGTCTCTACGTGCATCTCTGTGTGCACTGGGCGCACGCCCTGCTCGCAGCTGGTCTGAATGAAATAGCAGGTGGTGACCCAGAAGTAGTGTAGGGAGGTCACAGGCACTCACAAACATTGCGAGAATAAAAAGCATAAATAAGAGCTTGTCTTAACTCACTGTGCATCTGTCACTCATTCGTGACCCAGGCGCAGGAGAACATTGCCCAAGATATTAAAACATATGCAGTTTGAAACTCTTATAGTCCCAGAGTTACCCTTGAAAACTACAGTGTTCTCTTCCTGCTTCCTGGTTTATCGAAAGCAGGGCTCCAATGTGCATATACACTGCACTTAACTAAAAGTAGCACAACACAAATAACAGGTATAAAATAAAGCAACTGAGTGCCCTCACTTCCTCTGCACTGTTTTCTTAGCTCATATATGTTGGTATACAAAAATGGTAAAATGCCCAGGTTATTACTGAACATTGCAGTATTTCAATGTTTACTCTAACTTTGCTAATTTTCAATATATTGACTCCAAAATATCAACATAGTCATTTTTCCAAACAGGTGTTATTTTTTAAATCCTGGATAGTATATATTTTCACATTTCTGGTGCAAAATGGCATTGTGGCCAATATAGTATAACTGGGTTTGCCTGATTAAAAAGGCAGACCTGTTTGGCTTTGGTCATCTGACCTGGGGATGGGTCCTCCGTCAGGCAGGGTGAAGCAGATTAGCAAAGGCAGGAGGGGGGATGAGGAAAGAAGGCTAGGAAACAAACGGATGAGAGGGTGGAGCTACATGACAGACAGGAAAAGGAACGGAATTAGGAGAGGCAGGGGCAAAAGGGATTGGCTAACAAAAAGCGAGTGATAGTGGGGGAGTATAAGAAGGGAAACACAGACGAAAGAGCCCTCATTCTTTCTTCTGGCCAGCATTTTTACCCACCCACCCAGCCTAACTATTAGGAATAAGGGAAGGAATAAACAAAGAATGCCATTCAAAGGATGGAGCCACGAGTTGATGCTGCCTTAGGTGGATGGTAGTACATGGTGAAAGAAAGAAAGAAAAATAAAAAGGAGAAGGATGATATTGGTGAAGAAAAAGGAAAAAGAAAAATGGGGGAATGGATGGCTGGGGGAAGGAATCCTGTCCTGGCTATACATCCAGGCTGGGGGAAACCCAGAAGATGCTGGAGGTGACAGGTAGGAAGAGGGCACCTTAATGTATATCTGGGTCAGAAGACTGTAAAAAAGATTAAAAAAGGTAACGAATTATGGTGACATTGAAAATTGTGGTTGATACAGCATGGAAATAAACAGAATAAAAGATGAAATGACAATGTAAGTAAGATATGGTAAGGCAAAGAAAGCTGGAGATGTTTATTTTATTTGTTTATTAGGTCTAGGATCACAATACCTTTGAGCCAGGGCTCTTTTACAAAGGTTCCATGTCAGGTTACAATTCAAAACATAAAACATGTAAGTCAGATTACAAAATTCAATACATAGGACAAGGTTACAAAAGTGTAAGCTAAACAGAGTTACAAAGCATCTGAGAAACAAAACAAGTTTTGTGGGCTAGGTTACAAGAAGATAGCGGATGAGGTACAGAGAGGATAGAGGGCAAGAGAGAGGAAGAGTAGAGGGGGTGCGGAGAGCTATAGAGGAGGAGTGCAGCCAGAGGCATTGTTGTAGACATAACATGTGATGTGGAACTTCAATAAACATTTTGCTGACTGAACATCCAAAGCTTCAAGTTGTGGCATGATTTCATTTGATGGGAAGGGGACCCAGGGACAAATGCTACATGCCATGTTTATAATGTCAGTCACGAAATGACTATCTTGAACATTTGGGGTCAAAATTTAAAACAAAAATTACTAAAGAGTGAATGTGTGAAGAGTGAATGTGTAAAGAAAGAATGTGTAAAGAGTGAATGTGTTAGAAGTGAATGTGTGAAGAGTGAATGTGCCAGTCCATGCAGTTCTGTGAATGGATTCTTCCCATGGCACAAGGGCAAAAGGGCCCTGTACATCTGCACATGTTAACGTATGTCCCAAATGGATCTGCATGAATGAGTATACGATTCCACTATGTCTGAAGAAATAAAATTCTTTGTAGAAAACTTTGTTACTGCACCAGTTAGGGTAACTTAAAATCACAAAAATAGGGAAATGTGTCATTAGGGTTTCAAAGCCTAACTCCCCAACCCCACCCCTCAATCAGCAAAAGGAAAAATCATTACAGTTTTGTCTATCCTGAGTCTTGGAGAATCAGGGGAGGGGTCTTCTTTGACATTTTCAACCCTAACAATGCCCCATTATGTGAGCAAATAAGGTCAGATGTGATCTGTTTTCTTCAGGCAGGGCCTACAGGTTGTTGGCAACATTTGGGGAGTCCCAGTTCTGTACATTTAAGCAATATATCAGAATGGGGTGATCGTTATAATAGAAAACTCCAAGAAGACCCACCCCTGATTTGCCAAAATTCAGGACAGCCAAAATCGTAATGATTTTTTCCTTTTGTTGCTTGAGGGGGTGCAGAGTTAGGGTTGGAAATCTTAACACTACATTTTCCTACTTTTGCGGTGTTAAGCATTAATAACGTTTTTTATAAAGAATATATACATCTACTATCAGGGAGTGGTAGCACCCCTATAGTTAGGGTTGCATCAGCAGTTCAATGTTAAACCCAATTATTTGCACCTTAATAACTTTGCCATCATTTGATAAATTAGCACAAAATTTGGCATGGGTGGTCAGGTTGTCAGATTCTCAAGATGTGAACAGTTTTGTGACAGCATCTTTTACAATCTTGAGCTACAGAGGGTCAAAAAGTGAAAAGAATCTACCCTATATTTAACATTGGATATGTTTGGCTCACACCTACAGCCTAGACCATATGGGATTTCTTCATGAAATTTTCAGGGATTATGTGGCCTGTGGTTCTCACCTGAGTCCCTGTTTAGAAGGCATATGGTGTTTTTGACTGTTTTTCATGTATGAAAGTACTGTATTACATTAAATTGTATTTTTTCAACATGCAAGTTGCTTGTTGATTTGTTTATTTGCCTGTTTGGGTCATATTTATTAATTTCTGCAGTGAGTGGTGCTGGAGTTCATTGTGTGCTGCTGGCTTGTACTCTCACTAGCATGCTCAGCCTGGAGGGGCGGCTTTTTTTCCTCTTGGTTATGATGTGGCCTGTGCCAAGGGTGTGCTTTTGGATGGTTTGAGGACAAAGTAGTTTATAGCTTTTGAACTACAATGATTTTTGGGATAACATTTAAGTTTGATCAATACAAAAAAGTTTGCAAGTGTTAAGATGTTGTGGTTTAGTGGTCATGTGCAGAGAAATACCGATTGTGATGGCTGCCATCTTGTTTCATTTTTAAGTTTTCAAATTGGTATCCTATGGATTGACTGTCTCAAAATGAATGATCAACACATCTATTTAGCAAAATGGCACCCATTTAGTTTGATTTTTGTGCTCAGTGTTACAAATTTTCAAGCTAAATATGTTTTTTCAGCTAGACTTTTTTTTCAGATTGTTTTATTGGAGAGAAGAGGTATATGAGTCATACATTTCTGTTACATTACTTTCGATACATACAATGCTGTTAGCAACATGTTACTACAAAGCTTTGAGGTATTAGACATAGTAAATGGCATTTCATCTGTTGCATATTTGAACTGTTACGTTTGTGCAGAAAAGTCCTGGACTTAAAGCTATACATCTAGTTTTGATATTCCAACAATATATCATTCTAATAGCAGGGAAAGAACTTATGTAGGGAATCAAGCATTTAAGGCACTTACATTTCACACATATCAACATCAGCTACTCTTATACAATCAATTTATCTCAGGGTCTATGGTATGGGTTCTTGTATGATCCACCATTTAGGTAACTATTTATACTATTTGACTTAGCAATATTTAAATAACAGCAGTGATCTACACTGTCCCCCAGCCTATTAAAATACTTTTTTGGATTTAAAGGGGAAAGGTGCCCGCATCCACCGCATCAAGTAGAGGCGCATAAGTATGGTGGAAGTCATTGAGATGGCCTTGGGCATTAGTTTGTGCTTGTTCTAGTTCCATACAGGCCCCTCATGTTGCTGACCCATCTAACCACTAGAGGAGGTGACAGGGAAAGCCACATCTGGGCCACCGTTCTTCTCATGTTGATAAGAGCCAGATACCAAAGGGACGTTGCAGATATTATAGGGACCCCTGGTGTAGGGTCTGCTCCTAGCAGCAGTTCTAAAGGAGATTTGGACAAAGGGCAACCCCAGTATATCACTCATTATTAGGTGGATAGCATGCCAAAATGGGGCTGCGTTAGGATAAACTAGAGCCAGATGAATAGAATCTACACTCTCCATCTGGCACTTAGGCACAAGTCTGTCCTGGACTCATCCATTTTATGCAACCTTGTGGGTGTCAAGTATGCTTTATGCAAGATGTTAAACTATCTGGTGGAGCTTATTGCTCCTGGAACAATGTATGTAATGTTCATAGGCATATTTCCAGGTAAGTTTATCTAATCGTAGCAACATATCTTCACTCCATCTAAATTTACTCTCATTGTATTGCTTGTTCTGTAGACACCCATGGATTGTGCCATAGTAAACTGAAAGTACCCCCCTGTCCAGGTTGTGACCTGAATAGCTCTTCTTCCAAAGGTGAGGACTCTGATCACCCACTCTCTTGTGTGAACTGTTCTCCATACTTTTTCTGTACTCTCAAAAATTAAAAAAATCTCCTACTGGTATTCCCCATTCCTTATGGAGAGTTCAAAGCTCTTCAGAGTACCGCCTTCATATAGCTGATTAACTGCTACTAACCCCATTTTTCTCCAGGCCAAAATATGCTTCATTACCATTGATGCACAATGTAACTCATCCCAAATTACATTTAGCAAACTCATATTTGGACATTGTTTGTTCCTATGAGCAATGCATTGGTGAGCTGACATTCTCACCTGCATGGTGGTTTTGGTAAGTGGATAAGATGGTAAGTTGTTTCCCAAGTTTGCCAGGGTGCCCACTAAAGTATCATTTTTAAGATTCCCATTTAGCATATCTTCTTCAATTTTCATCCAGAGACAGCTCGCTTCTTGTTCTTTACTGGGTAAGTAGGCTAGTTGTGCTGCCCAATGATAACTTTTAAAGTTAGGTAACTCCACACCACACTTATTTGGGGCAGAGTTGTAGGATGTTCAGTCTGACCTTGACCCTCCCTCATTTCTACTCAAACCGAGTAATAAGAGTATCAAGCTGTTTAAAGTGTTTCAGAGGGATATTTTTAGGGAGAAATTGATATAGATATAATATTTGTGGCAAAATAGTCATTTTGACCACCCCCACTCTTCCAATCATGGACAGTGGAAGTACATTCCAACGCTCACAGTCTTCAGTAAGCTTATCCATCAATGGAGATAAATTCTAAGTGTAAAAGCAATAGCCATGGCTGAAATTTGGATACCCAAATATTTTATGGTATGCACTAATTGCAACCCTCCCAAATTTGCTATCATTTGAGCCCTATTCTGTAGCCCCACAGGGAGCAGTTCACTTTCAGTCCAATTGACTCAGTGTCCTGAAAGGTGGACACAAGTATGCATCAAATTATGTACTAAGGGTAGGTCTTGGGCTGGATATTGCTTATAAAGAAGCTGATCATCAGCATATATGGCTGCTTTATGCTGTCTGCCTCACCCCACAAATCTCCTTATATCTGGGTGTGATCTTAACGCCGCTCCCAGTGGTTCCAAGGATAACTCATATAGCTTGGGTAACAGGGGGCACACCTGTCGTGTGTTCCTGCCTAGACAAAATGGTGCTGTAGAAATACCATTAACCAGAACCTGCACATGTGGGTGGGCACAGAGGGTTCTTATCCATGAGCTTAATGTCAGGCCTATCCTGAGCCTCTTTAAAACTTTGAAAAGATACCCACATTCCACGTGGTCAAACACTTTCTCGGCATCTAACGCTATTACTGCTGCTCCATGAGTTCGTTTAAGTTTAGCCCACTGATAAATAATGTTTAGGGTGCGCCTAATATTATGGTTCCCATATCTACCTTTGATGAAACCAGATTGATCTGAGTGTATCAACTCAGGGAGTACTGGCCCCAGTCTGGCCACCAGAGCTTTTGCAAAGATCTTATAGTCTGCAGTAAGTAGTGAAATTGGCCTATATGATGCACATTTAGTCAGGTCTTTTCCAGGTCTGGGTAGTACCGTAATTGTAGTTGACAATGTGGAAAGGCAATTCTCTATTTTCTAGCCTTTCTAGGATCATATTGAACAGTGGGTCAAGTAGGTAAGCCTGAAATTGTTTAAAAAAGTAAATTGGCAGGCCGTCTGATCCAGGGGCTTTGTCACTTTTCAGGTTTTTGAGAGGCAAGGCAAGGCAAAGCATGCTTTATTTAAAAAGATGCCCATCCTGGTGGCTCTGGGCACTGTACTTCAATCAAATAAATACAAAACAACAGAGTAGTAATCAATTATATAATATAATATATTCCAAACTGTTAAAAGAATATTTGCTACCCTCAACTTCAGCTACATTTAGAATCACTAAAACTGAATTATTTTTTTTTTTTTTAAAGACAGGTAGGGACTATAGAAGAGAGAGCTATAGCAATTTCCTGTTTAGACAGGGGGGACTCAAGGCTAGATCTCACCTCATCTATAATTCTAGTGACAGGGACCCCTTGAAAAAATTGGTTGAAGTCAGATTGGGTTGGGTAACATTCAGAGGTATAGAGTTGTGCGTAAAACTCCCAAAAAGCTTTGCCTATCTCCCCTGCCCCTTGAGCTAATGTCCCATTTTCAGCATTTATTTAGCCCATATTTCTTTAAGCTTCTTTATGCTTTAATTGCCAGGCCAACAATTTCTGCAGGGTTTCCCTCTGGCTGCATCGACAGCAGGAATTTCATCAGCTGTTGCTGTAATTGGAGGGCGGCCGTTGCCGCGGACCCGGAGGTCGGGCTAGTCAGTGATAGGGTGTGCAGCCATGGCTGAGAACTGATATCGGTGGGCTCCCACAGAAGCCAATCAGTGCCAGGTTGTTGGGCGCCTAAATCAAACTCCTCGACTGGGCTATTTAAGCAGATCCCAGTTGAACAGGACTGATCTCTGCAGGGTTTTCCCATGGCCACATCGGTGGCAGGAATTTCATCGGCTGCTGCTGTAATTGGAGGGCGGCCATTGCCATGGACCCGGAGGTCGGGCTAGTTGGTGATACGGCGCGCATCCACGGTTGAGGACTGATGTTGGTGGGCTCCCGCAGGAGCCAATCAGTGCCAGGTTGTTGGCTATGAAAATCAAACTCCTCGGCTGGGCTATTTAAGCAAAGCCCAGCCAAACAGGACTGATCTCTGCAGGGTTTTCGTCCCACACCTCACCCCCTGATTAATTAAGTGGTCTTGTGTAGCCACTTCCAGCAGGACCCTCCCATCTGGAGGGGGCAGGATCTGGATAAAACAACTTAAAGGGGACTCTTTCATGCCTAGTGTTTTGTTTCTTCTATGGGACAACATGGAATAATCATTGTTCTGTAGATGGGACAGCATAGTAACTTTTAATAACTCTTAGGAGCTATTGCTCTGCTTTTTATGAGTCTTGCTAGTTTACAGCCTCTAGACTTCTCCCCCATGCCACCTGAGTGCTTTAATTTGTGCCGCTGCTCTGCCTCCTTCCTACCAGGCAATAGCATTTCTGTTTCAATCTGTTTGTTTGGGGCTCAATTTGCTCAATTCTAAACATCTGCTACTCCCACCAAGCCCCTTCCATACATTAACTGCCTGCCATACTAGCTGTAAAATGTTTCTGGGTATATTCCTGGGGAGTGGTTATACCCTGCTTACTCTATCCACTGACCAGCTGTTGATGAACTCTCGGGTGGAAAATAACTGGCTACCTGATCTCACACTAGCCCATTATCCAGGTGTCTTCCCACAGCTAGTCTTCTACCCCAGCTTACTTACTTTGAATAGTCTCAGAAAAGGAGGAAATTGCTATGTGTGTACTGTATACTTGAGACTACACAAACATCAGTTGTTTCATCTCCCACTCCAATCATTCCAGAAGTTATGGGTCTTTCTAAAGCTTTTACTAGCAGGGGATGTTGAAACTAACCCAGGTCCTCCCTGCACCAATATCCCAAATGTAACTTCCTCCTTGCCCAGCTGGGCCAATACAAAAGGACTGAAACTGGTTCTTATCAATGTAAATAGCCTCAGACCTAAACTACAAGAACTTGAGGCCTGGGTTGACCAGTACTCCTCTGATGTATTAGCCATCTCTGAAACATGGCTTAAACCTAGCATCTTAGTGCACGAGATTGAGATCCCTGGATTCAAAACTTTTCAGTAGGACAGAATTGGGAAAAGGGGTGGAGGGGTCATCATATATGCTAAGGTGTCACCAGCAGTTTCTATAATAGTGACCCCACCCCGGTTGACGAGGGTTGTGAAGCACTATTTGTTAAACTCCTGTTGGATGGTGCTAAGCCCTTACCAATAGGTTGTGTATACAACCCCCCCAAGATTGCAGTGGAAGCACTAAAGACCCTTACCAAACTTATCCCTGACCTACCTTCCTGTGAGAAATAATCCTGGGTGACTTTAACCTCCACTGGAGCCCCTCAACTAAATGTGACAATTAGATCAATTTGAAAGAGGTCAACCTGACATAGCTTATCCAGAAACCTACTAGACTGAATTTGAAATCTGGTTGCCACACCACTCTGGATTGAATCCTGGTGTCCAATCCCAGTAGATTCAAGGTGGCTAGCACTTTTGCCGACTCCTTAAGTGATCATGCCCCTATCTTTGGTATATGGAAAAATGATCATCCAACCTCTCCCCCCAAAATGTTTCTGGCCCTTGAGTGCTCTAAATTTGACGCCAGTTCCTTCCGAGGTACCTTATCGGCAGTGGATTGGGCTCAGATAAAATTCGCCCCTAGTCTAGACATAGCCCTGGACCTTTTCACCAAGAATTTCCTTTCTGCTGCCAATAAGCATGCCCCCTTAAGCAAATGAGGGTCAAAGGACAACAGTCTAGGTGGCTGACATGTGATCTAAAAAAGCTAATGAGGGAAAGAGACAGGACCTGCGGCAAGTTCAAATCCACTAAACTGGCCAATGATTGGGTGCTGTACAGAATGCTCAGGAACAAATGCAAAAAAGACTTAAATCAGGCCAAGCAACAATACCTCAAGAACTTGCAAACAAAAAATCTTTCTGGCCCCAGAAAATTCTGGTCTCAAATTAATATGCTCCTAAAGGGACATCACATGCAAAATGTCTACAACATTGTACTGGGTGGTGTACACCACATGAACCCACAAGACGCTGCTAATGCCTGACAAATATAAGGTTCACCCCTGCAGCTCTAGACAGGCATCTCTTGATGACACAGAGGATCCTCCCTCATCACCTAACTTCCACCTTAGGTTGGTGTCTAAAAAAGAGTGGAGAGTGGGGCAGACAATAGGCCCTCCATGCCCCCGGAAACACCTTACCCCCCTGGAACCACCCTCACACCCCTTCTTCCCTCTCCCATTTGTTCACCCCTGCCCCCACCTGGTATGTGGCCCTACCCCCCCCATTGTAAATATTTGTAAATAGTTTTGCTTGTTACCTCTTTTTAATACATTTGTTTTATTATGACAGCTGTGGTGGTCTATGATTTGCAGTGGGCTACAGGTGCTCAGCTGCAGTGGTGTGCATGGCATCAGGGCTGGTGCAGGCATGGGCTTATGTGTGTGTGTCCGGCAGGGAACTGCATATGGTGTGGGTGGGGGAATCAGTCACTGTCAGTGGTTTGTGTGTTGTTCTCTGTGCACTGGATGCCTGTGTGCAGAGGTCCATGGTGCATGCACTGTGTCCATGGTGCCCCTGTCAGACCGTCCATGGCCTGTGCAGCTGACACCCTTGCATGTCTGCGCTATGCACGGTCTGCTGGCATGTCAGTGGTGGCTGTCCATGCTGGACAACCCCTGTACCCAGCACAATGCCAGGTTGCCTCCTGTCACTGGTATGGTGCACTTCTGCCTTGGGTGGCACTGTGGCCTCCGCTGTTGTTGTCCCCCTCCATGCTGTCACTTGTGTCTGTTGCAGGGGATGTGCTCCACTGTCTGTCACTTGTGCTCCGGCCGCATGCTGGTGAGGTACATCTTCATGGTGCATGTGCAGGGTGGCTGGTACACCTGTGCCATGGAGGGGTGCTAGCCATGTGTACATGGCTGCTGTGGCCACATGCCAGTGGGTTTGTTGACCCGCTACTGTGTCCCTGTGTTGGTGTGACCTTGGGTATGGGTGGGTGTTTGTCCATGCACTGTGTTTCATCCTGTGTGGTGCATGCTTCCATGCACCACTGTGGGGATCTGTGCTGGCTGTTGTGGCCAGTGCTGGGATGGGGTGTGTCCTTGGGAGGGTGTGCAGGGTGCAGTGCCGCTGGTGGTGGGGTCTGGGACAGGCCCTGTTGCATGTGGGGTACCTCGTGTGCTGACGCATGGTCAGTCTCTCGGCTGTACTGTACCTCGGGGGGACCGTGCAGGGCTGCACTGTGTCTGCAGTTGTTGCATCGGTGTCTGCTGCCGACCACTGCAGGGTGCTCGCAGTGGGGCTGCCTTGCATGGCACAGGGTTGCATTGTCACAGTGGGGGTGGTGACATGCATGGGGTTTCCTGCACTGTTGGGTGCTGCTCCTGGGCAGGGTATCTGGGGATCGCTGTGCAGGGTGTGCTCTGCATTGGTGGGTTGATGTAGCATGGGGTGGCCGGATCTCATTGTGTGCCAGTCACAGCTTGCCAGGGGGTGTGCTGGGGCACCATGCCCCTGCTGTGGGATTATTGCTGGTGTCCATGGGCCAGTGGTTCTTCCAGCTCTCCTTAGTTTGTGTGGTTCATGGGGTGTGGGGGGCAATGTCTGTTCTGCTGCGTGCTCCTCTGTCCATATCTTCCATGGGTGGTGGACTCCTGCATCATGTTCCTGTGCATCCCTGGATGTGCTGATGCACTGCTACCTTGCTCCACTGCGCATCACTGGTTGTGCTATTGCACATCAGACCTGTGCTACTGCGCATCCCTGGTTGTACCATGGCACAGTTGGCATGATATTCAGTTGTGTGGTGCAAGCGCATCTTGGCCTGCGCAGTGTTTGAATATCGCACGTGTTGCGTATAGGCGCACTGAACTTATGCCTGCTCCTGCTATTGCGCTGCTTTGTGGCACAGTTTGAATATCTGGGCCTAAGTGTTTAATTTTGAGATACACTGTAAACTATGTAAAGTATAACTATGTACAGTATATAACTGATTTTATTGCATTCATTTATAATCTTAGCGAGGAGCTGGCAAACTGGAGAAACAATGAAGTACACCATATCCCTTTATTCATGCACATCTAAGCATACTTTGGTGATCAGTGTTATGGTGCTTGCATGAGAACACCAAATGAGCCCAAGAAAACACAGGAGCACAGGAAAAAATATAAACTGTCTATAATGATGGTGACAATCAGAAATGCAATAGCAAAGGCAGTTTACTGATCAATCACACTGGAAGCAGCACTTGCCAAAAATACACAGTTTATTGCACTGTTCGCCTGGGATTGGACTCTGCAGCTCAGTGCTTATACTCTTACTACACATTACAATTCTGCACTGTTGAAAAAGTCATCCATTTAACACAGACCTCTATGTACCAATACAGAAAAGCTTACTGCAATTTATAGATCTGCCCAGTTCAAAAGTCGTCCTTTTGTGTCCCAATACGCTACTGATTACAGTTTCACTCAGTTAAAAAAAATTATTTTTTATACAGACTTGTTATAATTATGTACTTGCAGCACTTACTAAAACTGTAACACTGTACTCAAGCAATGTAGATTGTGATGTTCCTAGAACCAATGGACCTAGGACACAGAGCTTAGTCAGATGAGTAAAATTGAAAATCAGGAGAAATTACCACTTCTGCAATCTCAAAAGCAAGTATCCGCTTCAGCTGCCAATATAACAAACAGTTTCAGTTATCGCTGCTGTAATTTTTGCCTGTTCAGTTTTGGATCTGCACTCACTGAGACTGGGTTCAGGAAAGATGAATGAACAAGCAGTGAGAAAGGTGCAGTGGAAACCCCTTCCCTGTGCTGATGTCACTCATGCATGTGGATGCACTGCTCATGTGTGAACTTCAAACAAAGAAAAAAAACATGCAGACACAACTGTGGCACAAAAATGTTAAAAAACTAAACATCTGAATATATTTAATATTTAACTTCAGGG
This sequence comes from Neoceratodus forsteri, assembly GCA_016271365.2. Classification (NCBI taxonomy): domain Eukaryota; kingdom Metazoa; phylum Chordata; order Ceratodontiformes; family Ceratodontidae; genus Neoceratodus; species Neoceratodus forsteri. The sequence goes on along the minus strand of CM057453.1, from coordinate 991,060,529 downwards.
CAACTGAGCTTTGCATCACTCAATGAAGGGAAGGCGATCTGGAAACATGACATTGGGGGAAGTTAAGTCACTTTAAGTGTCACCATGCAACCCTGCCCTCTTTGATCCATCTTTGACCTTCTATTAATGATTTGTATCTCCTTCATCCCCCAGCTTATATCTTCCCATTCCAATCCCCCTTCTTTTTCTTTACTGTTATGCCCCACCACCTCACTCACTGTCATGGCCCCTGTGAACATCACCATGTAAATCATGTGAAATAGCTGGGCCTCTGCTCTTGAGCTGCAGATTGCCGGTAATACATCCGTCAGTTTTGCCTGCCATTGCTCACCTATTGGTCTTCTACTATTACCGCCCCCTGTCTCAACCTACCCCACCCTTGCATCATTCTTCTAATGAACATTGATTTTGTCGGGTCCTTCCACCCTTTCAGGCTGCAAATTACACTAATCACTGCCAAACAGACCCCCATTGTGGTGTGTGCTGTTCCTCTTTGCCATTGCTCTACAGTAAACTTCCCTAGTTGTTCCTCCATGAGTGGCCTACTTACCTACATGTGGTGTGTTGCCCTGAATGTTTGAAACACTCATCAGACCCCATCGTAGGCCCTCAGGGTCCATGGTGCCCATGAACTACAAAACAACAGTTATGCTCCTTCCTGCCAATGTCCCAGATGTTCATTGGTATGGGCGTTTTTTCCTCCTCTGCTGTTGGTGCCAGCCTCCGGAAGCGCTCCAGCTGAAAATGGGAAAGGATGTCAGCCAGGATATTGTGTACCCCTTCTATGTGTTTTGCTCTGAATTACATGTTCAGTTGTAAGGCCCTTAGCACCAAAAGTCACAAGACTTGATTGACCATGACTGACCTGGCTCCCTTGTTGTTTAATACCTCTACCACTGCCTTGTTGTCACACCAGAATGTCACTTTCTGATTCTGTATTTCTTCCCCCCAATCTAGGGTGCAGGCCCAAATAGGCATGATCTCTAACAATGTTATATCTGTCACCTTACTTTCCCTCACCCAGTCTGTAGGCCATGGTTCTGCAAACCATCTGCCCCTCAAATAGCCCCACATGCCTAGACCCCCAGCTGCATCTGTGTACAGATCAAGGTCTGTGTTATATACCCATTCCTCCTGCCAAAAGGAGAAGCCATTATAGGCCCTGAGGAATTCCTCCCATACATTAAAATCCTCCTTGATTCCTTTTGTCATGTCTACTCAGTGGTGTGGTCCGGTCACCCCGGCTGTGGCCCTAGCTAATAGTGAAAGCCCTCCCTGGTCCAATAGCCCTGCAGGCAAAGTTCAGGTGCTCCAATACCTCTTGTACTTGTTTCAGTTGTACTCTTCTCCTGCTGGCATGTATTTGGATTAACTCTTTCAGTTTTTTCACTTTTTTGTTCGGCAGCCTAAATATTTCCCCCGGAGCAACTATGTCAATACCAAGAAATTCTAGCACCCTGCTGGGCTCTTCTGTTTTTTCCGGTGCCAGCGGAACCCCTAATTCCTTGCACAGCTCTTGAAAATTGACCAACATTTTTTGTGTCTCCTTTTTTCCACTACCTATGAAAAGGAAATGATCCAAATAGTGAATAACCATTTTATAACCCATTCTTTCTTGAAATATCCACTGCAAACAGGTGCTGAATGCTTCAAATGTTGCACATGCTATAGAGCAGCCCATGGGCATGGCCTTGTCAAAATATTACTGTCCCCGATTTTAAAACCCAAAAAGTCCCAGTCTTCTCTCCTAACTGGCAGTAATCTGAAAGCAGATTCAATGTCAATTTTTGCCATCCATGCATCAGCAGTTGCCCGGATTATCCGGACTGCATCTTCTAATGTTGCATATGTCACTCTACTATACTCCTCCCCAATAAAATCACTCACCGAATCCCCTTCAGGAAAGGATAGGTGGTGAATCACCCTGTATTCTCGTTCTTGTTTTTTGAGTACCAAACCCAATGGACAGATCCTTATATTCTGCAATGGGGGGTGTCAAATGGTCCTTCTACTCTCCCTGCTGCCTTTTCTTTCTCTATCTTTTGTCTTAACATTTCTTCTGTCCCTTTCACTGAACCCAGGTTGTTCGCCTCGTTTGCTTGTCTGGGGCCTTGACACTGCAATGAAAAACCTGTACAAAAACCTTTTTCAATCAGCTGTGCCATTTTTCTATTTGGGTATCTGTCCAACCAATCTTTCCATGCCTCTATCCTGACGGGGGTTATGGCTTCACTAAATTGCTCCCTGGCTTTCTTCCTTTCTCCCATCCAAAATTTTCCCCTTTTGCTCAGTGCTTGGCCTCACTGGTCAGTGATTCTGACTTCCTCTACTTGCATGCCCCCTGCCCCCCCCGTTCCATGCCTTCCCCTTATACCCCTGTCCCTCATGAAAAAACTGTTGGCCCGAACCTTGACCCCCAGATCCTTGGGATCCCTGGACCCATGTCGTCCTGCATCTGCTTGCTGGATGTGTTCCCCCACATTTCGAACATGCGTGTCAAAAACGACACTGTAGCCAAGAACAAAAGGCCCTATTGTAAGCCCAGCAACACCTCTGGAGCATGGCTCCTTTCTTCCCCAAATCCTCCTCAGGTGTGGACTGATCAGTTACATAATCTGTCTACAAGTCTAGCTGCTTTGTGTCCCATCTTACATCCCCATATGTCGCCATTCTCTGCCGAAAGAATTTGTCATAGTATATCCACCCCACCCCCCTTTTGCCTTTGCCCGCCTTATTATTAGGGAGTATGTGATGAGTGGGATGCCCAACTCTGGCTTCTTTTCCAATACTATGGCTGAGAATGTGGCAAAGCCTTCAAACCACCCATCCCAAGTCTTCCCATTTGTGAATTTGTCCTCCTCTTTCTTTCCTAATAAAACTACCGCTGCTGCCATTTCACTCTTTCCTATATTCTCTGCTTCTTCATATTTTGCTGCCACTTCCCAGCTTACTAAAGCAAAGATATCCACATACTCTCCTTTCCATATTTTCTCTTTTGTGGCAGCGGGACATGTTCGCCTACCCTCTTCCCAGGGACACCTATCTCCCTTGTTCCTTTTCCTTCTTTCTCTGTACCTCCTTCCTCTTAATTTGGTACCTCTTTTTCGGTCCTAATCTCTGCCAGTGCTGACTCCATCTGCTCTGAACCCCCCTGTCCCAAGTGCCGACACAATTTGGCTTATATACTCTTTGATACTGTCACCCACTGAGCCGGGTGCGTTACCTGTGGAATTGTCTGTTCCTTGTTGTCTGCTATCTTACTGGTGCCCTATTATGGTCCCCTGTGGTTGCAGGTGTGGTTGCACTACTAGCAGCTGTGGAGGAACCACTATGCCCTGGGGATCCAGTCTGGGTTCCCCTTGGGGGACCCCGACCTTCTCCTGGAGAGGTACTGGTGGTACCTGGTCAACAGGCTGCAGAGGTGCTGGATCAGCCACCTTGGTGGGTCCCACTGCTAGTGGTTGTACCCTGGTTGGGCTGTGTGGCCTTTCTTCTGGCTGCTTCCCTCTGCCCCCTTTACCATTCCCAGCTGTCCTTTTCTCCCTGGATCTCCCTGATTTCTCCCCTTCCACCAGTTCCCACATTCTGCTGGCTTTTTCTGCTGGTTCCACTAAAGCCCTATAAGCATCTTCCTTTGAAGGCCTGCTCTTCTTTGGTGCCATGCCCTTTGTTCCTTTCAAATTGTGAAGACAACTGAAGAGAAGAAAACAAAATTCCATTATTAAAAATTTTGTCTACAGCAGTCCTTCTTATGATCAGGCCCTCTTTTAAACAGTCGCCTAATGGTAACAAAACGTGTCCCTTTTTTTTTTTTTTGCCTCATGACCAAACTCCTGCATGGGCCTTCCTCCATCTCAAATGGACACAACAGGCACTTTCCAGGTGACCTTATCATTCTTCTGGTCTCTCCTGCCTTCTGTCCCTTTCAGACCCCCTATCTCTTCCCATGCCCCACCCCGCAGGCCTCAGGCTGGTCATAGCCTTCATGCGCCTCAGGTGCCACCTCTTGTGGGCTTCCAGGCCTAAGCCTCTGTCTCTCTCTTTGCATGCTTTCGCATGCCTCTGGCTGTTGCCCCCCCCGGGCCAGTACATTCCCCTACCCGTGACCGCCCCTGCATGCCTCAGGCTAATAATAGCCTTCATGCACTTCAGGCACCACCTCCTGTGTTCTTTCAGGCCTAAAACCTATCTCCCCTTGCATGATCTTGCATGCCTCTGGCTGTTGGCACTCCAGGCCTGTTCATTCGCCTTTTCCCTTTGTCACGATTCTTCAGCTGCGCCACATGACCTCTCGTCCTAACTCTGATCCCCTTTCCTTGTGTCCCCCAGTCAGTTTCAGATCACTTGCAACCACACTGCTATGCTTTTTTGGCATATTGTGGCCTCTTAGGGCTGGTGCCTCCCCCATCCTGTGTGCCCTCGCAAGCCTCTGGTTGCATTCCCCTTCCTTCTGCAACCCTGCCTGCTTGGGCTGCCCCCCAATACACATTGTTTCCCTGTCAGTCGATGGTAAGCCTGATGCCAGCTTACCAGAAAGAACCTTGTGGCTGGACTGCATGGTCCTGTGGGCGTGTGATGTCACACCATATGTTTTTACAGTGCTAGCCCATATACTCTCCTTTCCATAGCCACCAGGCCTCCAATTAGTTGCCTAATCCTTCTGTTTGCAGTCCCTCGGGTTCCTCCCTCCCCCCCATAACTTCTTAATTGTCCCCAACACCCGTTTAGGCCACCACTCACCTTGAGGCCTCCATGTGACATGTAACATCACGTCACGTGGCCACCCACGTCCATCCCATGCTGTTGTTCTGTGCTGGGCCTTCTTTCTGTTGGACCTACCAACACACTGCACATCATTGGTCCACTAATTTCACTCTCTGACTCAATTCTCCCCCAATATCATGACAGGGCCGCTGCAGGCCATATGCTACCTCTTTCCCAGGCTTAAAAAAACCTTTTGCCATGCTGTGATCCTCCCCAACATCCTGTTCCCCTGGTTCTTCATTGTTAGTCCCAAATCGGACAAAACCCAGCTGAATGTACGCGATCCTCCCTTTACTGGCCTTCCTCTGGCCTCCTTTGTCCGGTACAGTTTCCCTATGAGCTGCCCCTTTCAGCACTTTCCCTTGTTCTACAAAGAGTCTTGTTAAAGCTGTGCTTTTTTGTGTTCAGTGCCAGAAGGACCCTCTTGGGCTGATGATACACCATTCTAGCTCAGTTCCCTTACTGCAGCGCTTTGCCTCTGCTCCACAGAAACGCTTTGTTAATGCTGCAATATGCAAAAACTTCAATAAACTATGCATATACAATTTAGAAATCAGTTTCCTACTGCAGGCTTCACCTCTGCTCCACAAACCACTTTGTTTTCACTTCAGTGTGCAAACCATGATCAACTAAGCCTATACAATTTAAAGTCAGTTTCCCCACTCTAGCACTTCACCACTGCTTCCACAAAAAATGCTTTGTTATCGCTGAAATATGCAAATCACCTTAAACTATGCATTTCTTTCTCACATTATTTGACTTCTCAGCTTCTTGCATTTTTCTAGCTTCCTGATTCTCTTTCTGTTCTTTAATTATTATATATATCATTAATTTATATATATATATATATATGTATATATTTATTTATTTATTTACCTCAACATCCTCATCCATATTATTTGTTTGTTTCTTACCTCTTTATCTTGGTGCACAAACCTTCCAATTAATCTGCCAATCCAACGTGCTGCAGTTTCAAATAGCTCAAATCAGTACTCCATCAAAAGTGGCTGAACCACTCCTGTGCTGCCCATTAAGTACCTCCTCTTGCCCCTCCCCTTCATGTTGTTTGTCTATTGTTTCTATCCCCTGGCCCTTCCCTTTCCTTTCCCTTCACCTTCCGAGCACACCATCTTAATGGAAAGAGAAGGAGTGCACCAGGACAACCTGGTCTGCCCTCTAAAGGGCAAACTCCATTGTCAGCCATGGAAAAAAGGCAGCCACTTTGGCAACGATGGCCAACATGGCCACTTGAAAAACAAGCACCCATTGCACTTGCACCAACACCAGAAAGATACCAGAGCTGTTGGTGGGACTTCCCTCATCAAGCTATATGTCAGTGACAGCAGTGAAATAGAGCAGGAGGAGGAAGAGTTGAGTGGGTTAGTGAAGGAGAAGTGTGAGCAATCCTTTTCTCTCTTGAGCAAAATGCATAGTAGCTGGGGAGGTGCCCTTTCTTGAGTCATAAAAGTACACCACCAGGCCTCTGATCAGCCAAAATAACCAGTTTCATACATGCTGCACATCCCAGGCCCCAAGACTCAACCGGTACCCCAGTAAGAACAACATTCATGGCACAAGTACAGCATTGTGTTTCACCTGCCCCAAAGATGCAGCCCACATTGAAGAGCATCTTTGAGTGGCACTCAAAGTCCCCCTCACCCTCAATCATGCTGCTGCAGGTGAGCTGGATGCTGACACAGCTGAAATGCTGTCCATTGACCAGTTGCCATTCTTCGTCATGGAGAATCCTGGATTCTGCCATTTGATGGCCCATGCCTGCCCCAAATGGCAGGTGCCATCTCGAACCTGTTTCTCAAAATGCGCTATGCCAGAAATTAATAGCAGAGCTTCAGAGTCCATCCTACATGCCATGAAGCATTCTGCATCTGAATGTATCTGTGAACTTGGGAACAAATGGATTCAAAACAAAAGAACTGAATTTATTTTTCCAACAGACAAAATAATCTGACTGAGCATGGAAAATAATAAAAGCATAAAGCAAAATCAAAATTACAGCACTTAAATCAATTTCAAACAGAAATTCCTTCATCCATCTAGTATCAAGCTAGAGGACTGGCAGGGTACAGCTCCTACCAACCGACTAACTCTCAATACATTCTGCAGTGCTTTTATACTGAAATATAGTCACATGTCTACAGTAGCTCCTCCCACTCCTAGTTTGAAACAAAAATTATTCTTTAGAGGGACTAAATTCTTAAGATAATAATTTTAATAGAGCTATACCACAGCATTGTAAATGATTAGAGGTACAGAAATGCAATAATGAATCATCTAAACCAAAAGAATGTGTTCATATCAGAGTTTCAGGCACCTCCCTCATGTTGACATCATAAAAAGGGCAGAGCCATGGCCAGTCAGCCCTAAGGACAACATGAAAACAGCAGGGAATTTCTGGAAGCTCTGAACCAGGAAGTCCAAAAAAAAAAAAGAGGTAAAACTCCTTAGTAACACAAATATATCAAACAATGTATACAATATGTTCTAATGAGAGTGTATTATATTCATATGTGGGCTGTTTTATTAGCTGACAGCATTCATTCTTATTTGATTTGCACTTTGATGCAGCACAGAAGTTTATTCAATATGCAAGCTAAGTTTATACCTAGGACACTGCACTAGTTTAAATGGGGTCTGTGCTTAAATGGACAATGTTCCCTTCACATTGTCTTGCAATGGCTTGGAGAGTTTTATTATAACAAATGAGAATTTGAATTCTTTATGAGTCAAGCAGTAGAATGATTTATTTTAAACCAGGCTTGTATAGTGGCACTAAAATACGGCTGCAAACTATGACTGAGAGCAACAAGAAGGATTCACTGGCTTCTGAGAAGCCCAAAATTATATTTGCTCATTTTTCCTCCTTTATTCCTGGGAGACACCAAAGACAGTCAAATCCTATCTAACCTACAGTTTCCTAAGCAAATGTGCAAGTTTAAAACTAATGAGACACTAGCGCTCGCTTTCCTGTAACATTTGTACGATCACGCTTCTCTGTGCACACATTCATGCAGTGCGTTTATGTGCACTATCGCGCAGGACTGCTAAATTAGTGAACAACTCAAATGGGCATTCAAGCCATTGCAATACTTGGTAGCTGGTATAGTGGGCTTTTTCAAAAGATCTGAAAAATAGATTTAGGGACCGAAAGATACCTACATGAGGCAAGTATGTAGGTAGGGAAAAGTATAAGGTCAAAAGGATAGAAAGAAGAAAAAATTACTGTTGCAACAGATTTGTTTCAGAAAAGAATCTTTGAAAAGACCACTTACCACACTACCAACAAGAACAGCTAAATAAAACCCTTTTATAATTGCTCTTACATAGGTATTTACACCTATACCTTCATGGATATACAAATGACATTAGAGGAAAAAAACAAGGGGGGGTTCCATGCCCCTATCACAGTATCCAACTTAGCATGGATATGTGGACAAGTGGCCAAACAGCATGCAGCTTATATCTGTGCATAACAGCACACTGGGCACAGGTTCCTGGTGTGGTTGTTGACTGGGGCTTGACAAAACCTGCATAAAGCAAAATTGTGGTGGTAGCAACACACCTGGTATTCAGCAGCATGCCACCCTCACTGTATAAAGTGTTACAGCATCTCACACTGGTGAGAAAATGCTTATTGTGCTGCTAAATTAGATTGATGAGTGGCTACACACACACTCACTTACGGTGGGGTATATTGCCAGTGACAATGGCACCAATGTGGTGAAGCTCATTGGTGATGGTAGATTCTTCAGAGTGCCCTGCCTGAAACTCTGCCTTAATCTTGATGTGCAGCAATTTCTGAACCATGCTGACATCAAGGAAACTGTATTTGTTGCTGATGCATCTGTGTGCACTTTGCCATTCTGCAAAGGCTTGTGACCATGTACGTAAGCTGCAGCACAATAATCATCTGCCTCAGCACTGTATGAAGCTCAACGTTGTGACCAGGTGGAACTCCATGCAGTACATGCTGGACCAGCTGTATGAGCAGTAACAGGTAGTTTCAGACTACCTTCTTCTGCACACCACCCGGGACAGTGCTGGAGTGTCCATCGCTCTAACAATGGAGCAGTGGTGACAAATGGATGGCATAATACACATTCTGCATCCAATTGAGCATGCAACACAGGTTATGAGTGGGGACATTACCTGTATAAGTCAGTCAATACCCCTAATACATTTGCTGAGGCACACACTGGTGAATGTCCATCACCAGATGGAGGCAAGTGGTGATCACAATGGTTGTAATCTAATGGGTCACATGCTCCATGTACTAGACAGCAATACGCATATCTCTGGCATTCTACAGTCAGATGAATTTGCTATTGCTACCATGCTTGATCCACACTACAAACATGGCTTGCCTGCCATAACTGAAGGAGGTCATCAGCGATTTCAAAAATTGACAGATTACCTTATCAGACCGGTACATGGCACACAGAGGAAAAAGGCACAGACACAAACTGCACATATACTGGGTGTTGCTACCACCACTTGCAGCTCACAGGCCACCAAATCTGAAAAAATATCTAAGTTGCAGCTGAAGACAGTAAGTAATCTCATTTGGTATGCTTTTTACCAGGTGACAGTGGAAGAAATGGAAGACAAGGAGGAGGAATATGATGAGGCAACAGGATTCAGGGCAGCACAAACATATGGTGGAGGCCTACATGGGAGACACCAAGCATCTTGGCATAACTGATGCACCATTGCAGTATTGGAGCAGCAAAGTGAGTGATTGGCCAGCACTTGCATCAGTTGCTTTTAAATACCTGAGTTGCCCACAATCCAGTGTCAGTGTTGAACATGTCTTCAGTTCTGCTTGGGCCATTGTGCATGACCAGAGGACAAATTTGTCACCTAAGAATGTGTCCATCCTAATATTCATAAAAATGAATGACGGTCACATTCCACATAGCACAGTTATGTCAATGGTGTTGCCACCCAAACTGTGTCTGGGAGATGATGATGACAACAAAGACGTCCACACTGCTAAGGTTTCTACCAGCAGAGGGGTAGATGAAGCATCAATGATGAGAGAATTTTCACCTGGTGATGATTCCAGTCTTGCAGACTGTGTGGGCTGTTTCATGGATGATGTGGTAGTGGTACTGGAAGAAGGCTAAAGTGGTTATGGCATCCCCCCAGTCCCCAACCATTTCCGCTGAGTATGCTCTTTTAAGTTATCGTTATAAATTTTTCATTGGCTTCCAATGGTAGTTCAGTGTTATTTTCTGTTAATACAGTTAATTTGATTACCCTACTAACACTGTTTACTTCAGTTTGTCATTTTTTAAATATTCCTTACTCATGCTATGCTAACTGCAATATAAATACAGAATGGCCTCATCCAGCAAGAATTACTAAACATCATGTTCTCCATTTCCACACATACCTCCTCCCTGAATGTGTGTCCAGTCTCCCCCAAGAATATATTTGATGTAACTGCTTTGTTCAACAGTGAGTAACCAGCACTAGGTGAATCAGCAATGCATGCAGGCTCCATCCATGTATATATTTCACTGCCAAGTACATGCCCTCCTTGGCATCCATCCTAATATCTATAACACAGAGTTCAACAGTCTGGGTCTTCACTCTCATACTGCCATGAAATAGAGCTGACATTAGCTATGAAGTTGACATGATGCATGCTCCCCCATAAACAACAGTCACAGTGCATCGATGCTGCCTCCATCTATTACTCCTTCTCCTCCAGTGTTCCACAAAGAACCACTCACCCATGATGACAGCATTGCCAGCACATTTTGGGCCAGTACCTCAACCAGTGTGATGCAGCAGTTTCATTTCAGCCATCCCACTTGCTGTGTTTGCCCTCCAGCAGACCAAACATCCACTCAACGACACAGATCACCATCAAGCCATAAATATATATATTCCTCCTCCATGGCCTGTATTCTGGTCAAGTGATACTTGGTAAGTATATTTCACTTGTGTTCTCATCTTATTACTTATACTTCAATTGTGCATGCCTTTGCCGTCGGATATCAAGTTTGCATGAAAGGCAGCCCACCTTATGCAGAAATGATGTATAGGTATCTCATGTATTTCCATTTGTCTCCATGCAGGATTTTATCAAGAGAACACCATGTGAGACCAGGAATTAGCCTGATACATCCAACATGGCACCATCAGTGCCTAGTCAACATTGCAAGCATCATTATGTACAGATCAGTATCATTACCATTTACCTTTTTTTTCAGTTGGTCGAATTTGTGTATTCCCAATTCTCACATATAAAATATGAATGGATTAAGTAACATTGTTTCCTTGCCACAGCATCATCATAAAATAGAAAAGTATAAGCTGAAGGAATGGCACAGTTTTTTTAATTCAAGGTGTGCAACTTTGCAAATGCATGCTGTCTGCGTACATGTCATGGAGGTACTGCAGTTCTGTCAGTCAATGCAGAGATGTATAGGTCAAAATGTGGGAAAAGTAGTTAATCAGGTTCTTTATTTCTAGATGGATGCCACAACAAGTACCTTACAGTTGTCCACTTTTTCTTTTTTCTTTCTCAGGACAGGTGGCAGCATATCTGCAAAAACTCCATTTTCTCTTCATTTCATGACAGTTATGCTCAGAGTGAGCTCCAAAAACTCCACTTTTGCTTTATTCTTCTTTTTCAGTACATGAGACACAGCTGGGACAATTAGTTTGCATTATTTTCCATGACAGATGTCACTGATGAGAAAAAGTAATCTTTTTCAATTGGAATCAAGATGACATGTGTGCTGCTGGAATCAGACAAAAAGCATTCAACTTTACTTCATGATGATATTAAAATGTTCATACTTCCAGGTTCTCTACATCCCTGTAGGTTTCAACATAGGCTCATAAACAAGTCTTTCTGTCCAGGAAAATTTTAATTGACATCGCCAACATGGATGGTAAGCATCACTACAGGTAAGTATCAATGTTAATTTTTTTTCTTTCATATTTGTTTCTCCCCCTTTCACAGATAGCATTGGTTCAAACAACGTTAATAGTGAGTGGCAATTTTTGGTTCCAGAGGAAATAATTCTTTATTACAGGTAACACTGTTAGTTCAGGTAGCATCACAGTGCAGGTGATGATTATACCACTGTTTACAGTGCCATTTGAGCATTATTGGACAAAAGTAATATATCCTTCCTCTTCACAGTGGTTCAAGGAACTTCATTAAGTGTCATATGAGATCTTCAGCAGTGGCAATGGCCAAACACATGTGGATAAAATACAAGGTCACAGTTTGTAACTTCACTAAACAGTATTACTGATATTTTTCTTTTTCTTCACAGGTGTCTGTTGTTGATGATGATGACATATTTGTTTACTTGCTCATGGCAGTAGTGGCCCACACCTTGCAAGCTCAAGCACCAGGATCTAACTTCCACACACCAGGAAGACCAGTATGTAGTCACTGTTGCCATACAGACATACTGTAGGATGCCAACTGATCTTAAGAAAATGAACCAACCATTACAATTCAAGTACTGTGTACCTGGCAATAAAAGAACATGAAGAAGACATTTTGAGCATTGTTACAATTCCCTCCCCACCCCTATTAAAAATGAAGAAATATTTCCCTCAGGTACTCACTAGGAAATCTGAACAATTCTAACACCAAATGTAGCTCACAAGTTATGACCAGCAGCAGCAGCAGCAGCAGCAGGAGCAGTTGGTAACACACGGCCCAGAAAAGACCTGAATATTGACAAAACAAAACAGAACAGAGTTCATGTCAAACTCTGCCATCTTTACTGCAGTAATCCCAGCCTTGTAAAATTAAATACTAGTGTTTTGTTTGCCTTGTCTCATAATATTCTCTTGTGTTTCTACATGCCTTTCCTGGCCTGTTGCAAATTTCTGCCTGAAAAGCATTTTACGCTAGGAAATCATTTTTACCACTGAGGCCTGCACTTTTTGTGCCCAAAAATATACACACACAGACTTACCTTACCCAGTGAATGTAAACTGCTAAAATTTCCCCCAGAAGGAACATGCAGTGCATATGAAGGCCAGCAGCAGCAGGCATCCTCATTCCCATAAAAGCATGGCATACCTGGAAATAAGATAAAAAGAAGAACAAATGTTGATAATTGGTACAAGTACCCCTCCCCCAAAGAACCCATTAAAAATGAAGAAATACTTACCTCAGGGAATGGCTGTTAAACTAGAACCGTTCTACATGTAGTGCCCACGTTTGATCACCAGCAGCAGGAGTGGGAGGTAACACATGCACCAGTACTGGAATTCCTGAATATTGGCAAAGGCATATGGAACACAGTTACTGTCAAAGTCAGACATCTGGACTGCAGTAACCCCACTTCTCCATCAATGAAAAATTAAATACTTACCTTCGGTGTTGGGAAATGTGGTGCATTCAAACATCCAAATCCTGGAATAATGAAGCTTCCATGGTCTAGCATCATGATCTAATCCTACGCCAACTGTAAAACAATGGAAAATCAGTACAAACATATTAGACATCAACAGGCCACAATACCAACCAACCCCCACATCTATCTTGCCCCGAAACAAAAAATGAAATACATAGAACTACTTACAAGTTCAGCAGTATGTCTGTGAGGATGATCCATAAACATTACACCAGCCAAATCATTGCTTGGTGGCAAGTTGGCAACCAGTCAGAGGAGCAGCAGGCAGCAAGTTACAGCAATCTATAATCTCATTTCCTCAACGCCATACAAGTTACAACCACAGCATTACCACAGCCAAACAGGACATCATTGTCAAAGGAATATTATAGATTAATCTCACAAGTGAAACCAGCAGCAGGAGGCAGCAGGTTTGACTAGCAGCAGCAGTTTGTAGAAGGAATTAATTTTGTCAGCCTGGCCTCAGGGCCACCACATGCCATGTTGGCTATTTCATAATTGCCACAATAATTGTATCTCCCTTCTCTCACAATTGTGTCATGTAACATTTTATGGACTTCTAAAGCCTGTTCGGCATCGCACAGCAGTTAGTGGTAACAAGATTCATCATGAAATCATTTGTAAATGGTGAACACAATAGCATTGTTTTGTCCGGGTGGTGGTTGGGATGTATAAAACTTTGGGACTGAAACCACATTTATGTCTCAGTTTTATGTAACATTTCTCATGTAACATTTCTGGACTTGTATGGCCTGTTCTGCACTAACATCAACAAGATTTAACCTGAAATCATTTGTAAACAGTGGACAAAGCAGCATTTTTTTTATCTGACGGTGGCAGGGCACGATATAATATGATGACTGAGAGCAGATTCATGTCTCAGTTTTATGTAACATTTCTCATGTGATGTTCCTGGACTTGTATGGCCTGTTCTGCACTAGCAGCAAAATGATTCATCCTGAAATAATTTGTAAAAGGGACACAAAACAGCATTTTTTTGTCCAGGTGGTGGCGGGGCATTATATAACATGATGGCTGAAACATAGAAACATAGAAACATAGAATTTGATGGCAGATAAGGACCGCTTGGCCCACCCAGTCTGCCCATTTCCCTACCTAATGGATAAGCTGCAGATCCTAGTTAACCAGCAGCGTACTTCTTCCTACCCCCACCCCCTAGAATTGCCTTATGACTGTCCCATGCATGCTTGAATTCCACCACTGTTTTTGACTCCACAACCTCCTCCAGAAGGCCATTCCATGCATCCACAACCCTCTCTGTGAAAAAATACTTCCTTAAATTACCTCTGAGCCGCCCCTCTATCTTCAAATTGTGCCCCCTTGTTCTTGCACACCTCTTTTTTTGAAAGATGCTACCCTCTTGGACTTTGTTGATTCCCTTGAGGTACTTGAAAGTTTCTATCATGTCCCCCTCCCTTATTTCCTTGAGGCTATACATATTAAGCTCCTTAAGTCTCTCTTCATATGTCTTCCGGTGTAGACCCTGCACCATTTTAGTTGCCCTCCTCTGGACAGCTTCCATCCTGTCTATGTCTTTGTGGAGACTGGATCTCCAGAACTGCCTGCAGTACTCCAGATGGGGTCTTACCAGCTGTCTGTACAGAGGGATAATAACTTCCTGTTTTCTACTGGTGATGCCTCTCCCTATGCATCCCAGTATCCCACCAGCCCTCCTTGCTGCCCTCTCACATTGCTTGCCCACCTTTAGGTCATCTGATATGACTACCCCCAGGTCCCTTTCCATTTTTGTTGTTGTTAGCATCTCACCCCCCATTGTGTACTCTTCCCCTGGGTTTTTGTTTCCCAGGTGCATTACCTTGGGATAGCAGATTTATGTCTCAGTTTTATGTAACATTTCTTATGTAACATTTCTGGACTTCTACTGCCTGTTCTGCACTAGTGACAAGAAGATTCATCCTGAAACCATTTGTAAATGGTGGACAAAACAGTATTTTTTGTCCAGGTGGTGATGAGGCACTATTTACTTTATCACATCTCTTTTTTCTCACCTGCAGCCACAGTTTTGCCATGTTAATCCAGCCACTGTTCCTCCTTCACCATCGACCCTGAAGCTGAAGTGCCCAGCTGGCATATGCAACTACAACTGTCGAGAGGGCCCCCCCGAGCCGCCATGCCCGGTGAGGATCCAATACCGGCACATGCCTTATTCGGACATCATCGGCTGGTGAAGCTGTGGCCATCAAGCTGCTGTGAACTATGCTGCCATTTTTCCTCCCTTTTCCCCCGATGGAAGCACAGACATGCAATGACATCCATGCATAACATGCGGAAATCTGCTGTGCCCCCCCCACTTAGCACCCCTGCATCTGCAGTACCTCCAGACATCCCCAGGGACCATCAGAGTGAAGTGTGCAACCACCCCTTTTCCCCAGGACTACGAGAGCTATCGTCAGATGCTCAATCCTAGTCCTCCCCTACTGACCCCCAATGGCCCAGGCTCATTCCCAAACCTAGGTCACCGGTGTGGAGCGAGGTGTGGTCTCCAGCATCTCAACCCTCAGTGCCACTTGGCTGGTGCAAGGCACTATATAACATGATGACTGAGAGCAGATTCATGACTCAGTTTTATGTAATATTTCTCATATAACATTTCTGGACTTGTACGGACTGCTCTGCACTAGCAGCAAAGAGCTTCATCCTTAAATCATTTGTAAATGGTGGATCAAACAGCATTTTGTTGTCCAGGTGGTGGCGGGGCTATATAAAACTTCAGGACTGAAACCATATTTATGTCTCAGTTTTATATAACATTTCTCATATAACATTTTTGGACTTGTATGGCCTGCTCTGCACTAGTGGCACAAGATTCATCCTGAATTCATTTGAGAATTGTGGACAAAACAGCATTTGTTTGGTCCAGGTGGTGGAGGGGCACTATATAACAAGATGACTGAGAGCAGATTCAGGTCTCAATTTTATTTCTATGTAACATTTCTCATGTACCATTTCTGGA
Organism: Neoceratodus forsteri; assembly: GCA_016271365.2. Taxonomy (NCBI): domain Eukaryota; kingdom Metazoa; phylum Chordata; order Ceratodontiformes; family Ceratodontidae; genus Neoceratodus; species Neoceratodus forsteri. The sequence goes on along the minus strand of CM057453.1, from coordinate 991,044,353 downwards.
CTTCTATGGCCTGTTCTGTACAAAGAAAGCAGTTTTGCACTATGGCCACCAATTGACATTGCTGGGAACTTCATAAGTTCCACAACAATTAAGTTTCAGTTCTCTGTGATTATTTTTGTCATGTGGGGAGGGACACCACTTAACTTTTCTGGCAAGTACATGACACATGTTAAGTACTAAAACCAGATTTATGTTTAACTTCACAGGAACATTTGGTGTTTATGTGCTTGCTGTGTACATCTTTGGAATGTTGTACAGAACAACAAGTGCCTCAACATCACATAGCATTGGGAAACAATTTTTTTAATAGGCACAATACTTGACATTTGTGGATAAGAGGTGGAAACATGTTAAAGAGCAACCAACACCTTCAAAAGAACTTTCACAAAACATAATATTTATGCACAATTCACTTTGTATTTCATATTAGTTATGTATGTCTCTGCCACATGTATTACATAGGACATTTGCATGAAAACAAGAGCTTTGCTCCTAAAAAATGTCATATGTTCCAGTTGCTTTCTGCATAATTGAGGTAGTAATGCACTGCTTTTGTCACCACAGTTATTCCAATGGCAACAGACTGTGATGCAAGAACAGATGATTGTGACTTAAAGTAGGGAGTAAGCTATGGAGGCAGATGCATTCTAAGGGCTCAAGATCATGTATTCATGGACATTTCTTCAGTGACAAATTTATGGGAAGAGAAATATGTAACAGATATGTATAATGCAACTGAATTGTGCCTAATTCTTATGATTTTAAGTTATCTTGAAGGTGTCACCAGTTCTAAGGAGTAAGACAAAAAATAATAAGGTAATAACGTGTTTATTGGGGTAAGCAGTGCAGGCTAACTATAACAAATGACAGGCAGAGTCAGGAGGGCAAGGGGAATACAATGAGAAGGGAAAAGTAAGAGAGAGAACAAGAAAAGGGACTGAATGATACTGTATAGGGACATATGGTAACATACAAAACCAATGGGCAAAGAAATATGTTGTAATTCAAAACAAAGAAACAAGAGGACTTTGAGAAAGGAAGATTACAGAACAGACACTATTTTTTTTGTTTTTATATTTTTTGGGGGGGACATTATGAAGAAGAGAGGATAGAAAAAGGAAAACAAAAAAGGCAAATTAATTACTACTGCCACTGCCAGTGGCACCACCAAGCATTTCCATCAGAATGCCAAGGATTTTATCAGTGTCAATCTGCAGTTTACACATCTGACCCCTGGCATTGTTGAATTCCTGCCGGAATGTATTAAAGTCCTACCAAAGCTGTTGCGCCTCAGCTAGGATGGCAGCCAAGTTTACATGGGTGACTGGAGGTGCCTGTGCTGCTGCTGGCTGTGGATATTGGCAGTGGTGATTCATCATGTGGCTCCTCTGTCAACTGCCCACATTACCAAACTGGGACCCCTGCTTCCCCTGCCAGACTGCCTGCCCACACAGCTTGCAGGTGACTACAGGATCACCTGCAGCATTTGATGAAAAGAAGTCCCAGACAGGTGATGATCTTTGCTGCTGGGGACTGGGGAGGGCTCCAGATGATGCTCCAGCCTCAGGTTCCACATCATGCTGCTGCCTGGGAGGTGGAACAGTCTCCTTCTGCTAATGGGGAGGGGGAATGGTCTGCTGCTGCTGCCATGGAAGGGGCTCAGTCTCCTGCTGCTGCTGGGGAGGGGGCATGGTCTTCTACTGCTGCTGGGGAGGGGGCACAGTCTCCTTCTGCTGATGGGTGGTGGAGGCAGCAGCCTCCTGCTCCTGCTGCTGTGCAGCCCCACTCACCTCCATAGCCTGACTCAATGAAGGTTCAAATGCATGCCTGTTAAGGTGGTGAACAGTTGTTCCAACAGTCTGTATGGCTTCATTGCCTTTCCCTTTCATTTCCATGGTTTATCCCCCCAACCCCCAAAATAAAACAATACAAAGAAACAGAGAGAGAGTGAGAGAGAGAGACAGACAGGGGGGTACACACACACACACACACACACACACACTCTACAGTCACAGAAATAGGAAATAAACAGACACACCAGGAAAACTAAGCAAAATATCAAAAATCAAGTCTTTTTTAACTAAATCGGCTTTGTGTGTACACAGTGATTCTGAGCTATTGCCTACTTCTCTCCAGGCACCTAGCAAAAGAAATGAATCACTCACTTCCTGCCTGTTTACAGTCACCAATGTGACCTGCAGAGAGTAAGTCATGTGACAAGCCAGATTTCACCTAATTTCACCTTATGGTAGAGCAAGCCAAATTTTACAATGAAATTGAGTGGTGAAATTTCACCATAAGTACATAATTACACAAAATGTTTCACAGAGCAAAATTTATGATTTTGCCAGCATTTTACTGGGCAAAATATAATTTTGCAACATCTGTAGCAGCGTATAGGTCTGTCCAGTCTTGCTGACTGAGGTGTGCTTTAAGTGAGGCAAGTTTCCCTTTCTTTAGCACTCTAGATGTGAGTGTTTTAGTTGGGTTTCTGGGTGACTTATTTGACCAGATATAGAGGCTAGGGAAGTGATAGCTGATGGAGTTAGGGAGAACAGTTCAGTGGGTTATTCTCTTTGGCCAGTTGGTAATCATCCAGTCCAGCAGCGTACAGTTTCCAGTATGATAATTCATTTGTGTGGGAGAGTCTACTAATTGGGACATGTATATTGAGGAGATTGCATCCTTGTAGGGAGCTGCCTCAGGGGATAGACAGTTTATATTGAAATCCCCTAACACTAATACTTCTGAGTTGTGGTGCAGGTTGGAGAGGTAGTCTGTGAGTACTTTAAGTCTGCTAGACTGCTTTTTTGGGGGACTATAGACAGAGACACATGTTAATCCTTTACCCCGAGCACCTAGTAGTAGTTTTATTGCCAGTACTTGTACATTATTGCTAGTGACAAGGTGAAGTAGGACTCAACCAGAATGATATCCTTGATATATATGACACATCTGCCACCTCGCTTACCAATCCTGACCAACCGAAAAGAGGTGTACCCCTCCAGCTGGGTAGCCATATCTGTAACCCTCGGTGTGAGCCATGTTTCAGCTGAGAACACATCTGGTTTATGTTGGGCTATCTAAACTTGTAGCAAGTCAAACTTAGCCATGAGACTGCAGATGTTAATGGAGGTTTCTGTTATACCACTGTGCTTCTTTAAGGGATCAGGTGTTAATGGAGTGGGTCCAGGGTTGGGATGGACATTGCCTGACAGTAGCAGTAGTAGCCATGCCATTCTTATTGTTTGCCATTTTAGTTGTTTTAATGCCTGCTTGTGGTTTTGGACTTTTGCACATTCAGAGTGCCTTCAGTACCAATATTTTTTGGTGCCATGCATACTGGAAAGGATGGAGTTCAAATTCACCTCCAGTGTCTTGTCCCTTTCTTGTAACATTTGGAGCAACTCTTCAGCTACCATACCATCCAAATCTGTAGTGAGCCACAGAGTTTGGGCAATGGATGCAGAAAGTATGCTTAACTCACTCTCCCACAGTAGATGAAATAAATATTGAATATTTTGTCTGAACTTACAGTACTATCATAATGCAACACTCTTGATGCTCGGTACTTCTATCCAGGAATGCGAACCTCACATTCATCCAAGCAATCACCAGTGCCATGTGGAAACAGATCAGGAAAATATTGTGTTCTCCCAGATACTAACAAGACTCCCTTCAACCTGCTTCATCTGGTACAAGTCAATATTATCAAGCACTGGATCTTTGCCATGCAGTGGATTGGTTCTGTACTGTTCATACACATTCTCATTTGTAATCATTGAGACTTTCTCAGTTATTGCTTTTTCAATATCTAGTATTCCAAACTGAGCATCAGTGTCACTAAAGTGATCCACATTTATACTCATACAAGGGGTTTATATGCTTTAAATATTGTAGAGCATTTTTTTACTTTCTCTATAGTGACAACTTCCTGATGAATTGTTTTGGGCTTTGTTGGAACACTGTTCTCCAAAATGACAATATGTTGTCTCAACATTTCCTGGAGTGGGAGTGGCAGATACATAATAGGATCCTTCAGTGATTTAATTAGCTCTTTTTGCAGCATGTTTTTAATTTTTATATTTAGTCTCAATATCGTTAGAAACAGCTTCATTGACTCGATTAGAATCTGCTCAAACAAATTCAGGCTGACTATCTCACGGGGTAACATCTGCCTCCATGTTGTTTAGCACAGATCTAGTAGGTAAAGTGTTTGATTTTTATCTTTAGAAAACAGTATGAACTCATTTTGACTGTTTCCTGTGGATAAAGGTGCAAACAAGCGACCCCGTAATTTATTCCACCTCAGAATGTTAGACAGGTCAAAATTTACCATTTGTTTCTGGTAGAATAGATGATTGCATGAGACACATTCATACTCAAATTTCTGTCTCTTAGCCAGCTCAAATGTGACGATTTCACTAGCAACTTTATGAATCAACTCTAATTCTTTTTCTGTCACATATTAGTAATAATAATAATAATAATAATAAACTTTATTTATTACAAGTGCAATTAAATAAATATCAAAGCACTTTTACAGAAAGCCAAAAACAGTGAATAGTTAAAAGCCAATTAAAATGATATAACTCCATGAGTTAATAACTGTGATAAGTAAGAGAGAATAAAAATGTTTTAAGAGCAGCTTTAAAGCTCTCCACAGTCAGGCACCCTCTTATCCAAAGAGGTAGAGAACTCCATAGGTATGGAGATGTAAAGGCAAATACACAGGCTCAAGAGGTCTTCAAAAGGACATTGGGAATCTCCAGAAGTCACTCATTGGCAGAGCATATGGTTTGGACTGTGTGCCAAAACTTCATCAGAAGGTGCTTTACACTCCTTCAGCTGCTTAATAAAATTAAATGCAGCATATGTGGCATCTTCAGACAATAAAGAATCCAATTATCTGAAGTTGTTAACAGCACTTCTGATGTGATACAATTTTGCCACAAATTTTTGCATTCCTGAATTGTGTACAGCAGTTATAAGGAAGTGATGAAATATACTGTCACAAGCTGCAGTTTGTAAACATGCCAGAGGGGATATTAGGGACAGAGGACCCTTAGATAGGGATGTTGATGCTAAGGGGAAAGTGTACGGGGTGAACATTCCGAATATAAAGAGAGTGGAGGGGGAAGAGGCAGAAGGGGCTGTTGTGGGGAAGCCTAGTAGAGCAGACATTGAGAAGGGAGGGGCTGTTGTGGGGAAGCCTAAAACAGCAGACTGTGGGAAGGGAGCTCCTAAGGAGAACAGAGCAAGAGGAGGAGAAGATGAGGGGCAGTTTAGAGGTGCAGTCAGGGGAAACTCAGGTTACTTGATGGAGGCTGACATAGAGTGTCACAATAAATTTGAGCTACTAAGCAACCTAGAGGGGGAGGAAGGGGTTGGTGGAAATGAGGAAACTGATACAGAGGCCGGGGGGAGGGAGTCGGATACCTATAGGGTATCACAGACCGGCAATGGAAAGGATAGAAATAGTCCCAGAGGGAGAAGGGGAAACATAAATGTTAAGCAGATGGGGGAGATGCAACATATTGCAGACATGAGGGAGGAGAGCATGACTAGAGAGAAACTAGGAGACAAGGAGGTGGGAGAGGAGCCCCCCTTCAGCAGGGGGGTCAGTACCAAGGATGGGGCCCTAGCTAAAGGGGACCCACAGAGAGCCTCTGGAGGTAGGGGTACTATTACAAGGGGGGAGGATGGTGGTGGGGGAAGGGGAAACCATCAGGGCCAGGATAAATGGTTCAGATAAGAGAGGTTAAAGGGGACACTATTCAGAGGGGTCTGAGTTAAGTGGGCAAATAACAAGGAGGCAGAAAGGGAGGTGACAAGGGGTCTCTAATAAGGCAGGAAGACTCCCATGGAATTGAGATCATGAATAAAGGGGTATGGGGGGCTGAGAGGGCATGGTGGAGGTAACCATAAGGATGATGGCGGTGTTAAGGTTCTTTATTGGGAGACTTGATGATTAGGGGTATCCAGTGGGAGGGACAGGGGAGTGGATGCCATAGCCAGGTGAAGGTAGTGATTATCTCTGGGCTGACAGTGCACAGAGCAAAGTTCATGGTGTATGAACTGGTTAGGGATTGTGGAGGGAAACCAGATTTCCTGGTGCATTTGGGAACTAACGATCTAGAGGGAAATAGCATTTTGGAAATCCAAGCAAGGTTCCAAGAACTTGCCAGAGTCTGTCAGGATAATGGATGCAACATTTCCTTTTGGAGATATTGCTAGTACCAAAGGCCTCAGTGGAGAAAAAAATGAAGATCACAGAGGTTAATGACTGGCTCAGGAAGTGAGGTGAAGAGAGTGGGTTGGGGGTGTTAGGGAACTGGAAAGGAGTTTGGGAGGATAAGGGACTGTATGCCAAGGACTTGCTTCATCTTGCCCCATTAGGGAAGGAAGTCCTTAAACAGGGGATGGCTGACTACATTCAAGAAAGGTGGGGTTTAAACTTGTGAGGGGGGGAGGGATAAGGGAAGGGCTGACCAGAAGCCCTCTCCTCCAGATGAGGGAAGTAGCCTTCAAACCCCAGGGGGGAAGGGGGAAACAGACTGGGGGTGGAGGTTTCAGGAGGAGCAGAGGGAGGATGGAAGTATAAGGAACCTGGGTGGGGTTTGACAAAGGGGATCAGGGATAAGGGGTGGGGGTTGGTATTAGTAAATGCCAGGAGCTTGGAAAACAAGTTGCCAGAGGTCCAGACCATGCTGTTCGGGGGGGCGTGGATGTGGCGGCAGTCACAGAGACGTGGGCCAACAAAAACCATGATTGGGACCTAAACGTGTGGGGGTACACTATGCTTAGGAAGGATAGAAAGGAGGGCAGAGGGGGTGGAGTGGCTATGTTCATTACAGATGACATAGAAGAAATTGCTAGGGTAGAAGAGGCAGAGGGAAACATGGAGGCATTATGGGTCACCTTACAATCCCCAGCAGGAGATAAGGTCAAGTTGGGTGTAGTATATAGGCACCCCCGGGATGAGTGATGTTCTAGAGGATGGTTTGCTGGACAACATCATTGCCCAGTGTGGACCAAAAGGGGAAGGAGTGGTGTTGATGGGGGACCTTAATATGCCAGGTACCAACTGGGGAACCATGTCCTCTAAGGTGGCCAAGGAGCAGAGGCTGCTGGACGGCTTCCAGGATGTGTTATTAACACAGCATATGATGGAGCCCACAAGGGAGGGGCATGTCCTGGACGTGGTTCTGGCAGATGGGGATCTGGTAAGGGACCTGGTTGTAGAGGATCCCCTGACTGGGAGTGATCACAATACTGTCTGGTTTAAAATATGCATGGGGGAGGGGGTGAGATCTAGGACACTGGCAGTGGACTCAGGGGGCAGACTTTGTGGGCATGGGAAATATTCTCAAGGATCACTTGAAGGGATTACATCAATGACAAGTGTGGAAAGGAGATGGGAGGTCATAAAACGGGACTTCATGAGGCAGTCAGGATCTGCGTTAAGTTGAAACGTAAAGGAGCAAGGTCACAATAAACCATGCGGGTGGTCCAGTGAGGTAAAAGGTAGCGGTCAGAGAAAAGAAGGCAGCCTACAAAAAATATAAAACAACAAGAGGGGATAGGGATAAGGAAATGTATTATCTTGCATCTAGAAAAGTCACCCGGATGGTGAGGGGAGCAAAGTCCAGTAAAGAGCAGTGGCTGACACAGGGGATACATGGAGGGGAAAAGAGGTTCTTCCGGTACATTGGGGAGCAGAGAAAAACTAAGGACCATCTCAGCAGATTGAGATCAGAAGGAGAGTAGGTGGAAGAGGTGAGGGACCAGGCAGAGGTATTTAACGAGTACTTTGCCTCTGTGTTCACTAGTGAGGAGGATGGGATATCTACAAAGCAAGGCACGATGGGGATAGAAGCAGCAGTGAGTGGGATCAGAGGAGCAACAGAAATGGAGCAAGAGGGAGGGAGAGGTACCCCATGGGTGTCACATCAGGATAAGGATAAAAAGGCCAGTAAGGTGGAGGGGACGGATGATGCTATCTCCACCAAAAGGGTCTGGTTAGCCCTCAAGGCCCTAAAGAAAGACAAATCTCCTGGGCCAGATGGCATTTATCCGAGAGTACTATGGGAATTGGCAGACATACTGGCTGCACCCCTGGTGGAGCTCTTCAACAGGTCACTTGAGACAGGGAAGGTACCTAGGGATTGGCGAGAGGCACATGTGGTGCCAATCCATAAAGGGGGGTCGAGGGAAGTACCAGGTAACTATAGACCCATCAGATTGACCTCGGTGGTGGGAAAATTAATGGAGAGTAGACTAAAGGAACAATTGGGGATGTACTTGGAGGAGGTGGGAGGTCTGGATAGTCGGTAACATGGGTTTGTGCCAGGTAGATCTTGTCAAACCAATCTTGTGGAGTTCTACGAATGGGTAACATCAGAACTGGACAGGGGAAAGCCTGTGGATGTATTATTCTTGGACTTCAGCAAGGCATTTGACTCTGTCCCCCACAATGGTCTGGTGGAGAAACTGATGGGGTTAGGAGTAGGCCCTTTCATGGTCAGATGGATTGAAAACTGGCTAGCTGGATACACCCAGAGAGTAGTGGTCTGTGGGAAGCTCTCGAACTCTAGAGAGGTTGGTAGTGGGATACCGCAGGGCTCGGTCCTGGGTCCGATCCTGTTTAATGCATACATATCGGACATCAGGGAGGGTATAGGGTGTGAAATGAATCTCTTCGCTGATGACTCCAAGATGGGAGCAGTAGTTGAGGGAGAAGAGGGGAGGTTGGCCCTGCAAGGGGACCTGGACACCCTGGAAAGCTGGGCTCACACATGGAAATTAAATCTCAATATCACCAAGTGCAAGGAGTTACATCTTGGGCGGAGAAACCCTAAACACAGGTACACCCTGGGAGGGGAGGCACTGGAGGCCTCAATAGGGGAAAAAGACCTAGGGGTCATGGTGGATGCATGTGTGAATAACTCTGAGCAGTGCAGGAGAGCGGCTAGCAAGGCAAACAGGATGTTGGGATGCATCATAAGGTGGATCACCTTTAGGAGCAAGGAAGTGATTCTGCCACTGTACAATGGACTGGTTAGACCACACCTTGAGTACTGTGTACAGTACTGGAGTCCACACTTGAAGAGGGACATACAGCTCCTGGAGAGGGTACAGAGGAGGGCAACTAAGATGATATGAGGGCTAGGGGATTTGATGTATGAGAACAGACTTGAGGAGCTCTACCTGTTTTCATTGGAGGAGAGGAGAGACGGGGGGGACATGATTGAGGTCTTCAAGTACCTCAAGGGAATACATAGGGTAAACATGGAGGGGATCTTTAGACTAAAGCAGGGATGTATCACCAGAGGACATGGTTTGAAGTTGGAAGGTGGAAGGGTGAGGGGGGAAAAGAGAAGGAGATTTTTCACTGAGAGGGTGGTGGACCCTTGGAATGCACTGCCTGGTGAGCTGGTTCAGAGATCCACAGTGGAGGGCTTCAAAAGAGGGTGGGACAGACACAGAAAGTGGACATATCAGATGATGCCCTGTCCCAGGTGGGTGGGGATGGATGATAGGGGTTTCTGGAACACAAGGGGGGGAGCGCCTCGGCACCCAACTAGGGATCTGAGGTTCGAGCACACTCGATAGACCGTAAGGCCTAATCTGCTGGCAAATAGTATGTTAGTATGTTAGAATGGCCCATCAATCAACTGTGGGATATAAGCTCACATTTGTCAATTTTTTGAATGACTTTGTATTTCTCGTGCCTCTTTGTGGTGAGAAATACTTTCAAAAATGGTTCCACCTCATCAAAAGATGTTTCTCTAATATTGCACTAATCATCACGTGTCCATGTGAGATACCATGCTGTTCTCTGGTCTGAATCCAACAGATTTTTTTTCATCCATCTCATACAAGTCATCATCTTGGAGCACTGACAAAACACTCTGTGCTTTTTGTGCTTCATCTAAAGAGAGAGGCACTTGCTTACTATGTAGATGATAACTTCCCCCAGAAATATGCCTCAGTATACTGAGCGTATAATCAACATACATCAAATGCTAAACAGAAGTTGTCTCTGCTTAGATGTTCAAAGTCATCTAATTTGACCTTAATAATCTAAATGGTTTTGCTCAATTTGTCAGTTTGAGCCATCATTTTTGCCCACAGTTGTGACCATACATTAATGTCCATCTGGACAAACTGTTTTCATTTCTGATGTACTTTCATCAGGTAAATTTTTCTCTTTATTTTTTATCACTACATCACACAATGCCAGACATGATTTGCTTAACTTTGGCTTAAGCAGGCAACATTCTGAAATATTTTACTCTTTTGTGACATCTGCTGAGTACAGTGACATTTGTGTTTTTTCTTGTTTTTGTTTTGTTTTGATCTCTGAGTTCTAGTCTCCATTTTATGGTTGACTTGTGATTTCTTTCCCTTTTGTGTAACTGCACTTTTTTGCATAGTAAACACTGATCTATGTTGCCACATGTTGTACTGTTTGGTACCTTGGCCTTTTCTTTCAAATGAGAGGCATAACTCATTGCCTAATGTGTATAGCTTAGTACTACACCATCAGCCTTGTAAGCAGACTGTGGCTATGAAAATACCTTTCTTTTCTTTTTTTTTTCTACTTTGTGCCCATTTTCTAGCTGGCATCTTTTCTTGTGGTAACAATTCATGAATCAATGTTAAAACCTTCTGCAAAACCTGGAAACAAAATATAAAAAAAAATTACTACACTCTGAAATAGTAAGCTTCCCCACAATCTGGAAAAAAGACAAAGCACAAATTACTACACTGTAGTAAAGTTTGACAAGTGTGTTTTTTTTCCTACTGACACACAGGTACTACACTTCAAGACATATAAACAACAGAAACAATTCCATTGCTTCCAAAACTGTATATAGAATAATATAACAAGCAGGTAATGGACTACATAGGCCCTAGCTATAATGTCTGAGTGGGTAACAACTGTAACTGTTGTAGTATGCCTGGGGATGTGTTACTGTAAGTCCCATGCATGTTACATATATCTTTTATACTTAAAGTGCAAACAGTCAAAAAATTATGTATTAGCAACCGATGAACACTAACCTATCCTGGATTAGCAGGTAGTTTAAAAGTGATGTCCATAACCCACACATTTGTAACAGGCTAATGACTATCACTATTGTAGTACTCAGGTTCTTATCTTAGTAACCATTTCACCCATTTAAACAATAATGCATTAAAGGCTACTAGCTATTTCAGACAAACCTTGCAGTCACCATGATACAAAATGCATGAGAGGAAGTTGTGTCTTTACCCTTGATATATGTTCTAACTAAATATCAACTGTTGTTCTTGTACTTTCCATTCAAAAACCTATTTTCATATATACTTCTTCCCTCAACTGCAAACACTGAAGGAGACATATGTTGGTAAATATGCAGTATTATTCTATGGACAGCTGGCAGTAACATTTGCAGTCCTGTACACAAGCTATGAAGTTGTCAGTCACTCTTAACTATTAATGTTGTAGCACTGACATACTTATTCTACTGCCCATTGTCAGGTACTTAAGGAATCAGGCAGAAAACATCATAGATGTCTCTCACCCTGGCATCTATTATGCCTGTAGCATCCTCAGCAGGTTGGATTCCCTTCAATCTTGGATTCAACAACATAACCCTGATGTCCTCTCTGTGGTTGAAACGTGGCTAAACCCTAAGATCCCAGATGTCTTTGTCTCAGTACCTGGCTACTCCATATTCAGGCAAGACAGGACTTCCAAACGAGGTGGGGGCTGTGCCATTTACCTCAAGAGTACCCTCTTAGGTCACGCTTTGCCATCACCTAACCTGGACACCTCTGCTCAGATCCTCACCATCAAAGTCCTCCTTGGAGCCCACAGTAAGGAACTTACTGTTATCTCAGTGTATATACCTTCTAACAACCAGCCAACTGGCTTCAACAACTTTCTGGAATACATTAGGCACATGCATCATAACACAGAAACTGTAATTCTTGGTGACTTTAATGTTAACTGGCTGTCCTCTGAGTCTTCTGTATTCAAAGATGCAGTTACATTGCAGCACCTCTCACAGCTGGTCCTCACCCCCACCAGATGCAACTACAGGACCATTCACACTACTAGAATGGATTCTGACTAACCACCCCGAACGAATCTCTAATGTCACAGTCTTTCTAGACTCAATTAGTGATCACTCTCCTGTCATCTGCACTTGGTCTAACAGGTTTCTCAAACCCCCACCCAAGCTTCTTTACACAAGGGTAATTAACCAGGGGCACCTTCAGCTACTAAAATCCCACCTAAGCTGACTTGACTGGGCAGTGCTGGACACACTCAATGATACTGACAAAGCCTTGTACTTATTCATTGATCACTTCAACTCAGCCTGTAACATCTATGTGCCACTAAAAAAGATGAAGATCAAAGGACTATCAAACTCCTGGATTATCTCTGATTTTTTAACATGTCTTAAGCACAGGGACCACTGTTGTCAATGTGCTCATGCTACCCCTTCACAAGGAAACATACAAAAATACAAAGCAGCCCGCAATGCCCGAGCTTGCCTAATTCGGAATACCAAAAGTAAATATTTCAAGGAGGCACTGACCAGCTCTTGGGGTGATGGGAAAAACTTCTAGAACAACCTGAAAGAACCCACCGGCAAGGAACTTAAAGCACCACCTACCATGCTCAACTTACACGGCGCTCCAATGCTCAACCTTGACACCATTACCAATGCCTTCAACAATGCTTTCACTAACCTGGACAATGTGCTTCCGCCTAATTTCTTTGACGACCCTTCCCCCAGTGTCCCCCTCGAGACCACCATAAATGCTCACTCAGCTCCACAATTCCTCTTCAAAGAGGTTCCTCCACAAGTGACTCGTATCTATATCTACAAAGCCATCCGCAAGTCTGGGTACATTGGTGACTCCCTTGACCTCAAACTACTGGTGTGAGTTCTGGATGAGGTTATTGAACCCCTGATGAAAATGTTTAACCTTTCACTAAGATTGGGCCAATACCTAGCATGCTGGAAGCAGGCAACTGTCACAGTGGTGCATAAAAGTGGAGACAGGTCTCTTCATTCCAACTACAGATCAATCTCACACCGCCCCCCGCTATCTAAGGCATTAGAACGAATAGTGTCAGACCAGCTAGTCGACTTCCTGGATAAGTATGAAGTTTAATGCCCTGAACAGCATGGCTTCAGAAAAGTGCACAGCACCACTACGGCTCTTCTGGAATTCACAAGTTTCATTCACGACATACTCAACAAAGGATACTGTGGTGGTGCAGTCTTCATTGACCTCACGAAGGCCTTCAACACTGTTAATCACCCTCTACTTCTTAGGCAACTGTCCCACATTGGGCTCTCTAATGAGACCTTTCCATGGTTCACTAGCTACCTCAGAAATCAGACCCAAAGGGTCAGGATTGCAGGTGTCATGTCTGATGTCAAGCCTGTCCTCTCCGGAGTCCACCAGGGGTCCATCCTGGGACCTCTGCTCTTCTCCCTCTTCCTCAATAGCCTCCCTGGTGTCTGCCAGCAAAAAATTCTACTCTACACAGGTGATGCAGTACAATTCTCCTGCCACCATGACACTAAACTCCTTGAAACACAGCTGCAGCTTGACTTCAAGCTTGTTGAAGGTTGGTTCAGCAAGCATAAACTCTTTATGAACTATAGCAAGACTAAAGTAATGACTTTCTGTAATCCGCGGAGCAGGTGCAAATCCCGGTCCTTCAATATCTTGAACAACGCCGGGTAAATGCTCAAACACATCCTGGAGTTCAAATGCCTCGGTAGCACACTGGATAGCTCCCTCTCCTATACACAGCATATTGACACTGTTGCCACTGCCGTCAATATGCGTGTTGGTCTGCTACACAAGCACAAGCACTGTATGACTGCAGACGCCCTTAGGCTGGCCATCTACATCACTGTCACCTCTATCATTGACTACAGTCTGGCTGTCTATGGCTCTGCTTCTTCAACTGCCCTCCGTAGAATCTCAGTCTCACTCAACAAAGCCTGCAGGCTTTTAATGGGTGCTGCCAGAGACACACATACATGTGACCTCTATGCCCAGGCTTGTTGGCTACCACTCCTCAACAGGATTAAATACCAGACCTGACTGCTTTCCAAAAAGATTCTCCTTGGTCTCATGCCCACTGGTGTTTGTAAGCTCCTCTCTGCCTTCACTGGTACCCAGCAAACACGTAGTGCCCAATCCCAAACCTTTCAGGTTCCTAGATGTCGTACCTCATTGGGTCAGCGGTCCTTCTACTGTAGGGCTCCTCATTTGTTTAATACCCTCAACAAAGAAACACTTTCCTCCCCAACAATTGCTCCCTTTAAAAAGAATCTCTGACTTTACCTCACCTCTTCCTCCAAATGTGACTGCTTCTCCTAATTGTCTAATCCATTCACTGACTACATGATCTTGACCTGTGCCCTGCATCCCTCCTGACAGTACTCCCACTGGCATCTGTCTTCATTGTGCTCCTTTCCCACCCCTATCTCCACTTTCCTTCACCTTCCCCTCTACACTGCTCCTCCACTTTTCTAATCCCCACCTTTCCCTGTTCCTGATCCCCTCCCACCACTCTCTCCCCCTCATGACAAAGGCCCCTCAGCCTGCCACTTCTATCTGGCAATCTCCTATACAATATTCAGGCCAATAGTCCACTTCCTTCTTAATTCCCTTACTCTGCTGCTTCATCTATCTGCCTACTTACATTGCTCCCTACTAATTAACCTTTATATCTAAAATTATCTTCAGCTGCAAAGAAATGTCAGCTTAGTCTATTCTATTCTATGCCTGTTTACCTTCACCAACCTTTGTATGTATGTTTCCCCAGTCCTCTGACGTGGAACCTTTGTAAATGAGAAGTTCCTGCTCTAAGATACTTGTAATCCGAGAGTTCAATAAAAAAAAAAAAAAAAATAGTCTGTGGAAGTTTAACTCAACAGACTCAAGTCTTGCAAGGCATAAAGAAATGTTAAGTGGCTTCAACTTGTCCTACAATTATTTTTTTGTATATATTAAGTGTTACTGGTGTAGTAGCAATTGACACATCTCCTGTGATATGTAGCTAGCCTTCTTTCACATATAGTTATCAATAAGAGAGGTGCTGACATGCTCCAACATGACAAGTCATACCATTTAGATGCCTATGCTATCAGCCTTTTCAAAATAAATCAATATTTTGTTCCTAGCAGCTGTAAAGTAAGTTTATTCATAAAGTCCAGCTTGTAACTTCATAGTTCAAACCAAGCAGATAATGAAGACCCACTGCTAAAAATAGTGTGGTTATGACATGAAGTAGAGAACAGGGATGCAGGCACTCTATGAAGGCTGTAAAAAAATATGGGTAGCAAGGCTCACTAAATGTTATAAGATTATCTTTGGTGGCATGTACACATGAATAAAGCTTATATATCTACAGATATATATACATATATATATATATATATATATATATATATATTATGGTAGCACGGTAGTGCTACCATAGTTAGGGTTGAGGAGCCATTTACATGTTAAACCCAAAATTTTGCACCTTAATAACTTTGCAACTGTTTGACGGATTTGCCTGAAATTTGGAATACACAATCAAGAACCATACTCCTTGGGGTCTGCCAAGTTTTGTACTGGTTGGATACATGGCTGTGGAGTTATTAAGCGTGATCTGCGCGTGCGTTTACGCTTTTTCTGGAATTCTACGGTCGCGCCTACAAGTCGCACAGTTTGCGCGACCGGTCCGAAATTTTCAGGGAATATGTGGCCAGGGTCCCCGATGTGTCTTTCAAAGATTTCATGAAAAAATATTAAACGGTTCAAAAGTTATTCAAAAAACAATTTCCCATTATAAGTCAATGTGAAAAGTTAACAAAAAGTTCAACAGTGTCACAAATGCATTTTTACTTTCTCAAATGGCCCTCTTACTTTCACAAATCCACCATCTTGTTTTCAGTTAGTGATCAGAAAAATGCTTGCCATTTAAATGTGGACCATCTAGCAACCTAATTATTTTTGTATTCACCTACTCGGGCCTGAGGATGCTAGCCATGTCTTTATTTTGGGGTAAAACACCCCAGAAATATGTTTTTCAAATTTCTGGAAAAAGTACTTTCGTGCTCACGAAAGTGTTGCAAATTTTTGCGAAAGCTTTCGCAAAATGCGACAGTACTTTTCTAGGCTGTAGGAAAATGACAGCAATTCTTTGGCACCCCGCTGCAAAAGAATGGTTGGGAGTTTTGGGCTGAAATTTGGAGAGAATGCAGCTGACATCTCACAGATGTGCCTTTCAGTGTTGTGTTGAAAACATATTACACGGCGGCAAAGTTACAGCACTCCAAAGTTGATGTTTTTTCCCATAGGATAACATTACGGCACCCGACGCATTACAGGAATCCTTTGGCACCCTGCTGCAAAAGAACGGTTAGGTCGTTTTTCCTGAAATTTGGAGGGAAGACAGCCAACAGCCCACAGATGTGCCTTTCAGTGGTTTGGTGAAAAAATATTATAGGGAGGCAAAGTTATGGCACTCCGAACTTCTCTTTTTTTCCCATAGGATAACATAACGACGTTCGCCGCGCCTGTCAGGGCCCCTTATCTGGGAAACAGTGCGAGATACGGACGTTTCGTCGGAAAAATACTTAGCCCCCTAATAGGGGCTAAATACAAAACTAGCCAGGAGAGTCGTAAATCATATGACTTTTAAATTGTTTTTCTGCGTCGTACGGTTCCTGAGATATAACCTATTTAGTATTCCAAGTCCTCATTTTCTGCTCCTATACCCATTATTATGCATACATTCTTTGTACTCATTGTCCTTCTCTATGCAGCTTTTGGGGAAAACCAGCCTGTGCGCTTACATTACTGTTACCGTTGCCCTTTCCGCTTGCGGTTCCGTATCCGTTTCTCTTACCGTTGACGTCTACGCCACTATGTGCGTTATCATTTGCGTTTTCATTTGCACTTGCGTTTCTGTTATTTTTTGCCATTTGTGACTACAGTACTGTTTCTCTTTCTCTTTCACTTTGCGTCACCATGCCCATTGACATTTCCGTTTGCAGGCACCATGTTACTATGTGACAACACATCACGTGGCACACCGTTCCCGTCTATGCCACTGTGTGCGTTACCCTTTCTGTTCTCATTCGCGCTTGCATTACCATGTGCACCACTGTTAGCGCTTCTGTTTGCGTTGCTGTTCCTGTTACTATGCCACAAGACATTATGTGGTGGGAGCGCGGGGCCCCCGCCGCTGCATTACATTCACTATTTCTCGTCATCATTCTCAAAAAGAAGGGAAATTAGAGGCAAAAAACTCCGTTTAATGCATTAGTTAGGGTTGTTCCACAGTGACAAAAGTGAGGAAATTCACTGTTAGGGTTGAAAACCCCTTGGACCTCCGCCCACCCCCAATCGGCATTGGGATGCGCATTAGGTTGTCGTTCCTACCTCTCATCCCATTCTCCTATACTTCTGCTGCTTTACACATGTGATGGGGTGAGAGTTAGGGCTGATGACCCCAATGCGCACCTCAAGTGCCGGTTGGGGGGTGGGTGGCTGGGGTCAAGGGGGGGTTTCAACCCTAACACCAAATTTCCTCACTTTTGTCGCTGTGGAACAACCCTAACTAATGCATTAAACAGAGTTTTTGCCTCTATATATATATATATATATATATACATATACATATGGTAAAAACTCCATTTCATGCATCAGTTAGGGTTGCTCTAAAGTGACAAAAGTGAGAATCGATTGTTAGGGTTGCCCTTACACCACCCACCCACCACCAATAGGTGCGCTGGGGTCGTCGGCCCCAACTCTAACCCCATTCCATGTAAATAAGCTGAGGTGGTGCAGTATAGGAGAATGGGGTGAGAGTTAGGACCAAGACCCTACACACACCACAGTGCCTGTTGGTGGGGGGTGGGGTGGGTGTGGGGTGCAAGGGGTGGCAACCCTAACACCGAATTTCCTCACTTTTGTCGCTGTGGAACAACCTTAACTGATGCATCAAACAGAGATTTTTGCTATGAATTTCCTTTCTTTTTGAGAATGTGCACTATAAATAGTGAATGGAACGTGGCAGTGGGAGCGAGGGGCCCACTATGTGAATTTTTGTCAGTTTGCTGCACAAAAACTGTATGACTGACTGAAATGAAAATTGGTAAATGAATACATGTACCATACCACAAGATGCATCACAAATGTTATCTGAATCTGTTCAACAACTGCACAGCAGCACACCACAAAAACTGTGCAGGAGTACCGAAGAGAACATTTTTGCAACTTCGCTACTCAAGAACCATATATCTGACAGAACCAAAAATTGTTAAAAGAAGACATGTACCATAGCACACCATGTATCCAGAACTGTGTGCACATCCATTTAATGGCAGCACAGTGCCACGAGCAAACAACATAACATGCACAATTTAGCAACTGTTAGTGCCAGTGACCCAAAAATTGTCACAGTCAAAGATCTATTATAAATCTTTTTATATTCCAAAATCCCAGGCAAATCAGACACAAGGTTCAGAAGTTACTGAAGCATAATGAACCAAATTTACATTCATCGGCATGGCATAATTCTGCACCTGTTACTGTTTTACACACCAAATCACTGCACGGCACCTCCATACCACTAGGGCTACTGACGCTATAAATTTCAAGCCAGTAGCACCATGCAGAATGCCATGTGCAAATTGTTAACTGTTTCATACAGTATCTCTGCAGTGAATTATTTTTCCAACATGTAAACAGCATTAATCACATTTCCAGGACATCCACTCAGCACCCTCTAAATGTCTTGTGAAAAGACTAAACTGTTCCAGAGATAATACATTTTTATGTTTCTGCACTTTTAACAAGTCTCCCACCACAAAATGGCAGAAATTGCAGCCAAAAATGCTCTAAAATGGTGGACCTGGTGGCCAAAAAATCTATAACCATGAGGGGGCCAACTTCAAATGGCAATAACTCTGGAATGGAACAACATTGTTTTACCAAACAAAAACTAGCATGCTCTTTGAACAAAGGTCTTTCAACATGGCAAGTGTCAGATCAATCAACCACACAGTGGCTGCTCTATGTGTCATGGAAGACAGTGCAGAAAAATAGCAAAAACATAATGTTTTGCACTGCACTACAGAAACGCAAAAACACAAATGGTAACGTTAACGCAAACAGTGATGGAAACAGTGTGGTAAAAGAAAATAGTAATGCTAATGGTAATGCAAACACAATCGCAAATGGTAACACACACAGTGATGCAATCTGAAATGATAACACAAACAGTAAGAGAAACACAAGCGCAAACGTAAATGAAAACAGAAATGGTAACGTAAATGGTAACGCAAACACTAACGGCAACAGAAACACTAATGGTAATGAAAACGGTAATGCAAACGCTAACGGCAATAGAAACACAAACACAAATGGTAATGAAAATGGTGATGAAAATGCAAATGGCAACACAAACAGAAAGTATAAGGAAACACAGAAGGAGCAGGACAGAGAGCTGTACCAGTTAAGGCAGAAGGAAGCAGGGAAGGAAGTCAGAATAGCAAAAGCCCAAACTGAGGAAAAGATAGCCAACTCAGTTAAGAAGGGGGATAAAACCTTTTATAGGTACATCAGCGAGCGTAGAAAGACAAAGTGAGGCTGAATATAATGAACGGTGGGTGGGCAGGGGGGACAGTGAAAAAGCAGGGATACTGAACAAATATGTCTGCTCAGTATTCACAAAAGAGGAGGGGGAAGTGCCTAATCCAATTAACAGACGCACTTTTGATAGGGGGGTCAATCCCAGTCCTTTCACAGAAGAAAGGGTTCTGCAAGAACTCCTAAAACTGAAGGTGGACAAAGTAATGGGTCCTGATGGAATTCACCCCAGAATTCTAAAAGAATTAAGGGAGGAACTAGTGAAACCACTGGCTACTCTTTTTAATAAATCATTGGAGGATGGTGTGGTACCCGAGGACTGGAGGAAGGCGGATGTGATTCCCCTTCACAAAAGTGGGACCAAGACAGAGGCAGGAAACTACAGACCTGTCAGTCTGACCTCTCTGGTAGAGAAAGTGATGGAGTCACTTCTGAAGGAAAGAATAGTTGAGTACCTAGAGGCCAGTGGAGCACAGGACCCAAGGCAGCATGGGTTCACAGCGGGAAGGTCATGTCAGACAAATCTAATAGATTTCTTTGACTGGGTGACCAAAGTAGTAGACCAGGGAAGGGCTGTGGACATGGCCTACCTAGACTTTAGCAAGGCATTTGACACAGTCCCACACAAAAGATTAATAGTCAAATTAACCAGAATGGGAGTGGGTCCCAGCGTGGAAGCCTGGGTAAAACATTGGCTGCACAACAGGACACAGACGGTAATTGTAAATGGAGTCCACTCTGAAGAAAGAGGAGTTACTAGTGGGGCACGGCAGGGTTCAGTATTGGGTTCAGTCCTTTTTAATGTCTTCATCAGTGACATTGCAGAGGGACTGGAAGGAAAAGTATGCCTGTTTGAAGATGACACAAAGATCTGCAACAGGGTTGATACACAAGGAGGCATGGAAAAGATGAAAAGGACTTGGCAAGGTTGGAGGAGTGGTCAGAACTATGGCAGCTAGGATTCAATGCAAAGAAGTGCAAAATAATGCACCTTGGAAACAAGAACCCAGGGGAAGAATACACAATGGGTGGGGAGGTAGTAACAACAACATAAAAGGGAAGGGACCTGGGGGTAATCATATCAGATGACCTTAAGGTTAGCAAGCAATGTGAGAAGGCAGTAGGGAGGGCTGGGGGTATACTGGGATGCATAGGGAGAGGCATCAGCAGCAGAAAACAGGAAGTTATTATCCCTCTGTACAGACAGTTGGTGAGACCCCATCTGGAGTACTGTGTCCAGTTCTTGAGACCCCATCTCCGCAAGGACATAGACAGGATAGAGGTAGTCCAGAGGAGGGCAACTAAAATGGTGCAAGGTCTGCAAGAGAAGCCGTATGAGGAGAGACTAAAGGAGCTTAATATGTATACCCTTGAGGAAAGAAGGGAGAGGGGGGACATGATAGAAACTTTTAAGTACCTCAGTGGAATCAGCAAAGTCCAAGAGGGTAGCATCTTTCAGAAAAAGAGACATGCAAGAACAAGGAGGCACAATTTAAAGATAGAAGGAGGGCGGTTCAGGGGCAATGTGAGGAAGTATTATTTCACAGAGAGGGTAGTGGATGCATGGAACAGCCTTCCTGAGGAGGTTGTGGGGTCTAAAACTGTGGGAGAATTCAAGAATGCATGAGACAGACATAACGCAATTCTTGTGGTTGGTAGGAAGAAATAGGCTGTTGGTTAACTAGGATCTGTGGCCTATCCTGTAGGTAGGGAAATGGGCAGACTAGATGGGCCAAGCGGTCCTTATCTGCCGTCAAAGTCTATATTTCTATGTTTCTGTGCAAACGGTAACGGCAACGATGATGCAGAAGGAAACAGTAATGCACTCGACAACTGAAATGCTACTGAAAATGCAAACGCTAAGGCCAACGGAAACGCAAATGCAAACAGTAACAAACATGCAAATGGTAATGGTAACGCAATTAGAAACACAAATGGTTATGGTAACACCAACGATGATGCCAAAGGAAACAGTAGCGCAAACGCAAATGGTAATGCACATGGTGATGCAAAAGTAAACGCAAACAAAAACAGTAAAGGAAATGCAAATAGTAACAGTAATGCAAATGCAAACGCAAACGCAAATTGCCCAGGAAGTCAGACCACACCTAATTAAAGCACTAAACAGCAATAGTACTGGCAGTGACTCCCTGTACTCCAGTATCCTCCACCGGGTTCTGGATCAGGTCCTTGCTCCACTCACTAGCCTTCTCAATAAATCCCTCTGCCTGGGGCAATTCCCTTTGGCCTGGAAAACTGCCATAGTTACGCACATACACAAAGGAGGTGACAGGTCCACAGCCAGGAATTACCAGCCCATTTCCATTCTCCCACCCCTCTCCAAAGCCCTAGAAAAACTGGTGGCTACTCAAATTACGGATTAACTGACCAAACACAACATCCTCTGCCCTGAACAGCACGGTTTCCATGTAGGTCACAATACCAGCACTGCCCTCATAGAGTTTTCAAATTTTCTACACTCCTCCCTGGACTCTGGCTTGCTAGCCGGGGCAGTGTTCATTGACCTCTCAAAGGCATTTGACACTGTCCCCCAGCCCCTCCTGCTGGATGCCCTCAGCCACACCGGCTTCGCCACTGGGCCAGTCTCCTGGTGCTCCAGCTACCTGTCTGCCTGCTCTCAGCATGTTAAAATAAATGGGACCCTCTCCAATACGTGTCCTATCTGCTCAGGTGTTCCCCAGGGCTCCATCCTAGGACCCCTACTCTTCTCACTCTACCGCAACACCCTGCCCAATGCATGCACTGGTAAAATTCTGCTGTATGCAGATGATGCCATCATCTTTGCTACCCACTGAAACCCTATCTCCCTACAAGACACCTTGCAACTATCCTTTAATGATGCCAAAACCTGGTTCAAAGAGCATAGACTTGTAATCAATCTCAAAAAAACTAAAACTATGCTCTTTGCCCATCCCCAAAACAAAGCCAGCAACTTCCTACTCCACATCCTCTCCCTAGTTCCAAGCATCCTCTCGAACAAGTCCACTTATACAAGTACCTTGGGGTCTCCTTTGACTTAGCCCTCACATACCACGACCACATTGATGCTCTTGCCTCAGCTACCAATGTTTGGCTAGGTATCCTATACCGCTACAAAAACTGCCTCCCCCCCCGATGCCCTCCGACTAGCAGTCACATCCTCAATAATGTCCCTTGAGGACTATGGCCTACCAGTTTATGGTGCTGCGGAATCGACCGCCCTCGATAAAATCTGCCTCACCTTGAATAAGGCCTGTAGGCTAATTACGGGAGCCCCTAGGATAACACATACCTGCCAGCTAGATGACATGGCAATGCTGCTTAACCTGGATGAATGACTCAGATACCAAACCTGCCTCATAATGAAAAAAACTCTCCTTGGACTATCCCTGCCTGGGCTGACAGCCTCCATCCACCTAGCACAACCCTTAGTTCAAACTTGAACCTCCTCCAAGGCCACTCTACTAGTCCCTAGGTCCAGGACCAAACATGGACAAAGGTCCTTCTGTTACAGAGCTCCATCCTGGTACAAGACACTCCCTACCTCCATCTCTGATACCCTCATGATCTCCTGCTTCAAAACTTCACTTGGGAGTCAGCTATTTAACATGCATAGCTGTGCTTGTCTCTAAGGTGATCTAGCTCACTATGCCCTGACAAAACTCATTGAGTGGCTCCTCACCCAAACCAATCACCAACCACGTCACATAGCCCTCTGAATTTTTTTCTACTCCTGCAGTCTCTGCACACTACCGCGTGTATGCTTATACCAATGTATGTTTAATCTGTTACTCTGTATCCAAATAACTGTAAAAGCTTGTGAATGTCAAACCAGTAACCTAAATGATTTAACAAAGTAATAATTGCATGTGACTGCCAAAGCAGTAACCTCAATGATGTAACAAAATGTTGTAATGTATTCGTCCTCTTTGTGACGAGGTACCTTTGGAAATGAGCCTCTGGCTCAAAGGTTGTAAACTGATGTACAAATAAATAAATAAATAAAAATAAATGGTAACACACATGGTGATGCAAAAGAAAAAGCAAACAAAAATGGTAAAAGAAATGTGAACAGTAACAGTAACACAAATGCACACCCTTTTTTCACAAAAAGATGCATTCAGAAGCACAGTGAATTCAAAGAATGTATGCATAATAATGGACCTCGGAGCAGAAAATGAGCACTTGGAATACTAAATTCCTTATATCTCAGGAACCGTACTAGGTAGAAAAACATTTAAAATCTCATATTATGTGTGACTTTCCAGGCTAGTTTTGCACTTCACACCCTAGTGGAGGACTAAGCATTCTACCGACGAAAAATCTGTATCTGGAACCGTTTTCGAGATACAGGCCCTAAAAGGTGTGGCAGATGCCATAATGTTAGCCTATGGGAAACATTGTCAAATTTGGAGTGCCATAACTTTGAAGCTCTCTAATATTTTGTTACCAATTCACAAAAAGGCACATCTGTGGGATATTGGCTTTCCTCCCACCAAATTTCAGCCCAAAAGACCGAACCGTTATTTTGCAGCAGGGTGGCAAAGATTGCCTATTGTTTGTTGCATAGTGTCACAAAGTACTTTCACAAATCACTACACTTTCGCAAGTGAAATCAAAAAAGTGTTACATATGCGAAAGTACTTTGAGACACTACTTTTTACAAAAATTTAAAAACTTATTTCTGGGGTGTTTTATCCCCCCAAAAAGACATGGCTTGCATCCTCAGGGCTCGACTAGGTGAACACAGCAAGAATTGTGTCCCTAGAGGGTCCCAAATTTAAATGCCAAGCATTTCTGTGACCACCAACTGAAAACAAGACGGCCGACTTGCGACACTACAAGGGTCATTTGCGAAAGTGAAAAGTGCATTTGCAACACTTTCGGATATTTTTACTTTTCCCATTGACTATAATGGGAAACTTATTTTTTGAATAACGTTTGAACCGTTTAATATTTTTTCATGAAATCTTTGAAAGGCACATCAAAGACCCTGGCTGCATGTTCCCTGAAGGTTTCAAACCAGTAGTGTGAACTGTGCGGGCTGTAGGCATGAGCAAATAATGCACAAAAATGCATAATTTGTCCGTTTTTCGGTGCTGTGTAGCTCCGCAACTGTATATCCGAAAGTAATGACATTTGTCAGTTCCAGAGATCTATGGTACCAGACTGAGCATGCCAAATTTCCAGCAAATCCGTAATATGGTGGCAAAGTTATTAAGCTGCCAATTTTAAGATTTAACCTTAAATGGGGTACTCAGCCCTAACTATAGTTGCACTACTGTGCCACTGTAAAATAAATATATATATATATATATATACACACACATATGTGTGTGTGTGTGTGTTATATATATATATATATATATATATATATATACACTGTATATTAGAGGCAAAAAACTCTGTTTAATGCATCAGTTAGGGTTGTTCCACTGCGACAAAAGCAAGGAAATTCGGTGTTAGAGTTGAAAGCCACCCTTGGACCCCTCCAGGCCACCCCCACACCGGGCATCGGGGTTCGCGTTGGAGTCATTGGCCCTAACTCTCACCCCATCACATGTGTAAAGAAGCTGAGGAACAGGAGAATTCTATTCTAAAATCTATCTAAAAAGTGCATTTGAGACACTTTCGCAGTTTTTGTAAACTTTTCCCATTGACTTATAATGGGAACTTGTTTCTTGAATAACTTTTGAACCATTCAATATTTTTTCACGAAATCTTCAAAAGGCACATCGGGCACCCTGGCTGCACATTCGCTGAAGTGTTTGGACCAGTCACCCAAACAGTGTGACCTGTAAGCGTGAGCAAAGAATGCACAAAAAACTGTAAACGTACACACGGACATCACCTAATAACTCCGCAGCCGTATATCCGACTGGTACGAAAGTTAGCAGATACTAAGACCTATGTTTATGCCATGAGCTTGCTGAATGTCAGACAAATCCACTGATTGGTGGCAAAGTTATTAAGGTGCAAATTTTGACTCTTTAACATTAAAAGGGCTCCTCAACCCTAACTATGGTAGCACTACCGTGCTACCATTATATATATATATATATATATATATGTATATATATATATATATATATATGTATATATATATATATATTATAGGGGTATGGTTGTGCCCCTATATTTAAGGTTGTAAAGCCACTTCTATGTTAAACTTGAAATTTTGTGCGTTAAGAACTTTGGACCCATTCAATGGATTTGCATGAAATTTGGCATGCGTGGTGGGGCATCGTAGATCTCTTGATCTGCCAAGTTTTGTTTCAGTCAAACTTATGGTTTTTGCACACCAAAATGCTGAAAATGCACTTTTCAACAGTTATGTGGGCAGTTTTTCAGATTTTCATTTTAATTAGTATGCTTTTTGTGTGCCCTCTTACCGTTGTTGTCCATCCTGGTCATGGCCCCCCACGTCTCCACCTCCATTTATTGCCTGCACTCCACATTCACCTCTGGCTTTTCCCCCAGAGGATGGGGTCAAGACTCTGTACTCCTTCAGTGCCCAGATACATATATCTAGTCGGGAGCCAGCAGCAGAGTCTGATTGAGACCGGGGACAGTCCTTCATGAAGATGGCCAAGGGTACAGTGTTTTTCTCCCCATGTATGAAGGGGCGGGGATGTGCAATGACATCCAGCATCTGCCCCTGATTCTGCTTGGCATTGGTACGAGTAGTGAACCCAGCCACCGCTGGGTGTTGCTACAGTAACAATCGCTCAAGTCCACCCTCCCCCCCCCGGAGAAGGAGAGCAGTCAAGGATGCTCAGTCCTTCTCCCCCTAGCAGGCCTTCTGGCAACCCAGGTTGTTTCCTGAACCCGGGTAGCTGGCGTCGCAAGCGGAAAACCAACCGCTGCGTTGACGGGCCAGCACAGTTTTTCAGATTTTGTCTGTGGCATTGCACGGCCATTGTGTGGTTTGCTGCTGTACAACTTGGCACGTTGAAAGAGCATGGGCCAATGAATATGCCGTTTTCTGTTTGGTGAAACAATATTAATCCATTCAAAAGTTATTAATGTTTTAGGTTCCCATTATAAGTCTATGGGAAAATTGATATGGTTATTTTGCAAAAGAAGAATGGGGTTTTGGCCAGCTGGTCCCTACTCATGATCAAAGAATTTGCAGGCTCACGATCAAAGAATCTTGATCGCGAAGAATTCTTTATTGTGATGGCCGCCATCTTGTTTTCAGTTTGCGGTCAGAAAAATGCAAGTATCTCGGCCCAGGGGGGACTTCTGAGGTGAAACTATGGTGAGTTTTACTCAGGGGTCTTCCCTCTATTGAGCCATGCCTGTGATTTCTTTTAAAATGGTCAAATAATAGAGTTTTTAACTTTTTTATTCTTTGATCGTGGCTCGCTAACGATCTTTGATCGCAAGCCTGCAAATTCTTTAACCATGATCTTTGATCGCGAAGATGTGACAAGATGGCCACTTGAAAAAATCTATTTTCTTAGCTCAGAGATGGCTTATTAAGCCAAATGAGGGCGGGTGTTGCTCAGGAGGCTTCATTCAATTGAGGCATGGCTGTGGCTTCATGTATTTCTGCCTAAAAATTGATTTTTAACATTTTTTATTGTTAGATCATGAGCCTGCAAATTCTTTGATCGTGAGATTCTTTGACCATGATCTTTGATCACAAAGGTGCAACTAGATGGCCACTTGAAAAAAATCTATTTTCTCAGCTCAGGGGGTGGCTTATTAAGCCAAATGAGGGTGGGTTTTGCTCAGGGGGCTTCGTCCTATCGAGTCATGGCTGTGGTTTCATGCATTTCTGCCTAAAAATTAACTTTTAACATTTTATATTGTTTGATTGTGACCCTGCAAATTCTTTGATAGTGAGCCTGCAAATTCTTTGATCATGGGATTGTTTGACCATGATCTTTGATTGCGAGGGTGCGACTAGATGGCCACATGAATAATACAATTTTCTCAGCACGGGGTCACTTCTAAAGGCAAACTAGGATGGGTTCTGCTCAGGGGCCTTCGTTCTGTCAAGTCATGGCAGTGGTTTCATGTATTTTTCTTTAAAAATTGAGTTTTAACATTTTTTATTCTTTAAACATGAGCCTGCAAATTCTTTGATCATAAGCATGTAAATTCTTTGATCCCAAGACTCTTTGATCATGATCTTTAATCCGAGGGAAGGACTAGATGGCCAGATTTGGAGGGACCAGATAGCGTAATTTTAACAATATTTCAAATTAAATATCTCAGAAACAGTTTGGTCTTTTAAGTTGAAATTTGGAGGGTGTTGACGGCATGTCCTGTACATGTGAATTATTGTGCTTAGGTGTCAGAAAATACATTTGTTGTGTTGATATTGCATGGCACAGTTTATGTTTTTTTGCAGAGATTTTGTGTGGCCCAGTTTATGTTTTGCAGACAGCATTTTCGATGGTGGTAGTGGCTTGAGATTACTAGGGTAGCTTGCCTTACTGCCATGGACGTACTTTTCAGTTGTCAGGTGTGTAAAATGTTAATAGGTGTGGTATTCTGCCAGTGCGATGAATGAAAATCTGAAATTTTCACATTTTATATCTCGGAAACAGTTTGGTCTTTTACATTGAAATTTGGAGTTTGTTGAAGGGATGTGCTGTCCATGTGAATTATGGTGTTTAGGTGTTGGAAAATTAATTTGCTGCACCCATATTGCGTGATACACTTTATGTTTTGCATATGGCATTTTACATTGTGGTATGGGCTTCACATTTATAGGGTGCCTAACGTTACTGCCATGGAGGTAATTTGTAGTGGTTAGGTGTCTGACATGTAAACAGGTGTTGAATTATGCCACTCTGATGACTGACACTTAGCTTTCTTTCAAGGTGGTGTGCCCCACACTCCCACCCATATTTGCTGCCAGCAATACATATGATATTCAATACTTGTACTCTTATCTTAGCCAGGAATTTGCAAGTTGGTGGGAGCACAGGGCCTGAAGGGCCCACACTCCCACCAACTAGTGCAACTTTCTGCTTTTTTATTCTTTCTCAAAAGGTAAGGAAATTCTATGCAAAAAACTTTGTTAATGCATCATTTAGGGTTAAAACACAAAAAGTCAGGAAATGAGACCTTTAGGGTTGCCACATCCTCCCCTTGTGGACCTGCCCATCATCCCAAGATTGATAGCTGATGGGGTGTGTCACTGGGGTTGTGAAGTCTAAATGTCACCCCATTCTTCTTTACTGTGGCTTGTGAATATGATTACAGATGGAATGGGGTGACATTTAGGCCTTGTACTGACCCCCCATACTTGTGTGTTCTGTATGTGTGTGTGTGAGTGTGTGAGTGTGTGTGTGTGTGTCTATGTCTGTGCCTGTGTGTGTCTGTGCGTGTGTGTGCCAGTGGGGGGGGAGCTGAAGCCAGGGCTGAAAACCCTAACATTGAATTTCCTCACTTTTGTCGATGTAAAAAACCCTAACTGTTGCATTAGGGCAGTTTTTGCAAAGAATTTCCTGACTTTTTGAGAAAGAAATAACAATGACAGCTTCTGTTAGAGACTACATGTTAACAAATTTATCAAAGCTTAATGAAAGAGACATTGGCAAGAATGCCTCACACAGCTAATGACCCTATGCCACATAACAGGCACTGCATATTCAGTGCAGAACCATAGCACAACAAAGCCCACGAAGATCAACAGTATACCTGTGTGACATTAACTGAACAGTATGTATGAGAGCAATGAGTAGCATGGCTTCAGACAGGCAATGCCCCCACCCGTCAGACCAGTAATTGTATGTTCAGTACAGTCCCACAGCCAAACAAATGCCATAGATAGCAATGGTACACCTCCTTCATGGTAGCCGTACACAAGTCAGAACACTAAGGAGTTGCAAGTCCTCACCCAGGCAATGTCTCCCCACTCCATGTACTATATCATGAGTACAATAATACAGCCACACTAAACCCATGTACAGTGATGTAATACATCTGTGACATGAATTGCACAGTACTTATGACTCTCATGAGTTGCAGTGTCTCATGCAGGACATGCCTCCAACCACACAGACCAGCAATTAGGTACTGACTACTGACTCACAGGTGAACTGAAGCAGTGCACATTAATTGTATATGTTTTTCATAGCATTTGCGGGAAAGTTAGGACTTTGAAGAATTGCATAACATCAGGCAAGCATGCACCCCCAAAAAAACAGGGTCTGGAGACTGAGTGCTGACCCACACCCCAAGTAATGGCATGCACTTCAGTGGTATAGATCAGTGATACCAACTAGACAGTAGTATTCACAGTCATGAGTTGTACGGTTACAGCCAGACACCCCCCCCCAAGGTAAACAATTGTTTTCTGAGCATAGACACAAAACTAAACTAAACCCATGGACATAAACAGTATTTCTCCATCATATTAGTTGTACACAAGTTGCAACACTGAGTAGTTGCAGAACATCACCCAGGCAATGTTCAACCCCCTCTCTGCAAACATGTAATGCATCCTGAGTACAGAACCAGAGGCCAAGTAAGGACATGAAAATAAATGGTTTACCTCTGTCATATCCAATGAAGAGCAGTTATGATGCTCTTCAGTTGCATGGCCTCAACCAAGGAATGTCACTGCCCCCCACTGCACACCATGAAATGTATCTTGACTCCACATAGATAGCTCAAGAAAGCACATAACATCAACAACATACCTCTTGCATACCAACTACAGACTTCTCCTGATACTCAACAGGTGTATTACATCAGTGACCCAATGCCTCCCACCCCCTCCTGAACAGACACTGAATTGTGACTGTATGGCCACACACAAATAAAGGACATGAATATCAATGCAGTATATTCTAATGGCAAGTGTACAGCTGTTAGGACAAAAACGATTCACATACTCTGACCTAAAGAATGGCCCACTCCTTCTTAAACCACATACTTTACGTTCACCACAGAGGCAGAACTGCAGTGATGCTGTGAATATAAACTGTATATTTCCTAGATACCAGCTCAAAACATGGTAGCACACTTAGTTATTTCATGTTGCAAATAAGTTGATGCCCTCATACATGTACACATCAGTAACTGTATGTTGACTGCAGAGGCACACCTCAAATAAGGGTGTTGACGTACACAAGCTACATTACTGATACCACTTGTACTTTTTTAGGATACTGATGAGTTGCATGGCCTGAGGTATAGAATGTCCCCAAGTCCTGCAAATCAAGTCCAGCATTATACATGTAGAGAGAGAGAGAGAGAGAGAGCAACTAAACTCATAGACTTCAATGTGATAGTTTACTGGTACCAGTAGTATACATGCATTTTTAAGAAGGTGCCAAAAACGTAATTCGAAAAGATAATATTTAATAATAAAAGAATAAATTTGTCACACAAAAATAAATTTATTTTCAATAATTATATACAAATATAAAAATAAATATGTGTTTTTTCACACAGGGAGACAGAGGAAGAATAATAAGTAAAATATCAATAAAATAAAAGCAAACAAATAAATGTAAGTGTTACTTCACACTAGGGAGGGGGATATAACTAAAAAAAAGTAAAATGCAATAATAACATAAAAAAACAATGGCCAGAAGTGATGGGGAGATGCTGGCCATTGAAGCTGTTGTGCCCTGGGGAGAGGAGAAGGAAGAGGAAGACAGTGCAGGAGCGGGTGGGACTTGGTGCCCCTCATCTGCAGGTGATGGTGTTATTGAGGGAGAGGCACCTTTGAGGGGCTCTTGTTGCTGAGGAGGTGTGGAGGGTGGGTCATCCTGGTCATGCTGCAGGTCTTTTCTGAGCATCAGATGAATTGCTTCAGTGGCCGCCAGCTGATTCTCAGCCAGCCGCACCATGAGACCATGTGTGGTCTCAAGCGAAGCAACAGAGGACTCCTACAACTCCCTTAGTGAGCGTATAGCTTGGATGAGGCCTCTGTTTCTCTGCTCCAGAGCACGGGTGGCAACAAAGGCTGCATGCTTGTCACTGGAGCAAATCAATCATTTCTTCATTTTGACTAATTATATAGTCAATTTTTGCTCCAGTGACATGGGTATGCTGGGCTGCATCCCTGTTGCCATCCTGCACAGCCTCAAACAGCTGTCTGACAGTGTCACTGATGGTACTGAGAACGGTAAGTTGCCCTGTGAAGAGAAAAATGGCAATAAGAGACATGTCAGTCAAATACGCTGTTCTATACTGTTCTGGCAACATACTTTAGTGAAGTTTTTTGTTTTTTTTTAATGACAAAACAGCTGTATTGACATCTACATCACATCACATCACTATAGCTGTGTTCATGTAATAATACTCTCATTTAAGCTTATTGCTGACACATTTGTCCCCTACTGCTCTTCTGCTTCTGTAATCTGCCACTCCTTGCATGATAATGTGTCAGTATGAACCCCTACACTAGCCACAGATAAATGCTGTCTATTGCAAAGACATGAATATTCTGTACATGGCAGCATAAGAAGTACTTGCAGAATGATAAAAGATGATGACACCCACAACCAGCGACCCCGTCCAACCCACCATCTCCCTGCACGTCAGCAAGTTCCCAAGCCCTAAAGAGCTGAATAATATAAAACAGAGTTCAACTGGAAAAGTGCATTCACATTATGTACATATACATGCTACAGTTGTGTGCTAATAAAGTTATTTTTACAGTACTCTGTAATGTATTTCCTACTCATGAGGTTTGTCAAGGAGAGAGACACTGTTCAAATAAGTTGACTGTCACTCAGCTGCAGTACACATATCACTGCTCTATATATGCAAAATGCTATTTCAACAGTGAATCTGACATGCAGCAAGATCAACAGCAGTATGATAGATAACTGTTCTCTGGAGAATGGCTATCTGGCATATATGTGAACAAAGGTAGAGCAAAATAAAGCCAATCAAATAGCTGTTGTTAGATTTCTTTAATACAATGCACATCAAAATATTGTAGATTCATTTCTCAAAACATGACAGTACCTTGATAAATTGAGCAGTATATCCACAATGAAAGGTAATTTTGAGTATTGCAGCAAATGAAATACTTGAAAATAGTAAAACAGGAAGATGCTTGTTAACCCCTCGCCCGTCAAAGACAGAGACTAATATGTAATGAACAAAACTCAATCTACCCTATGATTGACTACTATTTGTGTACTTAAGCTACTTGAATGTGACTTGTGTACAAAACACACCAAGGCCTGGACATTCAAACCAGTTACGCATGACGCAACCCATTTGCACCAGCACAAGTGCGGAAGTACACCAAGAAGCAATATTCAATGGCAGCCAGTGTGCAGAACAAGTCCCAGTGCACCAATGAACATCCATAATAAATGCATGTGCAGGAGCATAGGGCGTGCCCATGAATATCCAGTGTACTGTGATATGAAACCGTGGAGCCATGGCGCAAGTGTGGAGCAAAAGCAAGATGCACTCAGCAGACTTGAGCCTATAAACACAGGGCAAAAGTACATGGACAATAGCTCTGCCAGGGGAGACAGAAGGAGACAGAGAGAGAGAGAGAGAGAGAGAGAGACAGAGACAGAGACAGAGGAAGGCAGAGAGGGAGTGGAAGCCAGTAAGCCCAACAGACAGACCCAGAGCAAGGAATGCAGAGACAGAGTGTGACAGACTGAGAGGCACAGGCATGTACAGGGGCAATGCAATACAACTGCTACAGGTCTGTGGGCCAGGGGTTCAGAAACAGAGAGAGGGAGTCAAGCACAGTGCCACAGACATAAGAGGGGGGTGGCACAGAGACAGCAGCAGCAGCAGTCAACTACCCAGTGGGAGAGAGGACAACAGGGGCAATGGATAGCGTACCCTTTGTAATGGAGGCTGTAATGAAGGGTGTGAGGAGGAAGAGAAACAACAACATAGTCATGGAAGGGACCACCGGTGGTATGCTCAGAACAGGCAGTACCATGCCGGCAACACCTTTGACTATTACACTGACATGGACATTGTGGTCTGGTATCATCTAAACAGGACTATTATGATTCAGATCTGTGAGCTGTGCAGTGAGGAGATGCAGTCACCCACATGATGGAGCCAGTAACTGTATGTGGAAACAAAAGTGTCAGCAGTCATGTGCCTGCTCGCCATGGACACCTTTCAAAGACAACAGAGAACACAACAGAGATAGCCCAGTCAGCCACGTCCCGCCCCCTCACATAGTTCCTCAGTGCTGCATGATTGGGATGCTGAAGGCACGGTTCCGTTGCTTGCATATGTCTGGCGCTGGTCTACTCTACAGACCCTCAAAAGCCTGTGGCCTATTGGTTGCGTGTTCCATAGTGGAAAACATGCCATTGACTGTGAGATAGCTGTCAAAGCTGATGAGGTTGACAGTAGTGGTGACGACAAGGGTAATGGGCTGGAGGCTGCAAGACATCTCCTCCCAGTGGAGGGATTGCCAACTGTAGTGGATGACACGGTGCTACTGAACACCATCACTGAGCATCAGTTCAGTGCACACAGTTAGGTGTCAGAACAGGCCATGCACAGGACACACACAGAGGTACAGCACAGGGTCTGGGACAGGGGATGGGGAGGTAGCAGTGCAACATGTCCACAGACGACATCACAAGGCAGTGTACAGCACATGCACTGAGAGACACACATGCACACAGGTGATAGCTGGTGGCTTTGATCAGATTCAGTGCACAGGTGCACAGGTGCAGATATGCTCTCATCACACACTGATGCCACATGGTCCAGCACACAACCAGGTATTCAGACAGGCAACACGTGGCACAGCACACATAGCAGTACTGTGGCATGCACACACACACACTGCCTAGTTGTGTACAGGGCAGTGGTACAGGACTGCAGACAGGGTGGCATGCAGCTCAGGGGCAATGCGCAGTACCATGTCCACCATGTCCATGTCGGTAGCTGCTTGTTGGCTACAGGAGGGTCTGCAATTGGC
Organism: Neoceratodus forsteri; assembly: GCA_016271365.2. Lineage (NCBI taxonomy): Eukaryota > Metazoa > Chordata > Ceratodontiformes > Ceratodontidae > Neoceratodus > Neoceratodus forsteri. The sequence continues at coordinate 991,009,777 of CM057453.1, read as the reverse complement.
CCTGCCAGGCATAGTACTGACGCAGTCCAACCAGGTCTGTGCATGGCTGCATAGGCACCTGAATAGGCCCACCACAAGTATACGCAGCTGCCAACAGCAGACCTCGGTGTCTACAGGATGCCTGTTGGCCAACACTGCAATTGTGAGATGGAAAATGCACTCTGTGGTGCTCATGGTCGACGACCATGGCCATTGGCAGACAGCAATGTAAGGCCATCCATAATCACATGTGCTAAGCAATCCTGGCACATGGTTGACTTCTCCCACAAGTGCTGCATAGCCATCAGGAACTGCACAGTGCCTCTCTCATGCTGCTTGGCCACCTGTCACACCTCTGCACACACCCCATCCACAAGCAGCACCCGTTGCTCCATGGACTCCAACAGCAAATGCACATGGTCAGGTAATGAGTCAGTGTCCAAGGGTGCCTGAGTGGGGCGCTGACCCTCTGGTGCTGATTGACCGTGCTGTGCAACCCCCTTTCAGGTGGAGACTGCACAGTGTGGTCCCCATAGGCCTGGTCCCTTTGAGGTGCTCCAACTGTGGCTATGCATCCTGCCACCCCATTGGCCCCTCTGCCTCTTGGTGCTGCCCATCCAGCCGCTGACTGTTGTCCAGCTCCTGCACAGCTGTACCACCACCACCACTACCACACACAGCTGCATCTGCAGTGGTGGACTTAGTTGTGCCACTGTTGTCACACCGTTGGGCTTGTTGGCTGCACTGGTGACTGATAAGGGCATCTCACCCATCATACCACCCAAGCTGTCCAGAAACATTTCAAGGTTATCATCAGAATCACACCCCACCCTGATCTGTGTCTGCTTGTATCATATAGTAACACAGTCAGGGTGTCATGCAACCCGATGCCCAGAACATCTGGTTGTGCAGTCGTGGCATGAGACAGTTGATCAGGCCCCCAGATGCCTGTGGAGGTTGATGACTGATCATCCTAGGCTGGGCCCACCTCCACGGCCACTGCTGTGCACCCCCCTCCACATCTACAACTAGTATTCTTATTTGTTTTTATTGACTGTTGAAAAATATCTGTGTTGCTTTAGAAGTTACTTACATTCCTCAGCTGGATACCCAGGCTGACCTGCAGCACATGGTGGATGACCCACTGCTGGAGAATGTCTTCTTTCCTCCACAGAGGGGTCGAGCTCTAACACCTCAACCTCCTCTGTGGGTTCTGCTCCTCCAGCAGCACCCTCCACAGATGGTTCATCCTCTGTAAAAAACATAGTAAAAGAGAAAATAGTACTTGTCTGTGGATGTAAATATGTGTAAATATGTCTCTGTACTACCAGTTGAGATGAATTTTTAATTTTGAGGAGTACGATAGCATCAACCATGGAATTTCGAACTACCGCACCCCCCCGAATCAGAACAATTCCTGTATCAGAAGTCGACAGCCACAAGCTAAGTAAAGAAATGGCCATCAATGGTATTGCAGCCCTCATACTAGCTGGACACAAGGTAAGATGATGAGAACTCTGAAGGTGTCATGTAGACAATATCTCACCAATTCCCCCATTTGGATCAACTAGGTTAAAAGCATCAAGAACAGAATACTGTACATTCAACCCTCCCCAACATGTTCAGATTAAGTATTTTATCCCCAGTACAGAGGCACAGTACATACAGATCTAGTAAGCTGCAGATACAGATTGGACATATAATACTACAGTGACAAGTTGACCTGTGGCAGGCAGGGAATATACCAACCTCCAGTGGAACAAGCACTGTTTGTTGAGTGGACAGCAACAGGTGACATAAATATGTAGACATGAATGCAATAACTATTTAATACCATATAGAGACAAGCTAGCACACTCAGTGGTATTAGGTGGTCTTCCAGACAATGCCCCCCCCACCACACAGTCATACACTAAGTGCAGCTGTGGATGTCAATGGTATAGCTACTATGATATCAGCTGTGCAGATCTGAGGACATTAAGAAGTTGCAATGCTTCAAGAAGGCCCCCCATCCCAAAACACATTATATCCTGAGTGCAGAACCAATACTCGATACATTGAAGAATTGGACAGTGCCAACCACACAATACACCCCTCTCCTACCAGACTATACACTGCATCATTACTACACACCTGCAGGTTATCTTAACCTATGGATGGCTTCAGTTGGCAGCGGGTGCAATATTTTAAAGATTCCATATGACATGCACAGTACAGACCAACATCAAAAAGAAAACTGTATACATCAACATAATATTTCTGTGATATTAGGTGCCACAACACAGAAGACCAAGTAGCTATATACTCTGTGCCACACAATGATGGCAAGACAGAACACTACATAGTAAAGGTTCACTTAAAAGAGAGAGTGTAGTATATCATTGAAACTCACCAGCAGAGTCAAGCACAAGGAGCTGCTCAACTGGAGCCCCTCAGTCCTCACTGTCAGGGAGTGGCACCAGGCGTACTCTTTGAGAGGAAGCAGGGGCAGCTGATGTACTCGCTGAGTGATACAAAGAGAAAAACACACTTACATATGTGTGTATTGCATACAATATCATCTTAGTACTACTTCGACCTGAGATGGAGTACATAACTGTCTGAGACATATAAATGTTACAGTTGTAAAACAAAGACCCAGATTTACATAGGTCACCAATAATAGCTCATACAGTAGACACCATTCAGTAACACCAAACAGCCCAGATTTCAAATAAAGTACAAGACCACCGATGCAGGACCTCATTGCCAATGTAAGGAATAGCATACCAAATATCACCCAACTCTGTAGGGTACAATTGTACTTACAAAATGGGCAATATTTTAAAAAATATATATATATATTAAGTAAAATGGAGTTGACATTCAGTTTCAGATAAAATCTCTTAGCAATTAACGTAATAGGTAAAAAATAAAGTATTAACAAGTTGTTCTGTCAATGTAAAGAAATGGACAAATAAGAAGTGGTTCAATATATGGTATTCGGACACTGCTACAGTAAATAATATTACCATCACATTTAAATGTCACAATGTTATCATCTTGTTGGGTAACAATGTCTGTTATTTTGCTCATCAGATACTGAATCTCATAATAATATAGAAGATAATGCCCGATGAACAGGTGACAACCATCACCTACAGTGGCTGCTAGGGCATCAGTAAAGCTCTAGAGCATAACTCAAGAGGTTTACAATTGCCCTAGCAAGCATGAGAGATGACTACACCATGGTTATCAGCCATACATCAGGCATTATGATCTATGTTGTATGGGACTTGACATGACAAGTTACCCCCCTTAACAAACTCAAGAAATTGAACCTTTCCTTATAAATGAATCTGCAGTATGGCCACATGAATGTGTAGGAAAACAATTTATTAGGATAGATGGACTGAATGACAGAGGCCCAAAAAACAGGGGCAGAGTCAAAATCTCTATCAGATATAGAGATTGCTAGAGTCAGTAACAGTAAACTGAGACAACTGGCATGTTATTTGAATACTGTACTGAGGCTAACAATCACATTCTGGGTGAGTACAATACTGTTATACCATTAACATAACGGAGCAGCCAATAAAAATCCTCAGAGTAGCAGTTTATCACCGTTGTAAATCCCTGATAACAAATGGCTGTTGATGAGACAATGCAATACATCATCTGTAGCACAGTAATAAACACAATACAAATAAAGAAACAAATCAACCTTTTTATATTTCTATTTTATTATAGGTAAAAATGAGCCTTCGCATAATCACAATAAGCCACTCAGAGGATGTGAAGTATTAGGTATTTTCCATGCAGGCGAGATTTACCCAGTTGGCTGCACCTCATGTGCAAACCATCCAGATGTGGTAAATCACCTGATAAGCTACACTTCCACACCTTATTGTTTAAATAACAGTGGCACTCTGTTGTGTAAACTCGGCAATGGCATAGATGAGATACGTCAATAAGGTCCTGACATCACAACAGTGGGATAACAAGGTTCTAATTTGTTTGATTTACTGTAATAACAGCTACCCATACATTATATAGAGTTAATCCTTGATGTAGGTAGTTAATCATGGTATAATAACTCACGTGGTTACTAGGGCAACAGCAAAACCTCGAGAGCACAGATTGAGATATTTACAATTACCTCAGCAACAACGAGAGATGATTACACCATGGTTATCACCTGAACATCAGGCATTGTCATTAATAGTGTATGGGACTTGACATGACAACTCCCCCCCCCCCCCGGAACACAACTACTTCATCCTTACCTTATGAATGAATCTGCACTACATCCATATGATTGCGTATGAAAACAATTTATTAGCATAGAAGGACTGTATGGCAGCGGGGCAAAATAATACCACAGTTAAAGTCTGTATCAGACATAGACATTGCTAGACTCAGTAACACTAAACTGAGACAACTGAAATGTTATTTGAATACTATAGTCTGCCTAGTAACAATCACATTGTGGGTGAGTACAATACTAAATTACACTGACATTCCATCTTGCAAACCCATTGCTATAACGTAGGTGAGACAGGTATATAAGCTTCTGAGATCACAACAGTGGGATTACAAGGTTCTCATCTGCTTGATTTTAGTGGCTGACAAGGGCCACCCATATATTATAACAGGATAGTAATCTTGAAATGTCTGAAATATGACATCATGCAATAATATTGTGTAAAAAATGCTAGGTACACACTAAGATTGTCAGTGGATTAATTGAACTGGTCTAATGGATTTCTTCTATGTATAACATGCAAAACATTTAAAAGAAAACTGCATCCTCATGTGCTGTAAATGTGATTTTTTCATATCTCAGTACACAAGTCTTATCATGTAGCTGGCAAGGATGTATGCAAATCTTGAAATCTCTTTTCTCCATCCATAGTATGCCCTGTCCCTGGCCTGGCAGTTTACATTCAATGACTGTTGAAATTGCATTGTCCATGAAAACTGCATTAGCATATGAGAAGTTGCATGGCAATCACAGGGCCTAGTATGAACAGTTAAATCAGAGGAAAACATTTCCATACATCATTAATTGGTACATGAAAAGAATTGTCTATTGACATGGAAAGAAATAGCATTTAGAATACAGGAGTGTAGAGTTTCCCTTTAAGGGCATTAATAAGATACACTTACCACCAAGATGTCGTTCATCAAAGTCTGGCTTCCCTGCCTCCTCCCACATAACATGAGCTATGTCGTACCACTCCCATACACTCCAGTGCATTTCACCCACTGCTGCCCTAGCTTTAAAGAAGGTCTGGTGGGTGATCTTCCACTTCCTCCTACAGTCGTCTGCTAATCTGTTGATGCCTTCTCTCCCCAAGGCACGACTAACCTGCATAAAAACATAAAAACAAAGCACTGCAAATAATTTATTAATATTTAAATAAGTAGATTCAGTAAAGTACTACAACACCAGTTACTAAAATATTATAATAGTATGTGTATAATATCTTCATATCTGAAAATATGTACACACAAGGTTTGGCAGCACATCCTTTTTTTTAACTTCTCAACTTTTTCATATGTACATCTAGAAGGAGCATTCTGCACCAACATATCACCTATATGTTTAAATTATGTTGATGCTGACTGTTGCTCTATGCAATACTGCTTTTAAACCTATTCACACCCCTAGTGGATACCACTTCAGAAATCAATGCATAATATAGAGAATAATGCCTGATGTACAACTGATAACCATGGTTTAATCACCTTGAGTGGTTAATAGGGCATCAGTAAACCCTGAGAGCCCTAGCAACCATGAGAGATCACAATACCATGGATATAACCTGTACATCAAGCATTGTGATTTATGGTGAATGGGACTCAGCATGAGAATTTACTCCCCCCCTCCCAAAACACAAGGAATTAAGCTTTACTTTATTAATGAATCTGCTGTACAGCCGCATGATTGTGCAGGAAAACAATGTATTAGGATACATGTAGTGAATGACACTAGCCCAACATAGCACCAAGGTAAAAATCTCTATCAGACATACAGATTGCAGTACTCAGTAACACAAAACTGAGACAACTAGAATGTTATTTTCATACTGTTTTAACTGAGACTAACAATCACATTTTCTGTCTGTAGAATACTGAATAACACTAGGATTCCTTTTCGATAACCCACTGCTATGATGTACATGAGATAGGTTAATAACATTCTGACATCAAAACAGTGAGATTACAAGGTTGTAATCTGCTGGATAACAATGAGTAATAAGGCATCTCCATCAATCATTCTGACCTAGTATCAATTTTTATATGTCTAATTTTACATATATGTATGTTCAATCTTGCTATAGTAGTGTCACTCCATAGATCCTATTGTCCCTTAACCTCATAAACTGAAAAACACATCTGTAGTTCTGTCCTTTGATACCTTAAAGAGACAATGTGGTACACAATCACAGTTGTAAAATCAAGTTTGCTGTGAACACCGGTGGTCAAAAGTTCCCATGCGCAATACGTACTAAGTGGCACCAAATCTGTACTAGTATAATTACATACTTGTTGCACTGTCACTAGCAGTGTCTGCTGTTGAAACTGAAAAACATGGCTACAGCTTTTCACTACTCTCAAAAACACCTGTCTCTTTTCATATCACACATAAATAAAATATTTAAGTGCTGTATAACTCATTAGGTATGATATTCAAACAGGTTGCATCTGGCTCAATTGAGTTTGACTGTCACAATCCTGCATTGCGCCATGGTAGGATATTCAAAAGGCTGCCAGATGCAACGCACTCCTCAATGCACCAGACTGCAATGTAATCCTATGTACTGCAGATGTATTGGGCATCTCCATGTATATGCAGCACATCCCGATATTCAGACTGGGAAATGCAGTGCATATCCCACCACAACCCACTATTGTGTCACACAGTGGTGCTCAAAGTCAAGCCCTGTAAAAGCAGGACCAAGTCCTAGCCACCCACAAATGTGCAACTGTATTTCAAGGTGCAACACAACAGCCACCAGCCTTGGCTGCTGACCCACCCATGAGTAACACTATCCACAATGCCCATAGCCACCTAGCAAGTTAGAGCCCCCCCCGCACACCTGATCGTGGTCATCTATACAAAGTACATTAATCTCTGGTGGTCCAGCTCCTCCCAAGCCCAATCATGGGCATCTGTACAAAGTACAACTATGCCCAGTAGTCTAGCAGTAACCCCCCATACACCTGATTACAGGGGATTGTGGGAAAACAGATGTACCTGGTGACCAGTGGTACCCCGCTGCCCAGCCACCCACAGAGGTCCTATGGCAACCCACCACCCCACCTGCCACCGGTGCATGGCAGAATCCCACCCACATGCCACCTGTATGCCTGCTGAATGACAGCATACAGTGTGCTTTGTATCACTATTAGTCCAGAGTGTGTATCATTGGGCCTGCAGACCATACTGCACTGTACAGTAACAGATATGTGAATGAATGCCGGTGGGTGGACAGAAAGGTATCCCTAGAGCACCAGGTACATCTGTTTTCCCACAATGACCCACAATTGGCTGTACAGAGGGTGTGAGGGTACCCCTAGACCATCAGGGATAGGTATACTTTGCACAGATGCCTCCAATCAGGCTTACTGACAGGACCGCTACACCACAAGGAACACTTGCATGTTTTACAGATGCCTGTCACTGGCCATCCAGTAGCAGGGGACTGCAATAGCCCTCCAGGGTGTCAATCCCAGATGCCACCAGTCTGGCAGTATGGCAGGTGGAATTCACTGGGACACAGCACATTGGATATAAATGGGGCCATAATGACATGCAAATGACCCAATTTGTGCCTTGCATATATATCAGCTTCATATGCATGACCCATAGCTGAACATGGTAGTTAATGCGCCTAGCGCAACTGCAATTGCACTGGCATATGCCTCTGCTCCCTTTCTGTGCCTTGTGCTGGTGCACTGCCAGTGCACCATGCACAGTATGTGCACTTACTCTGCCATATTAAACAGTACTGAGCCAGTACACAGCACCATTGAATATCACCTCATCCTGGACCCAGTGCACCAAGTTGTGCTGTTCCCAGGCTTGCGCCACTACCCAACATATTCCGAATATCTGGCCCATTGTGTTTGCATGACTTCACATTATGAGATCTACCACCTGTGTCATACCTGTTAGTAAACTATACTGGTATTACACAGATCCACAGATATCATAATACTACCATGGTTAATAAGTAAAAAAAAAACAGAAAAAGAAAAGTATTTTGTTAATTTCAATCATGACCTACCTTATCCTAGGTATGTATGAGGCTAAGATTTGTGGCTCTCATTACAAACCTGGGGTTTGCATAATCTTGTACAGCCTCAACAAGGGCCAGCACCTCCCCATCACTCCATGACTTTGGCATTTTAACAGATCTGTGGAAAAAGATATGTGTTTGTTTAGAAATCTTTAACATACAATTTATAGTTCTTAAAGTATTTGTGCATAACTCATTAATAAATATAAAATTCTACTAATACTAAAATCTTCATTCAATATTGCATCATTGTCTACTGAGCTGTTCACTATCTAAACAACAATATAAATGTCACTACTTACTTTTTAGTTGTCTAACAAACATTGTTCTTAATTCTCTGCCAATCTGTTGAGACAAATAAAGAGTAACTGTTAGAAAACTGTGAAGAACCAAATAAAGCCATCAAGATGTACAGCACACCTCACTGAAATCAACTACACACGGAAAAGGACACTCATGAGTTGCGAAGTGTCACCCAGCTACCCCCCCCAACAAAACAGTAACTGTAATTTTAATTCAAAGCCAGAGTCTGACTGAAGCCTTGCAGATCAGCAGTATACCTACATGATGGCAGCTGCACACATGTTACAACACTGAGTACTGCCTTTGTATGAGTCACATAATAGATCCCTGCCCTAGAACAGGCAATAGATCCTGACTACAAAAGCAGAGCTCAACCACATTAATGTAGCAATACACTAGACCTACGTCATACCAGTTGCACATGAGTTAGGACACTGAGCAGTTCCACAGATTCAAACAGTCAATACAGCCCACCACCCAAACACATACAAGAGCCTGGATGCACAGGTACAGTGCAACTAAACCTGTAGACATCAATAGCATACATCCGTGCAAGCAGGTTCACAGATAGTAGCTCCAGCAGGAGTAGCACAGCAGCACCGAAGCAATGCCTCCCTAACCAAATACATACATACTGCATCCTAATAGCAGATACATAGGCTAACTAAACCAATTAAGATTACTGGCATAGGTATCTCATATCACTTGCACGCAAGTTAGAACACTGATGAGTTGCACAGCTTGTGGCAAAAATACCTCCAGAGCACACACTATATGCTGAGGTAAAAGCACATCCGAACTCAACTGATGCACACCAATTATATTGCTGTCTGATACTAGCTACAAGCAAGTTACAACAATGATGAGTTTAATGGCTTCAAGCAGACAATACCCCTACTGCCCCCCCATAAGGCACTAGATGATGAGTTTACATGTACAACCCAACTAAACATGTGAACATCAACAACATACATCCCTGATAACAGCTGCAGGCATTCATTTATATATCTGGTCCTCTGTACTACATCACTAAAACCATGACATCAATGGTATACCTCCCTGATTGCTATAACAGGTAGTAGATGTTGACTTGAACAGTCAGACTCTAACCTATAGACAATGCACATGTGTATTGTGATTAAGTTGTTCTATTTTTTGACTAGTTAGAATGGCTCTCAAAAGAGCCATTTTTGTCACAGTCTATGGCATGTGCTTGACAGATATTGTTGTACAGGAACACAATCGCAGACATGCAAGGATGCCATTTCGAAGGTCCCAACAAAAATATTGTTACCTGTGCTTGAGAGAATGCACTACCATCTTTTAGATACAGCCAAATGTTTCATATGTAATTTAGTATTTGAGTAGTGTGTGCATTCCCATAGTACAGAGGAATCCAGATATTTTATGTTTATTTTCCATGATCTTCAAGTGCAGGACAGCAGTCTCACCTTTCCAGATCATGTGCTGTGCAATGTCTGAATACAGAATTTTACGTTAGCAACATATTATTGATAAGATGCTGCAAGTCAGACTGTGCAGCTTTTATTAAATCAATTGCCCTTTTGTTCCCCAAATCATTACCTCCAAGATGGATAAGAAGTATGTCTGGTTCTGGGTGTGTCTCCAGCAAGTGGTACATGGTTGGCAAGAGCTGATCCCATCTCATGCCAACCTTCCCAAACCAAGACACTGAACAGTGGGGTAGGTGCAAGTCATTCCCAAAATGACTAGCTCTATTGAAAACTGCTGCCCTTCTCACCAGGCTTGATCCTACAATCCACACACTAACAGTTGATCTTTCTGCCATACTGACTACAAAGCTCAAATAAGTCAGATGACAAAATAACAGAAATGTGGCTGTCTCTGACTGAGCACCACCCAGGCTAATCAGCAGAACAACTAGTGCTGAGCTCTATGTCTAAGTTTAAAGCAGTGAGAAACAATCACAACCAACTTTCTGATTCCTCATTGGATAACACAGGCAAAAAATGAATTATGTCTGTAAAGGCTGTTTCTAATGGTCTATTGTTTATTAAACATTCTTCTTGTTTTGGTGGGAGACTACTGCCTGGCAATTGGCCACAGTTAATTACTTGCCAACAATAGCCATTTCCATTGGATGGGCTTAGTACTCATTTTGGTGAGTGAAGCTATACTCCATCTCTTTCTCAGCTAGCAGCTTGAGTGGTGAGTGCGGGCAATAGCCTCTAGCTTGGTGATATGTTTTCAGAATTGTTAACATTCATCACTTTTCAAAATGCTCTGCTAGTCTACTATAGTCACAACAGTAATTATTCACTGTCAGTATATTCCTTCTGAGAGGTAATGAATAATTATGTTACTGGTTCAATCTAAGTTTAGAAATGTCTGTCATTGCAGTCAAAGAGTTAATGATTTGACTACCATTTTTTCACTCAAAAAAATTGGTGACCAAGCAAAGAATGCAAGCCCTAGTTAACATTGTAAATAGAGTAAAATAACTATTTTTTAAACAAACTGTGGTTTGCCATAACAATTCATCTACTGCAGCTATGGGTGACAGAGAGATAATGTACAACATCAGCTGTTTGTGCAGCACAGTTAAAACTTAGCAAATCTCCAACTTAAATGTAAAAGTATTAGAGAAATATTTTATTTGCAGCAATGTGTTCTTGGTGAGATGATCAATTCTGTTCTAAGACTGTGCATATAACTAGCACAATCAGCCACACAATTACTACACAAAGTAAAAACAATCTAGTATTACGTAAGTTATTGTAAAATATGGTTAAATCAGTACATTAATCATTGCAGACTGCTTAAAGTTGAACTTTACACACATGTGCATATTATTTACTACATTATAAGTTAGATTTGTATTGTTTTCAGTCAATAGATAAATCTACTTAGATTTATGACCTGGAGTCCCTGTTGTTTGTCTGGAAGACTTAAAACGGTCGCTCAGCTGTTATTCTTTGATTGTATTGGTTCACAGAAGTCACGTGGTTAAGTTAGTCATTTCTTTATTCACGAGACAGCAAAATCTTTGATCGTGACTCGCATTGTTCGTGAGGATCGACCGTGGGTGTGCAAATTCTTTGATCGTGAGAATAACGCGAGACTTCAATAGTGGAACCTCTGCAGTTTAAAAAAATGTAATAATTCTCATTTTTTAAAAGAGTGAGTAGTGATGAGTCTTTCTACTACTTATCAGACATAAATATCACAATAATAATCATTTTTACAAAGTTTCGTAACATTTAACAATGTTTTAGTGATCTTTGATCACGAGCATGCCAAGTCTTTGATCACGACTCGGTTTGACTGCGAGGATTGTCCACGACCCTGCAAATTCTTTGATCACAAGGATAATGTGAGATTTGAATTGTTGAAGATAATAAATGAAAAATTAGCATGTTTCTCACTAATTTTCAATGCACTGTGTGGTCATGTGTGTTTTTATTACTTAGAACACTTGTGTGTGGCAGAAATAATTACATTTCAGCATTTTTTAAAATGTAGTTGTACTTTTAATTCTTTGATCATGAACAAGCAAAATCTTTGATCACAGCTCGGTTTGACCGCGAGGATCGTTCGCAAGCTCGCAAATTTTTTGATAACGAGAATAACGCAAGAAATGAAATATGTAGCATGACAGCTTTTAAAAAATGCATGTTTTCTCACCAGTTTTCAACACAGCATATAGCCATATGTATTTTTCTGCTTAAAAGGTGTGCCTATCAAAGTAACAAGTATTTAAAATAATTTTTAAACATTTTATTGTATTTTTGCGATATTTGATCATGAGCGTGCAAATTCTTTGATCGCAAGGATTGGTCATGAGCCAGCAAATTCTTTGATCATGAGAAAAATTTCAGATTTAGCATGTAGAAGTCATGAAGTCTTGGAAAACTTGACTTTATTATTCAGCTCAACATGTCATTTATCTTCATATGTACTTAGATTGGCATTATAGGCAATAACATGCCTTCCACAGACTATAAAGGCCTATAGCTCCAGCATCATACTTCACTACCCCCTGTGCATTATATTCTTCCAGCAATACTACCCACCTTGTCGGATATAATAACTTGCTTGGATATCTTATTTTGTAATATTTTGTAAACACTCTGCTTCCAAATTGTATGCAATGGGTCCAATTCTAGAAGCTTAGCACATATTGGTGCCAAAGAAAACTTGTACCCTACGCCATTGCAACATTCACCCAGCACCGTACTTTAGAAGGGGCAGGGACCCACAACCAAGTCCTGTGACTTACGACATGTAGAAAGTAACACCAACATACAGTCATATCTGAGAGGTATACCACGAGCACCCCCCCATCAGCTTGCATAAGTTACCTGTAAAAGCCCCACAGGGCAACTATGTCCCCACCACCAGCCACTCCTCCCACACAAAGTAAATCTCACAAATGTCAAATAAAAAAATAACCCTAGAATGACTGGTGGTCTAGTGGCCTCTTGCCCCACTTCTACCCAGCAGTACCAGTCCACCCACATCCCCCATCCCTAGCTGGAGACGGCACACCTGGTTTCATGCCCACACACAGCTATCTGCCAACTGACACTGCATGAACACTCACCGTACAGGACATGCCAGGAAAATAATCAATACTCATTCATTTGAGTACATCTATACAGTAAGCAGTAAGCAGTGCTCACCCAGCAGTTGGGCATGCTGGTCAGAGGTGGGGTGTGCCAGTTACCGGCTAGTGATGGCTGTGTGGGGAGGGGGGCATATGGATAGACTGGCACTGCTAAGTGGGGCGAGACAGGGGCCACTATATGACCAGTCATCTCTGGATTATTTCATTATTTACAATTAGCAACATTTACTTTGGCTTGGGAATTGGCTGGGAGGGAGGGGAGACAGCTGCCCTGTGGGGTGCTAGCATTGTGCAGTCAGCATCATGATGTGCATTGTCTGCCCTGCAGAGCATTAAGGTTTAGAAGTTCTGGGAGGTCTGGGGGCACAAGATGCCCAGCTTGGCACATCTTCTGTGAGAGATGAAGGTAGGGTGGGGGGGTGGTTGTGGAATGCCCTGTGGGGTAGTGATGGTAGTGTTCTGGGCATGGGTGGGGGAGTAGATCCTGAAGTAGGTGCAGTGGGTCACCAGAGCCCATGTATGATGTGTATTCAGTTACACAACCTAAATGCTGTTGTAACTTACAGTACCAGTTCTTTTCTGATGGTACTTGTAGAGTCCTGACATTAGGGACTTTGTTGCTGCCATAGTAGAATAGGGCGTAACTGTTGCCATAAATCCACTAGCACCATGTTGCAGGTGTTTCATGGCACAACTGTTGTAACTGCTCGTTGGTGCAAGTCCCTGCAACATCTCACAGGCCAGATAGTAGAATCCCACAAGTCACAACTGATGGCATAGGTTGCTGCTTGTGCCACTCTACTTCGCACAAGTGCAGTTACGGTAACTGTGACTGTTGTAGAATCATGCCCTATGTTCATATGATAGTGTAGTAGTCAGAATAATTCTAAGTGCTTGAACATTGTCATTCCCATCATTTTATTTCACAAACACAACATTTGTTTGTATTCCGTGCTGTTAATGACTTATGTAGTATCGACTTATTATGTAACTGTACACATTAGTCTTAAACATCACCTCTTATTTAGTTGTACTAATGTTTTTTATCTTTTTTTCTTTCTTAGGAGACTGCTACAGACAAGAAATTGAACATGTGATTGAGAGTTTCCATCATGACCATTTCCCGTAAAGTTAAAGAACACATAAGAAGTAGTAGGTGTACTGGAGGTTCACTGTCACACCATGTAAATAATAAAGGTGTAACATGTCAGCAGAAGAAAAAGACTATTTCTTCTGTAACATGTCGACATATCACAAGACATGGACATGTTGACAAAGACAACACCTTCCCTAGCAATGTAAAAAGTAGTAAAGTTTGTAAAGATGCTGTGTGCAAACAACATCCAGCACTGTCAACACAGACCCAGATGTCTGTGAGATACAAACAAAATGCTGGACGTGTGACTTCTTCTACTACACAGCACAGTAAGGTAAATTTTTTCAGAAAAGTTGTCCATTGAGCTAGAATTGATAGTGTGATCTCTAGTTTAGTGAGACAAAAAGGGAACAAACTGCATAGTAAGGTTGCATTAATGAAGTTGGGATTGAGAGTAAGACAATTTGTTAATGTGGCTCTTGCAATTTGTTCCCAGTTATGGGCTGAAATGATATCAGCTATTAATAAATTAAGTTTAACGACTGAGCAGATGACAAATTATTGTATTCTGAACACTTGAACAGAGAAAATATCTCTGTGCTGTTTCAAGGAGACTGGTTTTACTCAGAATATTCAGAAGCATTCTTCTGGCAAGAGACATACCATGTACACAATACAAATGTCAGTTTAAGAATTGACGAACATGGTAAAGTTCAGAATGTTTTAGTTGTCTCACATGAAAGTCTTGACTTTAACAATGAGACTGCAGTTGAACAGGTTGCAAGCAACCCAAAGTCATCAGCTAAGAAGTGGCCATGTGACACTACATGCAATGTCAGGGAAGAATTAATCATGTCAATTGAAACTTTCCTGTCAGCATGTTGCTACCACAATGAGACCTGTATGACATAGACTGATTCACACCATTGACAAGTGTGATATTCAGCCTCACACAGGCCTAATGAGGCATTCTCTTGCATGCTTAGAGGCACTAACTGTGACAGTGTGTTCCATCACTTTCACATGGTAGCAGTGCATCACTCTGACATACGCAAATTTGTACAAAGATTGTATTGAATGAGATCTGTTGTCCTAGACTATATGCACTTTCAAGCATTGCTCGATGATGGAGATGTAGAAGGACTTGTGGAGTTCAGCAAACAGTTGCAAACAATCCGTAGATTGAGGTCTAATGCTGCTGTTGATGAACATGTAAATACGAAGCAAACATCAGTAGTGCAAGAAGCTCAGTTTCTGAGGAATTTTGGTTGTGAGTTTGTTAAATTTGAAATTAGCAAGACACAAAAATTCAATGTGATTTGTGTGTCATGTGAGCACCTGTTCTATAAAGAGCAATGTGTCAAGATATACTTGCAGAACCTTTCACGCTGGAATGTCATGTGGGGGCGTCTTCATGCATATCTTCTGTTAAAGAAAGACTTTGCAGAAGTTGGAACTTTGTCACTGTGTACTTACTGTTGTAACAAGATTAAAAGTGACACTTTACCTCCTCGCTCTGTACTTAATAAAATGGAAGTTAAAGTAACTCCTACTGAGATAACAGTCTTGAACTTGTTTGAATGGATTCTAATTCAGACCATGAAGCCATTTCAAACAATTTTCAGGCTAAATAAAAGGATGCAAGACCTGACAAACAAAAAACTGGTATGGTCTCTGAAGGGCTCTGTTGTATATTTGCCTTTGCAAGAAAATGTGAACACTATTTCTCAGGATAATAGTGTAGTCATCTTGGTGAATGGTGTGCCAACTAAGGCAAAAACAATATGGCAGGACATAGTCAATGTTGAGAAGGTGAAGCATGCTTTGCGATACCTAAGGGAGCATAACTTTTTTTATGCTGACATCGACATCGACACATTTGCTGGTCTTTCTACAGGAAATGCTGTGGAAAACTCTGACAAAGCAATACCAGAGAAGGTTGACATTGCATCCGTACAGAATGTCTATGAGCAATTCACCATACACCAATTGCATGGAAAGGATCCAGTGATGGATAACATTGAATTGTATCAAATGAAGTAAGTGGAGGGCAATCCTTTAAGTATATGGGAAGCTACTCTAGAGGCTCGTTGTTTTCCTGATCTGTTTCCACTTGGCTCAGGTGGTTGATTAGATGAGCGAGAAGTTCATGTTCCAGGAGCTAACTATAGGACCTCAAGAGTTCTACATAAGGATGGCAAGTTTCGTAGAAACATTGCGCACCTGTTCCACCTTCTTTGGGAAAGTGAACTTAGTGTCATATCTGCTAATATTGCTCATACATTGAGACTTGGTACAGAGTTCACTAATATGACAGATGCACAGTTATTAAAAAAGTTGCAGAACAAAGATGAAACACTACAAGTCAGTCTTTCTTCCATTTTGTTCAGCATGCATGGTACTAAAGAATATTGGTACAGGTGACACTCTGAGGTGATGTGTATGCTGAGAGAGTTTGGACCAGCGACATGGTTTGTGACACTGAGTTGTGCTGAATACTAATGGAATGATCTGCTTGATCTTCTCAGATGGGCAAACTCTGATGCTGAGAACATACAAAGTATGACTCTCGGTGAACTATGCTCACTTGATACAATAACTGTTTCATGTTAATTCCACCACCTGTTCTAGGCTCTTTTGAAGTTCATACTGTTTAAGACAAATCCTCCTCTTGGCGTTGTCAAGCTCTACTTCTGGAGGGTTCAGTACCAAGCTTGGAGAGCTCCACACATACACATGTTGCTGTGGATAAAAGATGTCCCACGTATTGATGACAGCGAGACAACTGAAATCCTAAGATTCATATTGAAGTATGTCACATGTCAGATTCCAGACATGTATGACAATGCAACACTTTGGGAGCTGGTTCAAAAATTTCAATGACACCTGTGTGGCAAGTACTGTCATAGGAAAGTGAAGAACAAGGGACAGTGGTACACTCGTTACCATTTTGGTTTCCCAAGATGAGCTTGCCTGGATGCTTGTTTGAGTGATGTGTTTTCTGCCATGTGACACCACTTAAAGGAAAAATCAATAAAGCAAGTGTATGAACTACTTTGCAGGGAATCAGAAGTCTATATCAATGACTATAGCCCTTCTCTTCTGTTGATGTGGCAGGCAAACATTGA
Organism: Neoceratodus forsteri; assembly: GCA_016271365.2. NCBI lineage: Eukaryota > Metazoa > Chordata > Ceratodontiformes > Ceratodontidae > Neoceratodus > Neoceratodus forsteri. The sequence continues at coordinate 990,992,374 of CM057453.1, read as the reverse complement.
TGTTCAGTTTGTTGCTGATAATTCAATGGCTTTCATGAGGTATGTCACATCATACATCATTAAGCATGAGCAGACAAACCTGCAAGAAATGTGAGAAGAGTTGTCTAACTGCGATAGGTCAATGTCTTCTAGACTATGGACACTGGGACTTAGGACTCTGTCACACCGTGAGTGTGGCACCTATGAAGCAAGTGACCACCTTACAGGGGTATGTCTATATGGAAGTCAGACTCCATTCATTTTTTGAATGTGAACTACAAGCAGAAGAGGTGTTGCATCCTTAAGAGCCATGAAGAGATTGAGGATCTGGCTGCTACAAGACCAACATCCACAAATATTCTGAAGAGCAACTTAATTGACAACTACTATCCACAGCACCACAGTGCTATAGACGATCTGTGTCTCTTTCAAATTGCTCAATGGTATGATTATAAATGGGGTGTTTCTTCTGACCCAGAGAAGAGCATATATAAAGTCACTGGCTTCGATGATTCACTTGTGAAGTAGTGGAAGCCATGGCTAATTGGCCACTGCAAACTCAGCTTGAATACAACAGAAAGCAAAGAGCATTACTATTTTGCTCTATTATTTCTGTTCAAGCCTTGGAGATCAGAGTCTGAATTGAAAGGATTATCTGACACATATGAACAAGAGTTCATGGTAAGTTATGATACCTTTAAGAGTCATGTCTCTGACACTTACATTGAGAGACTTAAAATGGAAAAAAAATCAGGTGGAGAAAGCTAAGCAATTTCTGGATGGTGATACCCCAGTAACGTCACAGGATATGGTTGGTGTTGAGGAAGAAGGGACTCTTGGTGCCCTTCTTCCTTCTAATGACCCAGCTGTGCTGATGTCAGAGGTAGAGGGTGCAACAGAACAAACTATGCAGTTATCAGAGTCTGCTACACACATTGTTGAGAACTTGAACTCTCATTAAAAAGTTGTGTATCACTCTGTGATACATGGCGTGCAACATGCTATTCAGTACAGTACCAGACACTGTGTTTGTGAGGAGCACACACCAGTGAGGATGTTTGTTAGTGGCTTTGCTGGAACTGGAAAATGTTTCTTAATTGAGGCTATAAGCAGAGGTGTGTGTGACCTTACTAACTCTGCAACTTCAGTTATTATAGCTCCTCCTACAGGTTTGGCAGCTCTTAACATAGGTAGTGTCATGCTTCATAGGTTGTTCATGTTGCCTGCTGAGCATGGCAAGAGTGGAGATTACAGAAAATTGTCATTTGATGTTGCCTCTGAACTGAGGTCAATGTTTGACAAGATACATTTGCTGATAATAGATGAAATCAGCATGGTTTCAAATGTTCTCCTTACATACATCCACCTAGTCTACAGGAGATACTTGGTACCAGTGATGACATACCATTTGGTGGCAAGAATATTCTTGTTCTTGGGATCTCCTGAAGCTGGCTCCTGTGAATGGCAAGCATGTTTTCTGTACTCTTTCCATTGAAGAGGAAAACAAAACCATTGGATGCATAGGTGGTGTTAATCCTGGGAGTTCTTCTCATATGTTGTACTGTTACAGAATATGAGACAGCAAGGTGGCATATTGTACAAAGCATTGCTTGATGAGGCTCGCATTGGTGTATTGTCAGACATTCATGTTGAAATGCTAAGACAGTGCATGATCGCTAGAAATAATGCTCCTATTCAGGATGCTTGTGATATCTTTGCACATGTACAGAAATCTGGGGTACGTGTTGTGTGTCTATTCCCAAGACTTAAGCAGTGTGCAGAGTTCAATGAGATCATGATGCAGAGAGAACAGGAACCTATTGTCACTCTCACATGATGGAGCTGGACTTCTCAGGATTTCCAATGGATAGCACTGACCCAGGGTCCCTAGTGCTAGCCTATAACAGGGCAGTTGTGAGGGCCCTGGATGTCATTGCTCCAATCCGTGTTCGTCCCTGTACTCTCCGCCTAGGGGCCCCATGGTTAACCAAGGAGATCCGTGGGTTGAAGAGACAGGGCCAAAGATTGGAGAGATGCTGGTGGAAAACTCGCATGGAAGTGGACAGGCTTAGACTGTTAGATCATTATAAGACCTATCAGTTAGCAATTTCCCATAAGAATTCAGAGTTCCTGTCCAGGGAAATTGCTACAGCGAGGAATAGAATGACCCAGATCTTCCAGACTGTGGACAGATTGTGCAATCCAGTCTGTCTTCAATCTGGTTGAGCGTTATCACAATTACAGTGTGAGGAATTCGCGATGTTCTTCACTGATAAGGTGTCCACTATCAGGGATGAGATCAGCCAGCGCCTTCCCATAGGATCTTGCAGTGATCAACCGAGGGGCACAAGTACCCAAGTGACTTGGTTCACCTTCAGTCAACCGGCAGTCATGGATATAGTGAGGATCATCCAGACTTTGTGGCCTACCTGCTGTAGATTGGATGTCATTGCAACATCAGCCATTTGCTGCAATGAGGGAGTGACCCGTCATTGCAGAGCGGGATGTAGGAACCCTGATATTGCTTGTGAACATGGCGGCGGCTTGCAGCCGTGTTCACAAACAATATTACCCCCCCTCCACCATGTTTATCTGCTGACAGGGAAGCCAACTCCCCATCGGCATAATGTCATCCTCTGTTTCATTGTCTGCTGACGGGGTGCCCAATCCCCATCGGCAGAAAGGATTACCCCCTTTTGTTGTTTGCCAACGGGGTGCCCAATCCCCATCGGCAGAAAGGAATCCCTCCCCTTTTGCTATTGCTGATGGGGGTGCCCAATCCCGCCAGCAGAAAGAAATCCCCTTTGTTGTTTGTCGACTGGGGTGCCCAATCCCCATCGGCATAGCTGCCCCCCAAAGCAAGATTTCCAGTGGCATGCTGGGAGCCCACCCCAGCATGCCACATGCCTCTGTTAATAAAAAACAGTCCCACGAGGTCTTTTTTATTTATTTACACCTGTAAAAATGGAAATGGTCCCTCGTAGTCTCCCGGTCCCCCACCCACAACCCGCACCCACCCACTGTGCACCCTGCCTCCCCACACCCCTCCCTCACCCCATACTTACCTCCAGAGCTTGGTGCAATGATCTTCGGTAGACCGGGAACATGTCTGCACTCTTCAAAGCCGACCGTGAACTGAAGAAATGCCGATAAGCTGTATAATGTAATAAATAGGTTTTTCCAACTTTAGTACATATCTCGGGCATTTTGGGGAGGTTTTTCACCAAGTTTTCAACATGGGGTCTTTGGGACCCCTCCTCATGAATTTTTGAACTGTCATGGCGTTAATCAGCCCCAAAAGGTGATTTCGTGGTCAGTGCACAGAATCCCCTTTTGGGGCTGATTAATGAAAGGACAGTGCCAGTGTTCATGAGATGGGCTCTCAAGAAGCCTATGTTGCAAATTCGGTGGAAGAAATCCATAAAATGACTGTTTTACGAGCACGCGTTGGCAGTTGCTACTCACGCTCATAACTTTGTGAATTTGCAATATTTTCACACCAGATTTCCAGCATTGGCAGTTTGTCACACCTCCCTGTGAACAGTATAGCTGTCATTGTTCACATCCTGGCGGAAATGTGTTTTCGCACTTGCGGCGCAGAATAGTGCGGTCACTGTTGGAAATCAGTGTTTGGGACAGATTAAGAAAATGGCAGTGACACTGTTCATGAGTAGAGGTCCTGAAATGGCTATGTTGAAAATTTGGTAACAATACTCCACAAATGACTGTCTTACGAGTGCAGTGCTGCACAGCTTGCATGCACGTCGACATTCATGAATTTATAATATTTTCACTCCAGATTTACATCGCCATTTTCCCACACCTACTTATGAACAGTGCAGCTGTCATTTTTTCCCATCCTGGCCAAAATGTGGTTTCGCACTTCCAGCGCAGAATAGAGCGGTCGCTGTGGGAAATCACTGTCCAGGACAGATTAAGAAAATGACAGTGATACTGTTCATGAGCAGAGGTCCTAAAATGCCTATGTTGAAAATTTGCTGATGATAGCCCATCAAATGACTGTGTTAGAAGTGAAAATCTAGATGTAGTAGTTGCCGTATTGGTCCTTGCAAGAATAGATCCAGAAGCAAATGATTTGATACCTTTTAATGGACCAACATAGATTTAACAACAAGAACAAAGTGCTCTAGCTTTCGGACCAACCAGTCCTTCTTCAGAAGCTCATGGCAGTTGTTTAGAAAATACAATACTTATAACAGCTAGATAATGCAGAGAAAAACAGAAAAAGATCCCCATTGGTTTAAAATACTCATATTAAAAAAACCAAACACAGAAGATGATGTCAGAGAAGTTTAACAGTACAATACTGCCCTCAGTCCGAAAGAACCTTGGGTTCAGATGTGCTTGGTGCAACACACATACAAAGAAGCCTACTGCACATAAATTTAATTGACATAAGATAACACTGCTGAAGCAGATAACTCCCAAATCAAGCCATGAGTGTCACAGTCAGTATAAGGATGTGATTACTGAAAGGCAGCCCCCACCCAGCTTAAAGACAAACTAAGGTAGTTATAGGGCTCATGAAATTACAATGTAAGCATTAAAGACAAGAATTACCAGTAAAGTTGTCTAAAAACATCAGTGCACACTGTGTGTGATGTAAAACCTAGCTGGACATGTCACCCAGCTGTATTCTCAAGCTAAATAAAAGGCCCAAGAAATTACAAAAACCTCAGGACTATATAAATGATAATTTAAATATAAATTGATAATATTAGTGTAAACAAAAACTCTAGTCGAGGAACCTCAAGGAATTAAGACCATGCAGCCTGATATGTACTGATGTCAATATATACTGAGAATGTAGCAACTTCATGTACCACAAGTGTCTAGGGAATCTGAAAAAGAGATAAAAATGTAATTTATCTCCTCCTGTTCATACAAACAATACAACCTAACCCACCCCACATCACAATAATGTGGGTGGGGGAGATACATAGCTTAAAGGAGATGTTGTCTCTCTCTCCCCCTCCTTTTCTCTCTCTCTCTCTCTCTCCCACAGACAGACACACACACACACACACGCACACACACTCACTCTCTCTCCTAGTGAACCTGTATTAACTTCAGTCACTGCAATTGTTCCCCAAAGGAATACAACTTGTCATGAAATCCTGAGTAAATTACTACAATATTAGCCTAATGTAAAAGATCTGTGCAGGACCCCAAGCAAATGAGATCACACATCCCAATATGTACAGAGTTACAAAAATTATATATAACAGTATAAGATAACACTCCTGTATGTACACTAGCAGGCTGGGTAATCTGAATATGGTGCAATGGAATCAATCCCCTTCCCCACAGGCAAAGATAAAAAGTAAGGAGAAATTCTTTATGTGAGTGAAATAAAAATAGTAACACATTATAACTCCATACAGCTAAATAGAGACTTACCTCAATGTGACAGCAAGCCCCACATCTGTTATATCACATACCTCACAACACATACCCACACACATACATACACACACACACATCCACATCTCACACATGCTGAAGTCCTATAATATGTCAGTTTGAAGAAGAAAAGGTCTGTGGATGTTAGTTTCTGTAGTGTCCCATAAAGCCAAGATCCAAGTTCATCCCATCTGCTACCATATTGAGATGTAAAATAAGTTTAGTCTCAAAAGCTCGTCCCTGGTTGTGTGTTTTTGAGATTTCCTTTTAAGACCATTACTGACATATCTGAGACTGAGTGGTCAGGCTGGGAGAAGTGATGCCCCACTGGTTTTTCAGTCTTCCTTGCTGTAATAGTATGTCTGTATGAGTTCATCCTAGTGTGGAGCTGTTGGCGTGTCTCTCCTACATAACCTGTTTGTGGACATCTCTTGCACTGAATGAAATAAACAACATGTTGTGACATGCATGTATAACTGCCATGCACCTGGAATTGTCTGTTTTGTGATGTAACCACATAGTCTGAGGTAGAAATGAGCCCACAAGTCTTGCAGGGGTGTTGATTGCAGGGTCTTGTGCCATTGTGTGACATGGTATTCTGTTCCGGTGAAAGTTTGTTCCACTAATTAGGCTGGATAAATTTGGTAGTTGTTTAAAGATAGTAGTGGGAGTTCCTTAAAAATACAATTAAGGGGTGTCATCCTCACTAAATATTGGGTGGAGATCTTTAATAATCTTACGCAGACGCTCAAGGTCTGATGATATGTGACTACCAAGGGTATTCTTTCTGTAGCTGTCTTTTCTTTATATTGAAGTAGTTGTTGTCTTGGTACTTGCGTTGCCCGTTCTGTTATCCTGTCAATTTCCCTGGAAGAGCTCCATAAAGGTGTTTTTCAACATAGCCAAATGCATATATCTGTCATCCTCATTTGAACAAATATGTTGACAACAAAGTGCTTGACTGTATATGACAGATTTTTTTGTATGGTTTGGGTGGTTACTTTTCCTGTGCAGGTATCTCTGTCTGTCTATTGGCTTCCTCTAAATACATGTATGTAAGGTTCCATCCTTAATAATGACTGTGGTGTCCAGAAAGTTAACCTTGGTGGTAGAGTACTCCAAGGTAAGCTTTATGGTAGGGTGGAGATTATTAAGTTTGTGATGAAAATCTTTGAGTGCATCTGTGCCTTCCGTCCAGATGATAAACAAATCATCAATGTAACGGAAATAAGCCAGTGGTTTGTGGGGATACTGCCTTAAAAAATCCTCCTCCAAGTCAGCCATAAAGAGGTTAGCATACTGTGGCATTGCACACTTTCCACACACCCTTGTAACTTCGCAGATTTGTAATATTGTCATGCCAGATTGTCAACAGTGGCATTTTTTCACACCTCCTTATGAGCAGTACAGCTGTCATTTTTCACATCCTGACTGAAATGTGGTTTCACAGTTGTGGCACAGAATAATGCGGTCACTGTGGGAAATCAATGTTCAGGACAGATTAAGAAAATGACAGTGGTACTGTTCATGAGCAGAGGTCCTAAAAGCCCTATGTTGAAAATTTGGTGACGAAACTCCATAACATGACTGTGTTACAAGCGTTCATTGAACTGTTTCCACACGCCCTTGTAACTTCGCAAATTTGTAATATTTTTACGCCACATTTTCAACAGTGGCAGTTTTTTACACCTCCTTATGAATAGTATAGCTGTCATTTTTCATATCCTGGCTAAAATATGTTTTTGCACTCCTGCCGGAGAATAGCATGGTTGTTGTGGGAAATCAGTGTTTGGGACAGATTAAGATCGAACGAATGAGAGGGGGGAGTGACTGAGCTCAACCGAGCTCTGTCGGAACTGCTGCGGATTTGTTTGCGGGCAGAAAAGGGCCCCAACACAAGAGCCCAGTACAAAAGGGCAGCCTGCAGCACTGGCAGAAACAGAACGAGAGAGCTAGGGAGGGAGGGGGAGTGAGCGAACTCACCAAAGCACCATCAGGACTGCTGTGGATTTCTTTGTGGGCAGAAAAGGCGTCAAAGCAGGCAGGGGCCCAGTAGAAAAGGCCAGCCTGCAGTGGTGGGAGAAACAGAACGAGTGAGTGAGACAGGGGGACTGAGTGAGCTCAACGGAGCTCTATCAGGACTGCTGCAGATTTCTTTGTGGGCAGAAAAAGGTGTCAATACATGCAGGAGCCCTGTACAAAAGGGCCACTTGCAGCACCAGGACAAACAGAATGAGAACATGACAGAGGGAGACTAAGCAACCTCAGCAGAGCTCTGTCGGGACAGCTGTAGATTTCTTTGTGGACAGTCAAAGGTGCCAACGCAGCCAGGAGCCCCGTACACAAGTGCAGCCTGCAGCGCCAAGAGACACAGAATGAGTGAGTGACAGCGCGGTAGTGAGCGAGCTCAATGGAGCTATATTGTGACTGTTTCGGATTTCTTTGTGGGCAGAAAATGCGGCAACGGAGGCAGGAGCCCAGTACAAAAGGCCAGCTTGCAGGGCCGGCAGAAACGGAATGAGTGAGTGAGAGAAGGGGAGTGAGCGAGCTCAATGGAGCTGTGTTGGGACTACTTCAGATTTCTTTCTGGCTAGAACAAGCCACCAGTGCAAGTAGGAGCCCAGTACAAAAGGGCATCCTGCAGCAGCAGGAGACACAGAACAAGCGAGTGAGGGAGTGAGAGTGAGTGAGCTCAATGGAGCTCTGTTGGGACTGTTGCAGATTTGTTTGTGGGCAGAAAAAGGAAGCAATGCACACAGGGGCCCTGTGCAAAAGGGCAGCCTGCAGTGGCGGGAAAACCAGAATGAGCGAGTGAGAGAGAGGGAGTGAGCGAGCTCAACGGAACTCTATTGTAACTGCTGCAAATTTCTTTGTGGGCAGACGAAGGCGGCATTGCAGGCAGGAGCCCAATAGAAAAGGACAGGCTGCAGCGCCAGCAGAAATGGAATGATCGAGTGAGAGAGGGGGAGTCAGCAGGCTCAATAGACCTGTGTCAGGACTGCTGCAGATTTATTTGTGAACAGAAAAAGGCCCCAACAGAGGCAGTAGCCCAGTACAAAAGGGCAGCCTGCAGCACCAGGAGAACCAGAATGAGCGAGTGGGGGGGGGGAGTGAGCCACCTCAACGGAGTTCTGTCTGCACAGCTGCAGATTTCTTACTGGGTAGAACAAGGTGCCAATGAAGGCAGGAGCCCAGTACAAAAGAGCAGCCTGCAGCACGGAGAGACACAGACTGAGGGAGTGACCGAGGGGCAGTGAGCGAGCTCAACACACCAACGCAATCAACATTTGGCATTGACAAATGCTTGTTTACATTTACCTCTGTCCTGCTCCCTAATGACTTCTCTATCTTGGTGTTTACCTCACTAATTATCATGTTTTGTGGGGGGAGGCTGGGATTTCCCTGGTCCTTTTTAGTGCCTCCCCCCTTGGCTAGTTTAAATGCTTGCCAATGAATCATTTAAACCTCTCACCTAGGATCCTGGTCCCCCACCCGGGCAGATGCAGACCATCGTGCCAGTATATGTCTGCATCCCTCCAGGTGGATCCCCAGTCCCCAATGAAGCCAGAACCCTGTGCTCCACACCAGATTTTCAACCATTCATTGAATTCCCTGGTGAGGAGTACCCTAGTATCACCCTTGCCATAGAAAGGCAGCACCTCTGAGAAGGTTTACCGTATGCGCTACTTGTCTAAGGCCCCTCCCCAACTCTACAAACTCCTCTTGAACTGCTCTGATCCCATTCCTAACCAAGTCATTTGCCCCTAGGTGGACAATGACATCCAGCTCCCTCCCTTGTGCAGCTGCTCCCACGATCCTGAGGATTCGCTTCCTGTCCCTCCAAGCCGTGGCACTAGGCAAGCACCTTACCTCCCTCTCCCCTTCCTCCCCCACTTCTACCCCCCTAATAATTGAGTCCCCTACCAAGAGTTGTTTCATTCCCCAGTAATGTCCCATGCCACCCTCCTGTGGGTCTCCTTTGTGAAGGTTCCCAGCATCCTCCTTGGCCTCCACTGCAGGTACCTCCATAGAGGAACCACTATCCACCAGAAGAGCATATGAATTGTGGAGAGGTACAGCTGGAGGGATGCAACTCTGTTCCACCAACCTCTCCCTCTCTGAACCCACCCTGGTCCAGCCTCTCCTCTTTCTTGGCAACCTCTGAGGTAGTGGCATTGGCCCTGTCAGTCCCTGGGTAGGGGAGGAGGTTTCATGAATCCTAGCCAGGTCAGCCTGGAGACGGGCAACCTCCTCCCTCAGACCAGAGAAGTGCCTGCAAATAGGGCAGCATCGCAGTCTCCAGAATGTCTCCTGGAACACTGCCGCCCCACAGCAATTGCACTGCACCACTCCTATCATGTCTTATTTTGTGTCCCCTCTCCTGTTTCTCTGTATGCTTACTCTCCTCTCCTTACAACTCTCACCCTTCCTGTTCTGGGACAGCAACTTCCTATATTCTTCAGTAGTCTCCTTCTTCCTTGCTCAGTGTCAGATCACCAGCAGCTGGGGGGAAGAGCGAGCTACTTTTTTCCTTTAGGGTTGACAAACTAATGTTTCTCTATGATCCTTCCCTTCCTACTGCCAAATAGAAAGTTCCTGTTGTCTGTCAAATCCAGTGGCTATAAAAGTAGAACTGGCTTAGGGTGGGTGGGATGGAAGGCAATTAGTAAGAAAAAAGGCTAGCAACAGGAAGTTGTAATTGGAGTCACCTGCTTTTATATTGTCTAAGCCACACCCCCAATTAAGCTCTCTCTCCTCCTACTGATTTATCAAAGTAAGTTGATACAATATTCTTCCCAGCCCAGAACACACACTGATTTTCTTTTTTTCTTTTTAACCCTAAATAAGACCCCTTCTACTTCTAATAAAGTATCTGTCTGCTTAATCTCAACAAACACTGACTCCTGCTGAGATAGAAGTGTTAAATTAATAAGAAAATGGTAGCTTCTTTTAGTTAGCTGCTTTCTGCTCTACAAGCAAGATTTCTGTCTTCAATGACAAGCTACTCAGAAAAGCAGTGATGGAGAAAGGTCTGCACATTCGGGGTTTCCATTAGCAAGTCTACCCAGATCTCCCACCTTCAGTTGTTGCAAAATGGAAATCCTTTGATGGTATAAGGAAAATACTAAGAGAAAAGGGAATACCACACAACTTACTTCACCCTGCATGCTTGCAAGTTTTCCTGAATGGAAGGCATGTGTTTAATACCCTGAGTGAGGCAGATCAATATTTGAAAACATACTTTTTCCACACAGAGGGAGTCAGAACAAACCCTGATAACCCCCATCCCAAGCAAACTCAGACTCATGACACAGCTTAAAATTGGCTGCTGAGAAAGCAACTCCACTGCATTCTGATGTACATAAATAATTACCATATCAGCTTTACTTTAAAGTAAAAGCAGATGATCTTGCAAGCGGGAAGGTAAAAGGGGGAAAACAAACAAAAAATAAGCAAAAAATCTCTATATACTTATATCAGTATGCACTGACTCTATTATAAGTCTATTTGTACTCTCTCTTGTCTTTTTTCTTTTCTTAGGGAACAGCAGTCAAGCAAATAGCTTACTTATATTTACAAATGATCGCTTGTCAGTAAAAGAGCAAGTTTCACCCATACACCTTCTCAGTACTATAACCATCTTTGCAGACTGTCTAATTGGTGGGGAGGGGGCTAACTCAGCACTAAGACTGAGTAGGGGAATATTAAAGATATAGCAAATTGGGGGAGGGGTATAGGATGCTGGATAAAGAAAAGTCAGGCATATGTTGAAAACTTAAATTTAAGGTCATGATGGTTTAAAATTATGACAAATAAAGATGGCAGAGCAAAAAGCTTAGGGATTTTGTCCCCAAAAACCTGTTTTTGGTGTTAAAAGATTAAATGGCTAACAATCTAAAATACTTATGTTGGAATATAAAGGATGCCAGAGACAGAGTGAAAATACAAAACATTGTGCAGTATGCTAATCAGATACAGGCAAACTGTGTGTTGCTATAGGAAACCCATTTCTTAGATGCATATTTCAGATATATATGTAACTTATTCAAGGGCAACAGGGTGCACTCTTCTTTTAATGGTAGCTCCAGGGGGGTTGCCATTATTATAAACAAGCATTTGTCAATGCCAAATGTTTGCTTGCTGGTATTAGCATTGGAAATGCAGGAGTTAGAGAGATGCAGAGTAGGAATGACAGTGAAGCATTGAACTTCATGCCAATCCCACCTCCACCCTGTAGAGATGGACAGGCATTAGGGCATGTGTTTTGGTTGCCGCCCATAAGGTTCATGCCATTTCACCTCACCCTATCCTGCAGACACTGACAAGTGTTCAAGTGTGCCTTGGGGAATTCAGCTTTACAGTTACCCCACTCCATAAGGACATACGCTGTAATGGGTGCAATATAGAATGGGGTGAACTGTGGGGCTGAAGAGTCCAATGCACAGTTCGATGCCTGTCAGTGGCTGCAGGGTGGGGGGTGGGGTTGGAATGGCATGAGCATTACAGTTGGCAATCCAAAGGCACACCCCTGATGCCTGTCAGCCTGTACAAGGTGGGACATCATGGATAGAAACCGTAATGCCCCAGGCATGTTTTGGTATTTGCAGTACAAATTTTCAGCATGGGCATTTTGTGGCTCCCACCTCATGAAATCATTTGGGATCTCTTCTCATGAACAGTGGCACTCTGATTTTGTCAATGCATCCCGAAATTTGAGTTTCCACAGCAACCGTGCCATTGTGTACCAGATGTGTGAAAACAAAGATCGGGCAGGATGTGAAGAATGACAGTTGTACCATTCATAGGGAAGTGTGAAGAGATGGCAATGTTGAAAATCTGTAGTGAAAGTATTAAAAATGCTGAAACTTCCGAGCGTACGTGGGAACTGCGTAATACATGCATGTAACACAGTCATTTAGTGGAATCATGTCACCAAAATTTCAGCATAGGCATGTTGTGACCTCTGCTCATGAACACCGTCACTATGATTTTCTTAAACTGTCCCAAACATTGATTTCCCACGGCAACCACGGTATTCTGAGCCAGATGTATAAATGCATATTTCAGGCAGGATGTGAAAAATGACAGCTGTACTGTTCATAAGGAGGTCTTAAAAAATGGTAATGTTGAAAATTTGGAGTGAAAATACTACAAATTTGTGCAGTTACAAGGGTGCATGGAAACTACATCATGCACACTTGTAACACAGTCATTTTATGGACATTTGTCACCAAATTTTCAACATAGGCATTTTATTACCTCTGCTCATGAACGGAGTCGCTGTGATTTTACATACAAACATATGAATCTGCCAGCAGAACATACCAATTGGTCTATGTAGGTCTGCCCAAGTGTGCAGCTAGCACCCTAGAGTGCAGCTGCCCCAGTCTCCTCCCCCTCAGTTCCTCTTCCGTTTGTCCCAGCCCCTACCCCCCTAGTCTTCCTCTTGCATTAACCCACTCCTCTTTAAAGCTATTGACTGTCCTACATGTTACCACCCCCTCTGGCAGTGCATTCCAACTAGACACCACCCTCTCAGAGAAGTAGTGCCACCTCATTTCCCTCTTGAAACATCCCCCTTTCAACCTTAATCCATGCCCGCTCATCTCTCTTCCACTCCTCAGTTTAAACACCCCCTCGGTGTGTGGTTTAGTTACCCCCTCAGGTATTTAAATGCTTCAATCATGTCCCACTATCCCTTCTCTCCTCCAGTGTACATGTTCAGGTCCTTCAGCCTAACTTCATATTTCTTTCCTTCCATCCCTTTTAATATTTTTGTTGCCCTCCTTTGCACCCCCTCCAGTAAATTTATATCTCACCTCAGGTATGGCCTCCAGTATTGCACATGTACTCTAGGTGCGGTCTGACCAATGATCTGTAAAGAGGTAGAATCACATCCCTGTGTCTGGATGAGAACCCCCTTGCTATGCACCCCATCATCCTGTTTGCCTTTGCTGCTGCTCTCGTGCAGTGAGTTGAGTTATTCATGCTCTCAGTTACCAAGACCCCTAGGTCCTTCTCCTCGTCTCTGATCTCCAACCAATAGTCCCTCTTCTGGTTCTTATCCCTGAAGTGCATCACCTTACACTTCTTTGCATTGAATCCTAGCTGCCACTCCACTGACCATGTCTCTAGTTTGGTTAGGTCTCCCTGCAGTATTCCCCATCTGTCCTCTTTGTCCACCACCACCCCCAAGTTGGTATAATGTGTGAACAGATTAACCCTGCTCCCCACTCCATGTGCTGTATCGGAGATAAAGGCCCAAATAGCACCGGGCCCAGCACTGACCCCTGAGGCACCCTGCTTGTCACTGCTCTGGGTGCCGAGAGCTCCCCCACCACCACCACCCTGTGCACCCTTCCCTGTAACCAGTTCTCTATCCATTTAGGCAGTTTTTTTCCCCACCCCTACTGCCATCAGCTTCCACCCCCAGTCTACCATATGGCACTGTATCAAAGGCCTTACTGAAGTCCAAGTACAGGACATGTACCACATGGCCCCTGTCCAACTCCCTTGTCACCCAGTCATAATACTCTATTAGACTGGTTTGACAAGACCTCCCTGTGACAAACCCATGTTGCCACCCATTTTGGAGGCCATTACTGTCTAGGAATGCCACCAGCCTCTCCTTCAGAATTGGCTCCATAAGCTTACCTACTATGGACGTGAGACTTACCGGCCAATAATTTCCTGGCTCCTCCCTAGGCCCACTTTTGTGTATGGGCACCACATTGGTCACCCTCCAGTCCTGGGGCACACACCCCATTTCCCGGCAGGTGTTGAACAGATCTGCCAGTGGCTCAGTCAAAAGCTCCGCCATCTCCCTGAGCACCCTGGGGTGGATGGGATTGGGACTCGGTGCCTTGTCCATCCATACTGCCCTCAGCCCCTGTAGCACTCTACTTCCTGAGATTCTTTGTCCGTCACCTCCTCCTGCCCTTTCACCACCGAACCATCCCATTCTGGTAGTGGGCCATCCCTCTCCTTAGTGAAAATGGAGCATTAGTACTCATTTAGAATTTCCACTGGCTCCTCCCCTTTTTCCAGGCAATCCCCTCCCCATTTTATTCTCACAATATATTGCTTGCACTTCCTCTTTCCATGACATACCTAAAAAAGTCCTTTTTCCCTCCTTTTATGTCCTCTGCGGAACTTAATTGCCTGGAGGCCTTCGATTTTTTCACCCTCCTGGCAACCTCCCTTGACCAACTCAAGAAAGCCTCCTTATCTTTTGCCTTTCCTGTTCTCCTGTACTTCCAGTATGCAGCAATCTTTGCCCTCACCCCTTGCAGCACTTCCTTGTTCAGCCAGCATGGTTTCTTGCCTCTGCTCTTCTTACTCCTGGCCCTGGTGCAGGCTCCTGTGGCCTCTGTTAGCCCAGTCTTTGTGACTCCCCACTTTTGTTCTGCATCCATCCCCGGCCTTATATCCTGGAGTCTTCTTTGCAGTATTGCTCCCATCCCCCCCAAAGTCCACCCTAATAAAGTCCATCACCTTAGTTTCCATGCCTCCTGTCTTCCTGCCCAGTGCAACAACAAGCCACACTGTTTGGTGGTCGCTACCTGCTAGTGGGTCCTCCACCCTTACCTCCCTCACAACCTCCCTATTTGCCAGTACTAGGTCCAGAGTGCTACCAAGCCTTGTAGACCCACTTACCAATTGCGTGAGAAGGCCGTCCTGGAATGCATCAAGAAGCACCTGCTCCCTGGTACTGCTAGTGACGGGGTGCTCCAGTCAACCCGTGGTAGGTTAAAATCCTCCACTATCACCACAATCCCCCTTCTACACACCCTCCTTATCTGCTCTGCCAACTTCCTATCCAGTACCCCGGATTGGGCTGGTGGTCTGTACACAACTCCCAGCCTCAGCTTTCTGTCCTTGGAGTCCAGGAGCTGCACCCAAAGTGCTTCTGTCCTCTCCTCTTCTCCCTCATCCCTTATGCATTTAATCCCTTCACTCACATAGAGTGCAATCCTCTCCTCTTCCAACCCCCTCCAGTCCCTCTTGTATATCCTGTATTCTGGGATTGCCAAGCCCCGATCATGGTACTCTGTGGTCCAAGTCTCTGTCACTGCAGCAATGTCCACCTTCCTCTCTGAAAGGAGTGCCTGAAGCTCTGCATCATTGTTCCCCAGGCATCTTGTGTTGAGAGATACCACCTTCCACCCATACCACTCCTTCACCTCACTCTTCTCCTCCTTGGCCTTTGTCCCTCCTCCAAGTAGTCTGCACCCTTTCTTCTCCTTATTCTTAGCAGGTGATGGTGCCTTCTGTATTACACTCAGACCACCCTGCCTACCCCCTCCCAGGGTTACTACGCCTCCACCTTTACCTATATCTGGGGGGGTGAGCTCATTAGGCTCCCCTGTCCAGACCTTTCTACTAACTTCAGTCTTTTGGCCACTCCCCTCACTAGCTTAAATCCACCTTAGTAGAGATATACCCCTCTAATCCTGCCTTTAATGCCCCCCTTCCCTTCCTGCTCAAGTGTACCCTGTCCCCCGCATAGAAGTCACTATTTCCCCAGACCATACCCCAGTTAGTCACTAACCCATCATTTCTGGTGTGGCACCAATCCCTCTTCCCCTCATTGAGCTCCTCAATCCTACCCTTCCTCCCCATGCTTGCACATGGTACAGGGAGTAACTCCAAGAATGCCACTGACTCCCCCAACCCCTCACACTGCTTGCCCAACTACTCAAACCTCCACCTCACTACTTCCACAGTCTCTCCTGCCAAGTCATTTGTACCCACATGCAGCAGTAAATGAGGTTTCTTACTCCCCCTTGCTGCACACTTGAGCAGTGTGTGCCCTGCCTCCCCTGCAGTCAACCTGGGGATAGCTTCAATCCAAATAGGGCAGTGCCTTTCCCCCTTCTGCCCCATCTCACACTTCTAATGCCTCTTCCACCACCCCAGTATTCGATCTTCCCTGCCCCATACCCCCGCTATCTGTACCCTCTGTGATTTCTGGATCTGTACCCCCTACTTCAGCCTCACGCCTTTTCTCTGCTTTATTCCTCCCATCCCCCTTGAACCCCTTCCCAGCCTATCTACTTCCTACTGGGCTTCCCATGTCGATATCCCCTCCTCCCCTACTGATTTCCAACCCCTCTCCTATCCCCACTTTTGTCAATTTAGAGCCTTTATTCTCTTCTACCCCGATAGTGATGCTCCTCCCATCCTTCCCCTTCCCATAGCTTTCTCTCCTTCAGTCACCACCCCCTCCTTCTTTACTAGCCTACCTTCTACTCTTTTGTCCTTGCTATTGCTTCCCCTAGCTGTTGCCATCCCTCTCATGCCCTGCTTGTCCTCCCCACTTCAGTATGTTCCTGCTCCCCCTCTCTCTCCCATAGCAGAGGCTCGAATCTATTCCTAGTTGATAAGCCCTCCTACATCTCTTCCCCCTGTTGGTTCAACCCTCCTACTTGTTCCCTTCAGTGCCACCCCTGGTCCCTCCCTACCCACAACAATCTGCTCTGTCCCGTGGTACTCTTCATGGTCTCTTCCTTCCCCAATGGGAGGTTCCCTTTCTACCCTTTCATCCTCGCTATCTCTTCCCCTAGCTGTTGCCATCCCTCTCATGCCCCACTTGTTCTCCCCTTCACTATGTTCCTGCTCCTCCTCTCTCTCCCATAGGAGAGGCTCGACTCTATTCCTAGTTGATACCCCCTCCTACATCTCTTCCCCCTATCGGTTCCCCCCTCCTACTTGTTCCCCTCCATGCCACCCCTGGTCCCACCCTTGGTCCCTCCCTACCCGCAGCCATCTTCACTCTCCCTGGTGTTCTCGTGGTCTCTTTCTCCCCAACAGGAGGCTGCCCTCACCTCGGGCACCCACTCCCTTGTCCTCTCTTTTCTGCTAGTGTCTCTGATACTGGGGTCAGTTTCAGTCCCTAGTTGTTATTCCTCCATCCCCCCTTACTTTCCCCTATTCCCCTCCCAGCCAGAATGCCTATCATACTCATCTGCCCTGCCACTTAGACTCCTCCCTAACCTCCACAGTTCCTCCCTCAAACTAGCCAGTCATCTACAAACATACACCCCCCAATCCTCTAAGCCCAGTCCAGAATCATGGTGGACCCACACCCTTTACACCTCACCACCCTTCCAAAGATGCCCGCCCTATTGACATGTGGCACCTGCCCCATTTTGGCCCCCATCTTATGTTATGGGCTATTATTCCCAGGTTCTGTACCCTACTACAACTGTTAGGCCCCTATTTACTCAAATTCCTGCTCCCCCCACACACTAGTCACCCTACTGGCCCCTTGCCGACCAGGGTAATTCAGTCTCAAATCTCATCTGTTAGATACAGTATTACTGTAGCAATCCTAAAGCCTCTTTGTCCATTTTTCACCCCTTAGCTACCATACTTTTTGTTCTCAGCTCTCAGATAGTTTCACTTAGCTCAGTTAGAAATCCTATTGCACTCAAAGTATTACTTAGCTCAGTTAGAGAAATAAACAGAACAAATAAATATGTATTATTACAGCAATCATAACAGTATAGCTCAGTACTTCGCTCAGTTAGAGAAACAAACAAAACAACTAAATCTGTATTATTACAGCACTTCTCAAAATATCCAATCATTGCATTGTCTCTACCCCAGAGACCCTGCTGTAATATAGGACCACAGAGGACACTAGGCGGGAGGGTGGGCAACTCTAAAGTCCCGGCAGACCTCCGTTGAGCTCACTTACTACTCCTCTCTCACACACTCATTCTGTTTCTCCTGACACTGCTGGCTGCCCTTTTGTACTGGGCTCCTACCTGCATTGGCACCTTTTTTTGCCCACAGAGAAGTTCACAGCTGTCCCGACAGAGCTCCGTTGAGCTCGCTCACTCCCCCTCTCTCACTCACTCCTTCTATTTCTCCCAGTGCTGCAGGCTGCCCTTTTGTACTGGGCTCTTGCCTGCATTGGCACCTTTTCCTGCCCACAAAGAAATCTGAAGCAGTCCCAACAGAGCTCCGTTGAGCTCTCTCACTCCTCCTCTCTCACTTGCTCATTCAGTTTCTCCCGGCGCTGCAGGCTGCCCTTTCGCACTGGGCCCTGCCTGCACTGGCACCTTTTTCTGCCCACAAAGAAATCTGAAGTAGTCCCAACAGAGCTCCACTGAGCTCTCTCACCTCCTCTCTCACTTGCTCATTCAGTTTTCTCCCGGCGCTGCAGGCTGCCCTTTGTACTGGGCTCCTGCCTGCATTGGCACTTTTTTTTTGCCCACAAAGAAGTTCACAGCTGTCCCAACAGAGCTCTGTTGAGCTCACTTACTCCCCCCCTCTATCACTCACTCCTTCTATTTCTCCCAGCACTGCAGACTGCCCTTTTGTACTGGGCTCTTGCCTGCATTGGTGCCTTTTTTTTGCCCACAAAGAAATCCGCAGCAGTCCCAACAGAACTCCGTTAAGGTCGCTCACTGCCCCTCTGTCACTCACTCGTTCTGTTTCTCCCAGTGCTGCAGGCTACCCTTTGTACTGGACTCCTGCTTGTATTGGCACCTTTTTTTGCCCACAAAGAAATCCACAGCAGTCCTAACAGAACTCTGTTGCGCTTGCTCACTCCCCCTCTCTCACTCACTCATTCTGTTTCTCCCAGTGCTGCAGGCTGCCCTTTTGTACTGGGCTCCTGCCTGTGTTGGCACCTTTTTCTGGCTACAAAGAAAACTGCAGCAGTCCTTACAGAGCTCCGTTGAGCTCGTTCACTCCCCCCTCTCACTTGCTCGATCTTAATCTGTCCCAAACACTGATTTCCCACAGTGACCGTGCTATTCTGCACCAGAAGTGCAAAAACACATTTTAGCCAGGATGTGAAAAATGACAGCTGTACTGTTCATACAGAGGTGTGAAAAAATGTCAGTGTGGAAAATCTGGCGTGAAAATATTACAAATTTGTGAAGTTAGAAGAGTGCTTGGAAACAGTGCAACACACACTTGTAACACAGTCATTTTATGGACTTTCATCACCAAATTTTCAGCATAGGCATTTTAGGACCTCTGCTCATGAACAGCATCACTTTCATTTTCTTTATCTGTCCTGAACACTGATTTCCCACAGCCACCGAGCTATTCTGTGCCGGAAGTGCGAAAACACATTTCGGCCAGGATGTGAAAAATGACTGCTGTACTGTCATAAGGAGGTGTGAAAAAATGCCAGTGTTGAAAATCTGGCAAGAAAATATTACAAATTTGCGAGGTTACAAGGATGCGTGGAAACTGCGCAACACACACTTGTAACACAGTCATTTTATGGACTTTCATCACCAAATTTTCAACATAGGCATTTTAGGACCTCTGCTCATGAACAGTGTCACTGTCATTTTCTCAATCTATCTCAAAAACTGATTTCCCATGGTGCAAGAGTGCAATTCTGTGTCAGAAGTGAGAAAACACATTTTGTCCAGGATGTGAAAAATGACAGCTGTACTGATCATAAGGAGGTGTGAAAAAATGCCGGTGTTGAAAATCTGGTGTGAAAATATTGCAAATTTACGAAGTTACAGGGGTGTGTGGAAACTGCACAACGCACACTTATTTTATTTACACTTACATTATTTTTTCCTTGCATTGTTATCAGTTATTATGACTTAATACCTGCCTTACAATCTGTATCTTTGTTTTCTGTAATTTTTGCTGCTGTTTTGCACATGACTCTGGGCTGTCTCTGTCCTCTGCTATGGAATGTTGCCCAGTTCTTTACCTACCTAATAATGTAATATATGGACTGATTGATGTCTTGAACCTGTACTTGTAATGTTGTACTGCGTCTACCAATGAGGAGCCTTTGCAAAAGAGTCCGTGGACTCAAAGGGTGTAATTCTGATTTCTCAATAAATAAATAAATAACACAGAAAAATACCAATGTTGAAAATATGGACTAAAAAATATTACAAATTCATGAAATTATGAGTGTTTGTGGAAACTGCACAACTCACACTTGTAAAACAGTCACTTTTTGGATTTTTCCACCAAATTTGCAACATTAGCCTTTTGAGAGCCCACCTCATGAACAGTGGCACTTTTGTTTCATTAATCAGTCCCAAAGGGTGACTCCATGCAGTGACTATGAAATCACCTTTCGGGACCAAATAACGCAATGACAGTGACTGAATTCATGAGGAGGGTTCCCAAGAACCCCATGTTGAAAATCTGGTGCCAAAATTATCAAAAATGCCCGAGATATGCACCAAAGTTGAAAAAACCCTATTCATGCCATTATACAGCTTACCGGCATTTCTTCAGTTCGTGGTTGGCTTTGAAGAGTGCAGACATGTTCCTGGTCCACCGAAAGATCGTCGCACTGAGCTCTGGAGGTAAGTATGGGTGAAGGGGGTGTGGTGAGGCAGGGTGAGCAGATGGTGGGCACTGGTTGGGGGATGGGCCACTGAACTCTATGAGGGATTGTTTTCTGTTTTACAGGTGTTAAAAACATTGCAAGACTGTTTTTTTCTTTACAGAGAAATTTGGCACACTGGGGTGGGCTCCCAGCATGCCACCTGAGTGTTTTTTGGGGGTCTGTAGCTGACGAGGGATTGGGCACCCCCGTCAGCACATACCAGTGATGGGGGAAGAGCCGAGGGGGATTGGGCACCCCCTTGGCACACAGCAAACTAGGGGAGCATTATGCCAACAGGGAGTGGGCTCCCCCATCAGCAAATTGAACTGGGTAGGACTGAAGCCAACAGGGATCGGGGCCCCCATCAGCAAAGAAAGACAGTTGGGGGGAACATGCTCCGAGGGGAATTGGGCACCCCTTGGCACACAACAAATGGGGTAGGGGGTTACAGTGTGCCAATGTGGAGTGGGTTCCCCCGTCGGCAAATGTACTGGGTCAGGGAGGCATACAGATGGCAAAGTACTGACATGCAATGATGGGTCGCCCCCTTATTGTAGTGAAATGGCTGACACTGCAATGACGAGGTGGCCCCTGATTGCAGCGGTGAAAATGTTTTAACTTGGTGGCACTTCTGCAGAACCAGTGTCATCAAGACACTGGGCTTGCATTGTTCCACCAGTGCCAAGACCCCAAATGCAGTGATCCCGTTGGCTGCCAGAGTGCTGCACCTCTACAACCCGCTTCTCTCCTAAGGTGCCACATAATGTTTCTTGTGCATGCGCTCAAGCAAACATAAAAATAACCTTAATATTGATATTATGGACAAAAAGAATAGATAAGCGTGGTTGGTATGTTATGACTACTGTTCAGAAGGGTAACAAACGTCTAACAATCAGCTCTATTTATGGACCCAAAGAAGAGGGCCCAGATTTCTTTGTACACTTTTTCGTTACTTTGTCCAACCTTCCAAGACCTTATATTATAGGAGGTGACTTCAGTCTTTCACTTTCCATACTAGATAAATCAGAGGGAACAGAAGATACAAAAAAGCAAGCAGTTAAAATGGTTAAAAACTTTGTTAGATCTAAAACTTATAGATATTTTCAGGGCAATTTACCCAACATGGATAAAACACTCTTTTTTCTATAATGTACACAAAACATAGTCTGGAATTAATTACTATTTACGCTGAAGAAGTGTTGAATGACATTGTGAAAATGAAACATGGAGCTATTAAAATCCTTGATCATGCCCCTATACATCTATTAATAAAGTTTATTTCAGGGGAAGTCCAGCATAAAGATTATAACTGGAAATTTGACAATTTCTTACTGAAGGATGAAATATTTAAACAAAAGCTTAGAAAGGAACTAATTTTTTTTTTGGTAAATAATAAAATTGAAGAAACATGCTTTTCAATTATTTGGGAGTCCATAAAAGCATATTTAAGAGGCTGGATCATTTTGTATTCTTGCTTTAAAAGGAAAAAGAAACAAAAAGAAAAATATAATACACTAGAACATCAGCTATTATTGGCAAAAGCAGCAGGACCCATCACGCAAATTACAGACCCATATCTGTCCTCCCACTAGTATCCAAGGCACTTAAGCACATTGTTGATGATCAACTGGTGGACTACCTTGAAAAATATTCTATCCATTGCCTGCAGCAACATGGGTTCCAGAAGGAGCATAGCACCACCTCGGCCCTGATGGAATTCACTGGCTTTATTCATCAATCTCTGGATCAGGGCACCTTAGTAGTAGCTGCCTTCATAGACCTCATTAAGGCATTCAATACTGTCGATCACTAAATACTTCTCCAACAGCTTACCGCTACTGGCCTCTCCTCTGACACAACACTTTGGTTCAAAGATATCTTGAAGACTGCTCTCAACAGGTGAAAATAGCCAACGTTGTATCTGACCAACAGCCCATCCAATCTAGCGTTCCACAGGGCTCAATCCTGGGGCCACTCCTATTCAGCATTTTCTTTAATAATCTACCTAATTTCTGACAACAAAGGATCCTCCTCTATGCAGATGATGCAGTCATCTACTCCAGCATCCATGACCCCAAGCAACTGGAACTTCACCTTCAGAGTGGGTTTGCAGAATTAGAGGACTGGTTCTCTGAACATGAACTGATCCTCAACTACAAGAAAACCAAAGTAATGATGTTCAGCAGCACCCAAAAAAAGCACAAATCTCATACACTTACCATCAGAAACTGTCTTGGAGTCCCTCGTGAACAAGTACCACATTTCAAATACCTGGGGGGTCACCTTAGACAGCTGTCTATCCTATGCTAAACATATAGATAATGTAGCCAGGGCTGTCAATGTCAAGATTGGTCTCCTACATAGACATAAACACTGCCTTACTCCAGAAGATCTCTGACTTGCTGCAGTATATATAGTTCTGTCATATCCATTGTAGACTATGGTCATGTAATCTATGAAGCAGCCCCCATGTCTTCATTGTGCAGGATATCCATTGCTCTGAACAAGGCATGCAGATTACTCACAGTGTCCACACATTTCACCCATGCCTGTGTTCTTTATGCTGAGAATGGTTGGCTACAGCTCTCCAGGATGATCCAATATCAAACCTGTCTTTTAGCCAAAAAAGCACTTCTTGGCCTTCTGCCACCAGGCACCGCAAACCTGCTAAGCCCCCCATTGTAGTTCACAGCATACACGAAGCTCGAACAGCCATCATCTCCATGTTCCTAGATGCTGGACAGCCCAGAGGCAAAGCTCATTTGCCTACAGAGCACCTCACTGGTTTAATACTCTTCATAGTGATATAACTACCTTACCTAAATTGGGACTATTCAAATTGAAGTTACGCCAACATCTCATGGCCAACAATTCTTGTGACTGCTTAACCTGAGACTCCCATCTACTAGCATTCTGTCTTCTCCTCACAACTGGATAACCCTGTATCTCTGCTGTTCTCTCTATAATTCTGAGGCTACTCCCCTTTTTGCACTTTGACAAGGCCCCTGGCTACCACCCCATCCAACTCACCTTCCGCCCCTACCTCTCCCACACCAGCTTCACAAATCCTATGGCTGCCACCTTCTACCTTTCTTACCCCCCTTCCCACCTCACCCCTACCCCTACCCCCCCACACCAGCTTGACAAGGCATATGGCTGCCTCTTTTTCTTTCTTTCTTTCTTTCTTTCTTTCTTTCTTTCTTTCTTTCCTTCTTTCTTACTTTCTTCCATCTTTACCTTTCCCCCTCACATCTACACTTTCCTCCTATTAGAATGAGAAAACTGTGTATAAATACATATATACAGTATTTGCTCACTTTATTTTACTGTTTTGGAAACATTGTACTTTTACCCCTTTGTATGTTTTTCCTCCCCTTCCCACTGATGTGGAACCTTTGTAAATGAGCTTTGCTCAGTGGTATTGTAATCCAAGAATGAATAAATAGAATAATATTGCAGGCTCAGAATCAGATTTGACTAAGGTATTACATTTAAGAGAAGTGCTTAATAACCTGATCTCTTATAAAGCTGAAAAGGCATTTTAAAACTCAAGGTGTAATTATTATGTTTTCTCTGGAAAACCAGATAAACTTTTGGCATATCAATGTGAACACAATAAAAATGTTATATTCAAAATTCAGTTAAATACAGGAAGGATATCAAATTCTTTTTCAGAAATTAATAAAGGCTTTCAGGTCTTTTATAGTGAGTTACAGTATATAAGCCAGATATCAACCCACCACAACAAGACATTGATAACTTCTTTCACAATCTTCTTATAGCATCTTTATCAGATACTGTAAAACATACTATAGACAAACCCTTCAATATTCAAGAGATTAAGGCAGTAATACAGCAACTCCAAAACGGAAAGGCCCCAGGCCCAGATGGTCTTACAGTAGAATTTTACAAGGTATT
Source organism: Neoceratodus forsteri (assembly GCA_016271365.2). Lineage (NCBI taxonomy): Eukaryota > Metazoa > Chordata > Ceratodontiformes > Ceratodontidae > Neoceratodus > Neoceratodus forsteri. The sequence goes on along the minus strand of CM057453.1, from coordinate 990,967,719 downwards.
TTCAGACATCCTTTCTCCATTGCTGCTCCAAATATTTAATGATATTGAAAACTGAGGTACACTACCTGATTCAATGAGGGAATCAACAATTATTTTGATATTAAAAAAGCAATAAAGATCCCTTAACACTTGGTTCATATAGACCAATCACATTGCTAAGCATTGATTATAAAATTATAATGAAGATCTAGGCAAATAGATTGACAGAGCATATTTAACCCATCATACATCCAGACCAAACAGGGTTTATACCTGGGAGATGGTTAACAACAAATATTCAAAGGGTCTTCAACATTTTTGAGTCAACAGACTGATCTGAAATGGCAATTATTTCTCTCGACACTGAAAAAGCATTTGATCAGGTATATTAGCCATTTTTATTAAAAAAGCCTAACCAAGATGAACTTAGGGGGCAGGTTTCTGAGATGAATCAACATGGCCCATAAAAACCTGTGTGCTAGAATTAAAACTAATGACAATCTATCAGAGCTTATGCATCTTCACAGAGGTGTGCACCAGGGTTGCCCCCATGACCATTACTCTTCACAATTTTCATTGAGTCTTTAGCTTTATCAAAAAGAAATAATAATCAAATAAAAGGAGTACAAATTCATGAAACATATTATAAAATTTCACTTTATGCAGATGTTGTGCTGGTATTTCTGGATAAACCAAAGAGAGAAAGGCAGGGAACTATACAATTTAATAGAAAATGTTGGCAAAATATCCGGTTATAAAGTAAACTAGGAAAAATCTGAATGTTTATATAATGGTATTGAAATAATGAACCCAGTCACATTAATAAACTTTACAGTTAAATCAGATATAAAATATCTAGGAGTCACCTTGGCCAGAGAGGTAAACCAACTATTTCAAATAAACTACAGTTCTCTGTCACATAATGTTAAACATGACCTGGATAGATGGGTCAGTCAACCGTTAACTATAACTGGGAGGATAAATATCCTTAAAATGAATGTTCTAGTGATGTTTTTATTCTTTTTTCAAACCCTACCAATCATCTTGGATAAAAATTGTTTCATTAGAACAGATAAACAATTAGACAATTTGCATGGAAGAACAAAAGACCTAGAGCTAGCCTAGAAAAATTGTATCCTCCATTGAACCAAGGAGGGCTAGGGTTACCAAATCTAAGATTATGTTATTATGCAGCACAAACTGAACCAACTTTGTAATGGTTCTCCCATAATGACCGTTTACAAGATTGTTAGACAGAGGGGGACTCTGTAGAACAACATTATTCATCCTTTCATAAGTTGATATACTTACTGTTAACTGTGATAATAACTTATATAATAAAAACATACTAAGCTCATCTAAAACTACCTCAAGAGTATGGAAGGAAGCCCATACATAGAATGGGATAAACCTTACTTTCTCAGTACATTCACCTTTATATATGAACTCTAACCTTAAATTCATCCATAAGAATTGCATTTTCTATAAATAGAAAAAAATGTGGCTCAACCCACCTAAAACAACATTTACAAAATGGTAACTTGAAACCCTCTGATACACTCAAAGCAGAATTTAACCTCCCAACTGGGAGCTATCTAGCATATTTACAGTTAAGGGACTTTTTTCATAAAAAAATGCAGGTTATACAACACAGTTGAAGCAACCCCCGGAGCTACTGCTAAAAGATCCACTAAATAAGACTAAAATAATCTCTAAAATGTATAACTTGCTATTAGAAGCAAGAAAGTTTGAAACAGAATGTTGGCAACAGTCCTGGTCCAAGGAACTTAGGCAATAAGTTTAAAGAATAAATTGGCCAGAAGTGTTAGCTTCACCAGAAACAGTATCAAAAAATTCTAAATGAAAGCAAATTCAGTTCAACATGATCTGCAAATTATACTATACCCCTTGTAAACTTCATAAATTCAACCCTACACTATCAGAGCTTTGTATTCGGTCTACTAGAGATAAAGGCACATTAAGCCATACATTCATTTTTTGTGCAGATCTATAGTTATACTGGGAAAAAATTTGAGATATTATTTAAAAAATATTAAACAATAGTGTCCCTTTTGACCCATATATTTTACTATTTGGTTCAACTGCCCCTTTAAACATCAGCACGGAATTGGGTTAGTTTGTATCTTTAGCAATGATATTAGCTGAAAAGGTGATACTACTACACTGGCCTGAAGTAACGCCTCGGAACTATAAAGAATGGCTACATTTATTAACAGATAGTGGAAAATAAGAAATAATTTTCTATAATAAGGATGATAAAGAAGTGACCTTCAAAAACATCTGGCACAATTACTTTAAATATCTTCAAAGAATGACCTAAAATTGGCAAATGATCTCATTTAACAGATGACGGTCTCATAAATAGGGACAGCTAGTAACTGCTTTCCCCTGTGGCAAAAGGATACCAACAATCTGGCTAGATCTTTTATGCTTGAAAACAGTAGCGGACTGAAAAAACACACACACACACACACACACACACACACACAAAAAGGAACTATCTAACTTGAATGGTAGTTCAAGGTCATGCCGGCATGAGTAGAAACTGACAGAAGCGTGGTTCAGGAGAGACATGAGGAAGTGTTATTTTACAGAGAGGGTAATGGAGCCATGGAACAGTCTACCAGCTGAACTGGTGGGTGATAAAACAGTTGATGGTTTCAAGAACAGTTGGGACAAAGGGAAGGATATAACAGTAACTCAATGTGACAGAATCGAGAAGGAGAATGGGGAGGAGGGGGAAGGCTAGCACTCTAGATGGACAGTAGGTCATAGGGTTAGATATGGAACTCCGGCTGAAGAATGATCATTGGTCTTTTTCTGCTGTCATTGTTTATATTTCTATGTTACAAGCAGTCCAAATTAATAGAGTATATATAATAACATTTCCATACACTGATATACTGCACCCTGGGATGTGGTGTTGCAATATGAAATTGATCTTTTTTCTTTATTAACCCTTGCTGTGCCATCGACTGATGTGTCTGTCCAGAATTCCTATATGTTCTAATTCTGTCAGCAGTCTAAGAGTTAAAAAATAAATTAATAAACAATATTTAATCATTATTTTTGGTGTGCATGTGTGTGTTGCAAAACAGTTCTTAGAGGGTTTTCTTTTCAATTCTATTTATCTCTGTGCTTCAGGTAGGGATATTTCCCAACTCTGTGCCTCCATGATCAACACCAGCATCCCCCAACAGCTGCCCAGAATCAAGTCCAATGACTTGCCCCCCATTGTGGGGCACCCAAAGGGGAAATCAAGATCGACCAAGTTCAGTCCAGGGGCTTGCTATGGCACCATTTGGTACATTGTCAGAGGGCTTCACACTGTGCTGCCACACAAGGTTTTTCCCTTTTGTTGGTCCCCTAAGGCATGGATGTGAAATGATGTCAGTGCACAGGCATGTGCACTCCAATACGTGCCCCACAGATGTCTTCCACTATCTTCTCTCTGCTGTGCAGTCCTGTCCTGATGTACTCCTGATTTCCACCTGGTGTCACCCAAGTATCTGTTGCCACCATCCCTCTCCACATTAGAGGTGGAGAGCTGTCCCAAGGATGCTCATCCAATCCCCGGCTGGCCCCACTGACACTCTGGGCTTCTTCACGAACAGGGGTTGCCAGCATCAGAAGCAGTAGCACTACTGCAGCATTGGTGGAACTGCATTAGAGATGTTTTTAGTGCAGTGTTAGTCATAGCTTAGCAATATAAATCACAAAATTGTCAAGAGAAAGAAAGAAAATAACATACAGGGAATTGAACCCAGGGCCCCAGAATACTCTCCAGTGCTCTGACCACTGAGCTACAGGCTCACATGTCTGTACTTGGGTTACCAGACACAAGTCCTTTCTCTGGTATTGTAATTATTCCTAGCTACAGGATATGCAGTAGAAGAGAAAGGAAGTGTGTCGGGTAACCCCGGGTCCAACCATGTGAGACTGTAGCTTAGTGGTTAGAATACCAGTATAGTATTCAGGGTATCAGGGTTCAATTCCCAGAAGGTCACATTATTTCTTTCTCACTACAGTTGGTGATTTTAATTGTCTAATAGTAGCTAATCATGCATCAAAAACATTGCATTGTCTTCTTGATCACTCCTAGCTGCAGGATATGCAATACCAGATAAAGGAAATGTGTCCTGGAACCCCAGGTCTAACCATGTGAGCCTGTAGTTCAGTGGACAGAGCACTGGGACAGTATTCCAGGGACTTGGCTTCAGTTTCCAGTAGGTCACATTATTTTTTTCTGTCTACAAAAATAGTTCTTAATAGCTTTATTTGCCACTAGGTGGCCTGGAGTTGTCTTTTTTTAGTGGGATCTTTTGCTCTAGGAGGAGCAGTGCATGTTGGGCACCAGCGGGTAACTTTGCTGCCCTTTTGGGTGTTCTGGGGTTGGGAGGAATGGAAAAGAGGTGATTAGTAGCAGCAGGATTAGTTGATGTTTTGCCTATATTGTTGCTTTGTTAGAGTGCACTGTTAACTCTATCTCCTCCGCCCTACAAAACTTTCTTGCAGTAATTTGTACCTGTGGATGAATCTCTATTTTTCCTCTGGTTTAAATGGTACATTGTATCCTATCCCTGTTCTACTAGCTGCCCACATGATGTTTGCACTTCTCATTCCTACTATGCATGCAATTGTATTTTTCTTTTAATGCACTTACTGCACAGTTCTACAATAATTTTCACTGTTTATCTATATACTTCAATTGTAGCATTGTAATCAATTCAATTCAATTCAGTTTTATTGATTAGGAAGATACCTTTGAGCCCAAGCTCTTTTACAAAGGTTCCATGTCAGTGACTAGACAAGGTATAAAGTAGTAATCAAGAAAAAACATATTAAAACAACATCCTGTTTAACATATGCACAAAAACATTGTGGATTACAGGTTAGAGTGGTGAGTTACATGTGCACAGTTATAGAGGCAGAGAACAGTGCATTCCCTAGGAGTCTTGTCATCAGGTGGGGGGGGGGGAATGGTCAGGGAGGTTGTAAAGCAATAGGTGGGTGTTAAGGGTAGGCTGTAGGGGCCTTGTCTTAACAAAGTGCAGCCAGGGGTGCATGAGACGAGGAGAGACAATTGCTGCACCAATCATAAATTGGTAAAGGATTGAGATACCCAAAATTAGTTGCAGAAACATTTAGAGATTGTACTTATATGTTGTTTGAGGTTAGTTTTGAATTTGGCTAGACAGGTGGTGGTAAGGAGGTGCTCGGGTAATTCATTCAGCCACAAGAGGGCACGGTAGGCAAATGCCTGTTGCCCGAGAGGTACGGTGGAAGGGGATGGACAAGGCCCCTCTTGTCCTCCCCCTAGTGGCCTGTGGTGTTTTTGCAGCCACTAACAAATTGCCAACGCAGGGTGGTGTTTTCCCCATAAGTGTTTTTTTCCCCTAGGGTGCACGTCTGATGAATAACCCTGTTTTTTAGGGATAGCCAATTTGTAAGATCATACAGTGTACAGTAATCAACTGTTCAATGCTGCTTGATGTATGTATGTATGTATGTATGTATAGTTGTTGTTCTGAACTGCCTAATCTGTTGTTCTGAACTGCTTAATTCTGTATTACCTCATTTTAGTATTTGTGCCAGTTGTTACTGCTGCTTGTTGTAGGTATTGGAAACTGTATGTTTGATTCTCCCTATGCCCCCGGACGCACTGTGAGATGAGCAGCTTGCTGTTCAGTGTCTTTTCCTGGTGAAACATTTCAACAAATAAATACATAAATGAAACAATATGCCCCATTGATGCCTTCATATGATTGTTGTGCCTCATCAGGTCTGTTTCATGGTTATATCTATTTTGTTTCTTTATTTAGTTAAAACATTTGGCCAGGAGGGGGCAAACTAGGGAAGCAGAATAACATAGTGGTTATGAGCACTGACCTGCAAATCTGGAGAACTGAGGTTGAATTCCACAGCTGCCGCTTGCATATTATGTGGCCATGAGCAAGTTTCTTAACTTCTCTGTGCTCCCAGAATGCACCTGGAAACAAGCCTTGGCTTAGTGTGTCCTTTCTACTCAAAATTGGAAAATTGTAAAATAAAAAAAAAAACTGAGCTGAGAAATATCTTTCTTACAGATGCATCCTTGTGGAAGAGTCATTGGGATTCAGAAATGAATAAAATGATTAAATAATATACATGCAGAGTAGTACAATGAATATGAGAGCAAAGTATTTGAACTGCAATCATGGAGGTCATACAGTAAGTTAATAGGCATGAAGGCTGTGCAGGTTAGAAATACAGGCTGAAATCCAAACAGTACATCAGCAGGCATCTAGGATCTGAGAGAATAAGATCTATACATTAGAGAGCATTTACAACCTTTGGGGGAACTGGAATGATCAGCAGTAACCAGGTATAGTGGGGTGGGTGATTGGTGTAAAGGGAAAGAGGAGTAGATGGTAGGAAAGGTTAGGAATAGGAAGATGTGTTGACATTATGAACATGGAGCAGAGCTTTCAGGGTGGATTGCTTGTAGGAAGAATGGAGGGAGGGGTGTTTAGTCCAGAGAAGAGGGCAGTTTACTTGGCACAGGTCTTACAGCAGGAGAATGAGAAGGAGAATGAACACTTGTCAGAAATTCTAAGAGAGTAGATGGAGGAGATAGGAAAGAATTATGACAGCAGGGGAGGGATTCAGCCCAGGAACTGGAGATGAGAAAAACACAGTAAGGGAGAAGCCAGACAGTTAAGGGGAAAAGCAAAAGAAAAATTGAAAGAGAAGGTTCAGTCATGCAACACCACCCCCACCTTGGAAAGGAAAGGTGCAGGGCTGCCCGCACAGGTGCAAATATCATATAGTGATGAGAACTCTTCTCTTGGCATAGAGCTTTGCATCTCTTTGCCCATGGGTGCCAGAGGTCCCTGTGCTTTGGCTGTATGTGTGGCCACATAGATGCGCAGGGCCCAGAGGGCCATGTGCTTCCTCAGACAACCACACAGCCTCATGAATTCTTGACTTCCATAGGTGGGACAGAGTCTTTCCTTGGCACAGGGTTCAGAGGGCCCTGTGCCTCTGCATCTGTTCACATAGCTCCCAAAGGGACTTGCATGAACAAGGGTACAATTACACTTTCTCTAAAAGAAAGGACATTCTTTGCAAAAGACTACACTAAAGCATCATCTGGGTTTAACCTAGTGCCACATAAGTAGTTAAAAGTGGCATTAGGGATTCCAATCCTAACTCCACCCACACCACAAAGCAGGAAAAAGACAGCCCCACACAAACAACCACAGAGAGCTATCATCAGGTAAGGCAGACAACATACAAGTTTCCATATGACACAAATGCAGTAGCACTGATGTGCTATCTTTGTGGATTTGTATATGCAGCTTCATAAACACAGGCCCAACAGGTGCTTGTGCTTATTCAGCAACACTTGTGTGTGTATCTTGTACAGCATGCATGAGTGCGCATGGCTGCAGAAGCAGAGGTCCCATGGGGGCATGTGCTCTGTGGACAGAAGGCACAATGGGGTCTACACATCTGTAGAAAAAGGTACTCATGTATGTTATATGAGCATACATGTGATATCTCCCTCTTTTTCTCAGAGAGACTCCTGTTTTTTTGACTGTACTCCCTCCCTCTCTCCCGGGAAACAAAATCTCCTGCTTAAGTAAAATTATATCCAAAATATCCATTCACATTTTTGGGGGGCAGATAAAGACACACCAAAAGTAAATTAGTGATGATCAATGTAAGTGATAGCTTTGTACAACTAGTCATTTATTCTTCTTAGGGCTTATCCATGACAAAATAAAACATATTAAATGTTTTTAAATGCTTTTTTATTATTTTTTGATGCCATTTATGTTCAAAATTGTGACGTTACGGCACCTCCCTACTAGCAGTTCAATCTCCCTACTAATTTAACCCAAATCTCCCTCTTAAGCAAGTTGGACACATCATATATATGTATGAGGTACCTCACTAGATAGTATGATCTGCTAGTGTAAAGTTTTCTGTATACAGCAGTAAAATTGAAAACCTGTAACCCATTAAACAATTTCTAGATTTGCTGCTGAAACCATGATCTCCACACTGCAACAGTACAGGGGCCTGTCTGTCTGGCGACAGAAGTCAGCATGTACAGTATGTCTTGCACCTGTGGCTAAAGAGGCACAGAGTCCTCAGTGGCTTGCAATTCTGCAGATAGAAGTACTGTTGCATTTCAGTATCATGGATTTTGTGGCATGCGCCCTTCTGCAGCCAGATGTCAGTGTGTATGCCTTATACCTGCAGCTGCAGAAGCGGATTCGCAACATGTGTATGTATATGTTATAGTGTGCATGAGTACCTGAGGCCACAGAAGCAGTAACCCCATAAGGGCCTGCACTCCTACAGAGAAAGGTACTCTGTAATTTGTAACATAGACACATAGACTTTGATGGCAGACAAGGACCACTTGGCCCACCCCGTCTGCCCATTTCTCTACCTATTAGATAAGCTGCAGATCCTAGTTAACCAGCAGCTTACTTCCTCCTACCCCCCACAAGAATTTCTTTCTGTCTGTCCCACACATTCTTGAATTCTCCCACTGTTTTTGACCCCACAACCTCCTCAGGAAGGCTGCTCAATGCACCCACTACCCTCTCTGTGAAAAAAAATACTTCCTTACATTGCCCCTGAGCCGTCCCCCCTCTGTCTCTAAATTGTGCATCAGGATTTTGAATTTATGGCTGCAGGGGCCTGTGCTTCTAAACACAGAAGCAGTGCTGTGATTTGAGTAGTGTGGATTTTTATCTGCAGTGACAAGTAAGTGTGTATGTCATGTCATGTGCATGCTACAGATTCAAATCCAGAAAGAAAGCACATCAGCACTACTGCATTTCTGTAATCTGGAAACAGTTACATGCTGATTTTGCTACCTGATGATGACTGTCTGTGACTGCTTGTGTGGTCTTGTCATTTTGCTGTTTGGGGGGGAGTTAGGGTTAGAAATCCTAATGCCACATTTCCCTACTTTTGTGTCATTCATTTGAACCCTAACTGGTGCATTAACACAATGTTTTGCAAAGAATATATATAGACTTAATGAACCACTGATGCCTGAAGAACTTTGAAAAACATACTAAATGGACAGAAAGCAGTTTATACAGTATTTCTGATTAGAAAGTGGACATGTTAAATATAGAATAATACATGAAGTGGTGTGTGTAACAAGAATTTTACACACACTTGAGGTGTTGGATTCCACATAAACCCTGAGAGCAAAGCAAACCCCATATTTTATTTTATATAATTGCTGGGTTTCCCTTTTTCACCACACCAATTATATGAAATGGGAGACGTGTGTGTGGCCACAGTCCACTTAGGTTTCAGCAGGGTCCGAGGTTGCCTTTATTCACTTAATTAAATGTTTATTTATTTATTTTGGTTGCCCGCCAAAAGTTAATTTTTTTTTCCTGGTTGTTGATTTTGTGTTTTTTTTAAATAACTTCCTGCCAGGTCCAACTGGCGGTTCCCTCTCTGATGGCAAGACAAGGAGTCCACTGGTCCCAGTGGAAGAGCTGCATCTGGTGCATGCGTGGAGCGAGGGAAACCTGGTGTGTGTTTGCCATTAAAAATTTATTTATTTATTTAGCTTTTGTTGACCGGGTAAGTGCACTAGACAAATCCTGCCTATTTTCAGGCACGACCAAGGGAGGGGGATACAGATGAATGCCAACTGACTTTGAAACCAGATTAAGCTGTTGGTGGTATTTATAGTGAATGAGAGAAATTTGGCCAGGACACTGGGGAAATTCCCCTGCTCTTTTCAATAAGTGCCATGGGATCTTTAACATCCACCTGAACTACCACCAATCCAGGCAGATGGGACCTCGGTTTTAACGTCTCATCTGAAAGACGGCACCTCAGAAGTGCAGCACCCCTCTCATGCTGCACTACAGTGTCAGCACTGGGATATTAACCCAAGTGCCAGATGTGGGAACTGAACCCACAGCCCTCTGATCTCTCAGCCTCAGAGGCGAGTGTGCTACCTACTGAGCCACTGACACTACTAAACACACTTGCCGAAACCCGAAAAATATTCCTTTATAATGGCAAATTATGCCAGGGATTTTCCTATGGGGAAAAAAGGAAAGCCATTTAATATATATTGTATTATGAATGGCTGTTGCCATTCCACTGCACATTTTTATGTACTAATATCCCCCTGTAAGGAAGAAGATCCTACATGTGATCTGGAATTTGTACATATCGGGCTGGATATTCAAAAGGGTTGCACCATGCACAATAGGGTTGCACCCTCGCAAGTCCGAAATTGCGCCATTCTGCCATATTCAGCAGGAGGCAGTTGCGCCCCCCAAGTCAAGCTGAGCAACAGCGCAATGCTAATGAAGGCATGCTGAACCGGAGGGGGAGGAACCATGCATAAACTGCACAGCCTGATATTCAGCGGGCTGTGCAGAGTTGTGCAAGCGCAACCCCCAACCTGCGCCTGCACAACTTTGAGCCATAAAAAAAAGGAGTAAGGAGAGGGCCACCCACAGGTGAGCTGCCGCATTGCAGGGCACAACACAGCAGCTGCCAGCTGTGGGTGGCCTCAACTCTCCTGTGCTCCCCTGCAGCCCAATCGCGGGCATATAGTAACCCCCCAACCCCTGACTGGCCCGATTGCGGGCATAAGTTTAAACATCCCTCACCCCCCGACTGGCCCGATCGTGGGCATAAGTGAAATAAAAAACCCACCCCACACCAGCCCGATCATGGACAGAAATGAGCAAACCCCCAAGAACATATCCCTGGTGGTCCTGTGGACCTTGAAGCCCGATCGCGGGCAGAAATTAGTGCAAACCCCACCAAGGACCACCTACCTGGTGATCTAGTGGCCCCATCCCACCCACCCACAGAGCCCCACCCCCTCTCCCCGTCAGCGGTGGGCGGCAGCATCCCACGCCTGCCACCCGCTGCCGCCGACTGACTGCCGGTGAGGCTGCAAGCCCATTGGTTCAGAGCAAGAGCAATGGGCATGCAGCTTTATAACAGAGTAAGGCAGTCCAGATGTGAATGAATCTAGTCACATATCTGGACTGCTCTTATGACGGTATGGGCTGCACACCCATTGGCTCTTGCCTGAACCACTGGGCGCAGCATCTCACCGGCAGTCATCAGTCAGCGGTGCGGGAGGCAGGCAGGTGATGCTGCCGCCTGCCTGCTGACAGGGGAGAGGTGGTGGCCTGCGGGTGGGCGGGTGGAGGAAACTAGATCACCAGGGTAGGTGGTCCTGAGGGGTTTGCACTCATTTCTGACCGCTGATCAGGCTTCGAGGTCCACTGGACCACCAGGATATGTTCTGGGGGTTGAACTGTTTTCTCGCCCGCGATCAGGCCAGTCGGGACTTTATGCCCACGATCGGGGCCAGTCTGGGGTGGGGTTAACTTGTGCTTGTGTTTGGGCCAGTCAGGGGGTGGGGGGAATTTTTAACTTATGCCCGTGATCGGGCTTCAGGGGGCGTCGGTCCCCGATGGCTGCTGCCTGACAGGGCGCCAGGCGCAAGTCCTCGGGGATCAGCACACCTGCATGCTAATGGCATGCAAATGGGGCCATAAATAGATGCAAATGGCTCCACCTGTGCCTTGCATGAATTATGGCCCCATTTGCATGTCACCTTTTGAATATCGGAAATTTGAGCATGGCGCAATGGTACTTGCGCCACCGCATCTTGAATGGTCCACTCTGACCACTTGCGGTGGCACAAGTTCCACTGTGCCATGCACAGTGGCTGTGGTTGGGGGGTGATATTCAAAGGAGTTGCTCAATAGCGCAACTCCTTTGAATATTGCCCCGGCCACACCCCTGCGCAACTATTTTGTGCAGTGCAAGGGCTTGCGCCACAGAATAGCACAGTTTGAATATCCAACACATCATATACAGAATTCATGAACCACTTCCCTTATTCTTGATTTCTGCCATAAACATGGCTGCCACCTTTACTGTTATATAAAAGCCTTCAACTGATGCCAAATATAAAATTTATATAAATTAGAAAAATACATAAATAACTGAATGTTCATTCTACTCATATCCCTTTCCTATTCAAATAAACAAATTTAAAAAAAAACTCAAGCACCATTCAGATTGTTTATTTGTACTTTCTTTGATGATCATGAAATATCTCCCTCATAACTTGACTAGCTTAACAAAGCAATAACAGATTCTAATTAGTTCTGGCAGAGCTCTCCTCTTTCCTTTATTCGTCTTCCTTATTCACCCTGTTCCAGTCTGGATTCTGCAAGGCCCACTTCACCACCACCTCCCTTCTTAGGTTCATTGACTCCATTCTCTCAGGCATTGATCAGGGATGCATCACCTCTGCCATCTTTGTCTATCTAGCCAAAGCCTTCAAAACTATTGCCAACACCCTCCTTTTCAGTAAGCTGACTGTGACTGGACTCTCTGAATTTGCCACTAGCTGTTTCCAGTCCTATATCATGGGCAGATCCCAGTCTGTTAGGGTTGGCAACTCCGTCTCCCCCCTCTCCCAATCAACACTGGCAACCCCCAAGGCTCAGTACTTGGTCCTATACTAATTTCCATATTCCTGATTGATCTACATGATGCCTGCTCATCTGTCAGTATCTACATGTATGCAGATGATACCATCTTATTTACATCTGGTACTTCCCCATTGGAAGTGGTGACCAGACTACAGCTGGACTTCAGCAATGTCCAGTGCTGGTTTCACACAAATCAGCTTTCCCTTAATGCTAAAAGAAGTCTGTATGACATTTGGCACCAGGCAAAAGCTTGGTATGCTTGATGCCACTCCCTACTTCCAGACCCTCGATGGTTCTGTTTTGGAGGATCTCTCCTCTTTTAAATATCTTGGGCTATTGCTCGATAAGAACCTCAAGTTTGTGGTGCACGTGGATGCTATCCACAAGAAGCTATTCCTCAAGCTTAGTGCCCTGTACAGAAACCACAGCTGCCTTCTACCGCATGCCTAGAGAGAGGTCATCCAAAAGATGATTCTCTGTATCTTTGACTTCGGTGACTTAGTCTAGAACTCTGCTCCCAAATCCACCCTATTCAGACTGGACACTTTTTTTTTTCTTTTCCATTTAAAGTTTATTAAAGCAATTTTTTCCAGTACACAAAAGGCAGATACATGTATAAGTACACAGGATACATAAGACAACAGTTTAATCTGGATCTACCCCCCTCTCTATACTACCCATCCCTCATATTCTTCCCTTCCTACCCAACCCACCCAACACTGTTGAAGCGACAACACTTGTTAAATCTGATTTTACCTAGCATGTTGTAAACAAGACTTGTTATTGAAGCTAGAGGGAATCATAAAAAATCCTAACGCTTTCTACAAACAGTATATGGTATAAAGGGGGTCCCATATTTTTTTAAACTTACCCATATTATTCAAATTTGCAATGGCTTTCTCCGTACATAGATTCGCTAGTATTTCTGTCAACCAGTCACTATAAGGAATTTCCAATTGGTCAAGCCAGTGACGTAGTACCAATTTTTTGACTGACATGGCAATGATAGTCATGTGATATTTGCGGTTACGAATATGGATTGCCGATAAATCGCCTAATAAACAAATTTCTGAGGTAAACAGGTCTTTAAGACCCAGAAGAGGATCTGAAAATTGTTTGATAGAAATCCATAGCGGAGATATCTTAGGGCAGGACCAAAACAAATGATATGAAGTTCCTTCTTCTTGCTGACACCTAACACATACTGGAGTGGATTTTAAACCTAGTTTTGCTAGTTTGTGTGGTGTATGGTATGCATTGTGCAAAATATACAATAGTATCAATCTTAATCTATCTTGTGTTACTATTTTATGGCATGTCTGGCAGAGTATTGCCCAATCTAGATTATAATTGGGAAAGAATGATTGCCAAAACTGGGTTGGTCCAACAGTATCCAGAAATTTGTTTTAAATATTACATTGTACATTTTTGAGACTGCTTTAGGAATGCTGGTAATCTCTAATAGATCTTTATGAAAAGGGATCTCCTGAGATAACTGGGGTTTGTGACCGAAGGTTTGTATTAATAAATGCCTTAGCTGTGCAATCTTAAAACTATGTCTGCAAGGAATGTCAAACTTAGTCATGACTTCCTTAACTGGGAGCCATAGGTCACTATTACTAAGGAAGTGGTTAACCTTCAGGTTATTTAAAACTGGCAACCAGGATGATGGCAATGGTTTACCATCTATTTTAAGCTGAAAATTTCCTATGATAGGTTGACCGAAATCCTTAGTAAAGTCATAGTTGAGATAATGACATGACTGGGAATGAGTTTTTAAGGAAATGGATATTACTGAGTTTTTAAGCTTTATGGGAAGGAGACTTTCTTTAGTATACAGCAGTCCTGCTGGGTCTAGTCCATGCACTCATATAAGTGTTAGTTCAATTTTGAGCCAGGCCAGAGTAGAGTATATGTTATTCTTGGAAAGTCATCTCATGTATTTATTGATATGACTAGCCCAAAAGTAGAGACCCACATGAGGGAGGCGTAAGCCTCCGTTATTTTTGTGGGCTGTTAAAGTCTGATATGCTAGCCTCGGAGACTTATTATGACATATGAACTTTGTGAAAAGGGATTGTAATTTTTTGAACCAAGATAAAGGGAGCCACACATTAAGCATTGACGGGGGTAAAAAAGCCTTGGGGAGATACTCATTTTTATTAAATTTAGTTTTCCCCATAATGAAATTCGGAGCATGGACCATCATTTTAGGTCTTGTGAAATAATATGGACCAGGGATTCTAAATTGAGTTTGACAATTTGTCTAGTAGATCTGGATAATTCTAAACCTAGGTACTTAGGTACCTTAGTGAATCTTGCTTTCATGAAAGTCCTAGGGCCTCTATATCCATTTTAAATAGTTTATGATTAAAATAAAAAAATTGTTTTATTAATATTCAATTTATAATTAGATATTTCACTAAAAGTGTTAATGATGCCTATCATAAGAGGTGTAGATAAACAAGGGTTGGAGACCTGGAGAAGAAGACCATCTGCGTAAGCAGAGACTTTAATCTCAAAGGGATGTATGGGGATCCCCTGGATTTCCTGACTGTTACATAAGTTGCAAATTAGTGGCTCCAGGTACATATTAAATAGTAGTGGTGACGGGGGCATCCTTGCTGAGTTCCAGAATGAAGTGTGAAAAGCCCAGAGATCACTCTGTTACATGAAACCCTTGCTGTAGGGGATTTGTATAATGTTCTTATCCATTTAATAAAGTCTACTGGGAAGCCAAAGGCATCAAGAGTTTGGAATTAATATTCCCAATTTACCCTGTCAAAAGACTTTTCAGCGTCCAGAGAAATTAAAGCAGCTAGGAAAGGCACATCTCTGGTCGCTGAGAAGACATGAGACAGGGTTCTTAAGTGGTCCGAGGAAGATCTATTCTTCATGAATCTGACCAGTTCTGGACCTATCAAAGAGTCTATTACTGGGTTGATACGGTTGGCTAACACTTTGGTTAGTATTTTTATGTCTAGATTTATTAACGAGATAGGTTGGTAATTTGCTACACAGTCAGGGGGTTTGTCAGGTTTAGGGATTAATATAATTAAGGCCTCAAGTAACGAGGAGTCTATATCAGCTCCCGTGAGAATTTGTTGATACAGGAGAAGGAGCATGGGGATTATTTGTGCTTTACATTTTTTATAAAAGGAAGCTGTATAATCATCTATCCCTGGGGTTTTATGCGATGGTAAGTTTTCAATAACCTCGGAAATTTCCATGTTTGTTATAGGGGCTACTAGTTTATTTTGCTGCTCCAGTGTTAGTTGGGGAAAATTAGCTTTCAGCAGGTATGCGCGTATTTGTTGTATAGTTGGAGGCGTAGACATAGGACCATATAAGTCTTTATAATACACAACAAATTCTTTTATAATGTCTTCTGGATGAGATTTAAAGGACCCGTCTTTTAATTACATTATAACCATGATATAGCGGAAGGTTTCTAGACTTGACACTGTTTTCATCTCTTTCTGCTGGTTCGCTCTTGGCTGTCTGCTATGTACTCACCACTGTGACCTCTATACCGCTCTCTTCTTCCCTTCCCTCAGTGCCAGACACCTTACCCACAGTGCCTCTTTAATTGGGAAGATATGGCTAGCCTTTCTACCTCCCTACTTTCAGTCCGTCATCTCCATCCCACCCTCCCCCCTCTACTCCCTCCATAGCCCCTCCCATAAAGCTCCTGCCCTCCCCCCTGGCATGCCAATTCAGGTGAGTCTCCTTCTCTTACGTCTTCTTAAGTATCAGGAGCTCCCTCCCATTAGATATCCATTCTGCTCTGCTCTGTCCCATTGCTCCCTATCCCTTGTTCTTCAACATCATATACTGTAGCTCCCTCATACAGCTGCACCTAACCCCCCAGCGCTACTCCTCATCCAACAATTTGTGCCCAGACAATCTGGTTACATAGAAATATAGACTTTGATGGCAGATAAGGATCGCTTGGCCCACCTAGTCTGCCCATTTCCCTACCTAGAGGATAAGCTGCAGATCCTAGTTAACCAACAGCCTATTTCTCCTTACCCCCCACAAAAATTGCCTTAT
Organism: Neoceratodus forsteri; assembly: GCA_016271365.2. Classification (NCBI taxonomy): domain Eukaryota; kingdom Metazoa; phylum Chordata; order Ceratodontiformes; family Ceratodontidae; genus Neoceratodus; species Neoceratodus forsteri. Next base: position 990,951,157 of record CM057453.1, on the reverse strand, counting down.
GTCTGTCCCATACATTCTTGAATTCTCCCACAGTTTTAGACCCCACACCCTCCTCAGGAAGGCTTTTCCATGCGTCCACCATTCTCTCTGTGAAAAAATACTTTCTCACATTGTCCCTGAGCCGTCCCCCCTCTATCTTCAAATTGTGTCCCCTTGTTCTTGCACATCTCTTTTTCTGAAAGATGCTATCTTCTTGGACTTTGTTGATTCCACTGAGGTACTTAACTGTTTCTATCATATCCCCCCCCTCCTTTCCTCAAGGGTATACAAATTAAGCTCCTTTAGTCTCTTCTCATATGGCTTCTCTTGCAGACCCTGCACCATTTTAGTTGCCCTCCTCTGAACTGCCTCCATCCTGTCTATCCTTGTGGAGATGGGGTCTCCAGAACTGGATGCAGTACTCCAGATGGGGTCTCACCAACTGTCTGCACATGGGGGATAACAACTTCCTGTTTTCTGCTGGCGATGCCTCTCCCTATACATCCCAGTATCCCCCTAGCCCTCCCTACCACCTTCTCACATTGCTTGCCAACATTAAGGTCATCTGATATGATTATCCCCAGGTCCCTTTCCATTTTTGTTATTGTTACTACCCCCCCATTGTGTAATCTTCCCCTGGGTTTTTGTTTCCCAGGTGCATTACGTTGCACTTCTTTGCATTGAATCCAAGCTGCCATACTTATGACCATTCCTCCAACCTTGCCAAGTCCCTTCTCATCCTTTCCATGCCTCCGTGTGTATCAACCCTGTTGCAGATCTTTGTGTCATCTGCAAAGAGGCATACTTTTCCTTCCAGTCCCTCTGCAATGTCACTTATAAAGACATTAAAAAGGACTGGAACCAGTACTGAACCATGCGATACTCCACTAGTAACCCCTCTTTCTTCAGAGTCGACTCCATTTACAATTACCTTCTGTGTCCTGTTGTTCAGCCAATGTTTTACCCAGGCTACCACCCTGGGACCCACTCCAAGACTGGTTAATTTGACTACTAATCTTTTGTGTGGGACTGTATCAAATGCCTTGCTAAAGTCCAGGTAGGCCATGTCCACAGCCCCTCCCTGGTCTACTACTTTGGTCACCCAGTCAAAAAAATCAATTAGATTCATCTGACATGACCTTCCCGCTGTGAACCCATGCTGCCTTGGGTCATGTGCCCCACTGGCCTCTAGGTATTCAACAATTCTTTCCTTCAGAAGTGATTCCATCACTTTCCCTACCACAGAGGTCAAACTGACAGGTCTGTAGTTTCCTGCATCTGTCTTGCTCCCACTTTTGTGAAGGGGAATCACATCAGCCTTCTTCCAGTCCTCAGGTACCACACTATCCTCCCATGATTTGTTATAAAGGGTAGTCAGTGGTGTCACTAGTTCTCTGCTTAATTCTTTTAGAATTCTGGGGAGAATTCCATCTGGCCCCATTGCTTTGTCCTATCCTATCCCCTCTTGCCATTTACTCTGTCTACCCCTTGTGGAGGGTTTGCATCCTGAAGAGGTGAAGGTTTTGGCAGACCTATCTCTCTCCCACCCTTTGAGTCAGGTTGACTGTCTTCTCTTGCTATCCATCCTGCCAAGTCCCTGTCTACCTCTTGTGGGTTTTTGCATCTGAAGGGGTGAAGGCAGTGGCTGACCTGCTCTTTCCCACCCCTGAGCCAACTAACTGTCCCCACTTGCCCCTTTGATTGTACATACTTTGTTAAACTTTTTGGCATTTGCACTTTCCCTGCCAGGTCTACCTCATGGAAAAACATAGTCAAGTACTTTCATAGTATTGTGTTTTAAGTCTCTATGAAAAAATGTATATGTCAAGTGATAGCTTTGTTTTGTAACTGTATATTAGATAATGCTTAGGTTGTTCTCTTTGTGTACATTGTTTATTTTGTCAACTCTATACTTTTCTCTGTTTCTCAGCTGGATGGTGTACGCTGTATATTTTGTATTCACTCTGTAACGTTTCTTGCATTCCTATTTCCTATGTAACCCCCTTCCCACAGGATGCATCTGTAAATGAGCTATTACAGCTCAGTATGTCCTTCTTTGTGAAACTCTTTCAAATAAAATAAATTGATAACCCTGCCAAAGAATATTGAATTCTTATGTTCCATGAAAAAAAAAAAAACTTCTACTGCATGTGTAGAAAAACAAATGCCTGACAGGTAGAAACCATCTGTGGAGGGACTATTTGACATTTATATTTTATTGAACATTTTGTGTCTTTTTTTTTAATTTTTAGTGATATTTTTTAATGTGCTCAGCCCATTTTCTAAGTGCCACATGACCTTTCAGACTGTGGGGTATTGGTGCATATCCACACCTCCCAGGGCTGTAAAGCCATCAGTGGCATCTGGCCTCATTTTTCCCCTTGGTGTGTGAGTATTCACCAATACCCAATGCTCTGTCAGGTCTTCTTGCTTAATTATCTCTGTATTTCGTAACCCCATTATTTAGTACTAAGGTCATATGCACGAAAGCCAGGACAGTTCTTCTTTAAGAGTTCATCAAAATATATTGTTTCTTCCCAACCTGATGCCATAATACTCTGATTTGTGACATCACAGTTATTCCCATGGCAGCAGTCTGTGATCACGCTACAAAGCATTATAATTTCAAGTATTAAATAAGCTACAGTGACAGATGAACTCTGGGATCTAAAGATCTTGGGTTTGATTTTTAATGGATGGCACAGTATGAAGTGAACCTCCACCTGTGGCAAACCCAGATGTGCCAGGGAACCTGCACTGTATTTTCAAAGAAGTGTGGTGCTGCTTCCAAAGTCCACAGTTCTATCATGAGCCAAACTGTGCATTGCCTAAAAGGCACATGGAAGGGAAATGCTGCAAGCTGCAGCAGAGGCTTGTGTCATCTATGGCTAGGAAGGGCGAACTGTCAGCTGGTTGCCCTGGTGACTGGCAGATCATCATAAGGATGCCCTGGCTCATAGTGGCCAAGGGATGGGTCTGGCTGGCTGGATGGGGTTGAGAACTGTCTCCAATGCAGGCATGGCAGGGCAAGTGCCAGTCTGTGGGAGGGCAGACATACCAGTGCCAGCATGGGGGGTTGCAGACTCTCAACTGCCATGGACCACTGGCCACTTCAGTGTTAGTCTGGCAGGTGTCAAGGGCTGTCTGGGCACCTTCCTTGGGGCAAAAGGTCACTCCCACCCAGTAAGGGCTGCAGCAGTGGTACATGGCAGCTTAGGCAAGCTTTCAGGTTGTTTTAACTTCTGGGTCCCTGCACCTCCTGGGGGGACTTGCAAAATGCAAATGCAGGGGATACTGTAGTCACAAAAAATCCATGCTGAACTAAAAAGTCATGGATCAGCTTCAATTACAGACCAATGATTAATGGATACAAAAAATGAAGTGAAACACATGAAAAAAGCCCCAAATCACAATTTAATATGGACAAACAAGAAAACTTGTGATTTGGAACTTTTTTCATGTGTATTACTTCATTTTTTGTATCTGTTAATTAGGGGAAATTGTAGCCCTGTCCTGATGCAAGCCTCCTTTCACCATGGTGCACCAGTGTCACCCTTGCAAGGAAGACACAAGCCAGGTTTAATGCAGGCAGCCCACCAGTGGTGCACAATCCATTAGAAAATTGTGATTGCCTCAAGGTGCAATGCAAGGAGGCCTTTGCACCATTTCTCCTTGCCACAAGCCCCCTTTCTCCAGTCCTGACCTTTGAAAATTTAGCCCTTTGTTTTTTGTGGAATCTCTTCAGAAATAAATAATGGAGAGGAGAAACACATACTGTAGAAACTGCATGAAATACAGGCTGAATTGTGTCTAAATGCTATGGATTCCAAAGTTTTCCCAAAGGTGCAAGCTACTGTTTAATTACTTGTCTGCCTTACTGTAAGGAATCATTAGTGCTATAAAATGTTCCAGTTCCTCCAAACAGTTAGCCCATTATTTATATATAAGTGTTAATACAAAGAAAATAGAATAAAACATTTCCTTAGGAGAATACAAAAAATGTATTCAGCCCTGGAGATAAGATGGGAGTGCACAATATACTGTACTTCACCTCATAAAAGTAGTTTGTTTCTGGCTAGAAGATTTCATCAAAAGCAGCACCCATGTACGGTAGAAAGTAAACTCTTGAATGAATTTGCTACAATGACTCCAATACAAGTCCTTACACGGTGATGCTCTGTCAGTTCAGTGCTCTTATTATATCCTGAACACACAAGCTAGAAACCGGCCACTTTTTCATTTTTGCTTTGGAGGTAAACATTTGCTGACTACCCCTTCAAGCTGCCTCATGACAAGGCACAGCCTGAGCTAATTGATGTGGGAAACTAGAATACTTTCATTATGCCCCATGTCACTTGAACACCAGCAACATCACTGTTCTGTGGCTCTGCTTATGTTGTACAATGACCCCTAAAATGAAATATTGGAAATCTGTTATATCACCTTAAACAGAAAAAGAAAACATGATCACAAGGCATTACATGTAACCTAAATAAGCTCACCATTTCTTCAGGAGAGCAATGAAGGTAAAAATTAAAAATGGTTCATGCACCTACTCTTCTCTGGCCCACTAGCTTTACAGCAAAAGGCATAAAGTATAAAAGATGAGATGTCAGTCCTCCGAAATCTCATTTAAAATTCAAGCAGGGATCTATACTCTGACTCCTTCAAGTTACCATTTCCCCATAGAAGCTCACAGTTATTTGCTTTCAGGAAGGCAAGACTATTGCACCTCTCTCAGTAAGCTTGCTACAATGAAAGAAATGGTGAGAGGCGTGCACTCCAAAGACCTCCACTGGTCTAAGAGAATGCTGAAGTAAAAGGAAGCCTGTTTCTACCAACCTTTTAGAACAGGATTCACCCAGTAAATGCTACGTTACTGGATTTTATAATAGATATCTTAGCCAAACTGTTGAGACAGACAAGGAAAGAAAGTGAAAGAGAGAGAGAGAGAGAGTGACATTCTTTGTATGACATAATATATCTACAGTAACTGGATCTCAGATTCTGGCATCATATGAGAAATAAATATATGACCTGATTAAATATGAATTAAAATTGTATGCAACTTTCTCGCTCATTGCTGTATTATGACATTTCTATGTAAATGGCATGTCTACTGCTGATAAAAGATGTATTCGTGCATTTCTGGTTGGTGATACATTTATAATGACAAATGAAGCTAGTTAATGCTCTTTAAATAACCAGATTGGTTAGTACTTTCCAAAATGTGTTCAAGAAAGTCAAGGTGCTCACGCCATATCTGTTGATTGTTTTTATACTTTTAAGTAAAGAGGCATAACTTGGGAAAGGAATCTCATATGGTTACTTTTTCATTAACTCTAGTTTCCTTTAAAAATAGTTTCAAATCATTCTGTCTAAAGTCTCCACAGTACACGTTTAACTGTGGCATGATTCCACACAACATAAATAGCTTAGAGCCTTACATTATAGGATCATTGTTTCCACCAATTAAGTGAGAAGAGTCAAATATACCTGGAGGAATTTTCATACAGTGTTTGAGAATGTATTGTTCATGCATATTATGCAATATTAAAACAATAAATGAAACATTTTTCCCAACTTTTGAAATGAACATTTTGAATAGAAAAATTAATTACACACATTTTCCTGAGAAACAGACTGTTGAGTGAAGAAATGTAATGTTTTAGGTGGTATGTGGTTATGTTTAATGAAATAACAGTAGTGAAATAATAACTCTATTAATGGCATACACAATATCTTAATATGATTATAGCTCCAAAAAGACATGGTGAAGATCATTCTACTAACTGATCTAGAGGTTTTAAAATTCTGTTTCATTCCTTCTTCATATTCAGTATTCTTGGACTTTTTTCACCATCAGAATAAGAAGCTATTAATATACTCTGCTAAGAAAAAGAAATGCAAGTTTGCCAGTACCTGAAGGAGTTGTTGCATGGGACTTATGTGATTCTTTTTCAAAATCCTTTAAATAGGCAAGTTTTTTATTTGATGTATTGATTTAGGATTCTTGAACAGAAAATGCACTGTGCGCTAAAGACTGTTTCATGTGTGACCCCAAAAGCACAGGGAGGTTTATTGACTTGTTCAGTGTCATCCAGTATGCACAGGACACTTGTGGCATTCAAACCTAGGTTTGCTGGATCTCCAGGTTCACAGCTCAGTATTCTAATCTCTTAGCTATACTGCCTCATATTTGGATCACATCTGCAGGAAAACTGCTGCCCATAAATTACTCTGCAACATGAAAATCCCAACTGCGGGACAGTGACCATTAAAATGTCGGGGAGATGTGAAATAATTCAAGATACTTTAAATAATGAAGACATAGGGCTCAGTTTTCAAAGACCCAGTAGACTGGCGCAAGTTGCATCAATCTAGGGCTGCAGCAGTCTTGAGGTGTGCCAGGACCCTGCACACAATTTTGGAAAAATCAGGGTCCCAGTGCCAAACTTCTCGGGTTTGCCACAAGGTGCCAGCTGTGCCAAAGAAATGGTTCATCACAAGGGACTGCCACAAGCCACTGACAGGCTTGCAGCAGCTGCCAGAGAGCTGCCAACCCAACGGCTTCCATAGCACACCATACAATACACATGTAAAAACTTAAATACAGTCAGTAGTTGCATTAAGTATGTCATTGTTGTTCCATAGGAGCAACAAATGTGTGCAGGGGGGACAATATCAGAAGAGGCAGTCTTACGTGGACCATGGGTGTCACTGCTGTCCAGGAGAGTGAGAGAAGGAAATGCTTCACCTGCTACTTTCTTAGTGTAAGCTTAGGGTTTCATTTAATCTGTGAGGCCCTTAGGCTGAGGACTACAGGAAGTGGAAATGTAGTTTGTGTGTTTGAGATATTTCAGATATCACACATTTATAGTGTACAGTAGCTATAGTAAACCTCTAGATCTGTGAGTTCACAGCCTGCCATGAAGAGCACATAAATCTGTATCCCAAAGTGTGCTGTTATTTGAGCCTCCTATACAGTATAAATACATATTTCTGATTGACATACAGTAATCAGTGGTCAGTATCAAAAAATCACCCACTCTACCAGAAACCTATGAGATTTTCAAAACTAATTTAAGTGATGTATCACATAATATGGGGCAGTTGAAAGGATAGGCTCATATCTACTTTAAATAATATGGTATCTAATTCTCAGTCAAAAGGGACTTGTACAATAATCATTGAGGCAACAATTTTGCACCAGTTCCTTTGCCTGTGACCACATGAGCAATGCTCAAAGGATGTCACACATCATTACTGTGCCAGCACATATCAAAGTGCAATTGTGCATAGGAGTGGGTGGCTTTAATATGTTAATGCATATGGTGCTATTATCAAAACATGGTGACCCTTTTGCACTGGGCATGGAAGTGTGCAACCCCTTCCTTGACCTAAGAAATTATTGGAGCTGACTGTAGAGATGTTTAAACTCTGTTCCCGGTATAAAGACAAGTGTTTTAGTGCAATAAACAGGGCAGACTGCACTGATCTATTTAACAAGGTATGAATGCACCATAACCAGTGGCCAAGGATGTAAGACAGTGGATGGACTCCGAAGGAATGTGAGGAAGTTTATTTCCACAGAGTGTGTTGAGGATGAATGGAATATATTACCCAAACAGATGATTGAAGCTAAGACACTGAAAGTGTTCAAGCATGAATGGGACAGGGACAGACACAGGGGTCTATGGAAAAGGGGAGTTTAGACAGCCTGGGAAGGAGGATAATGATGCATCAATAAGACAACTGTCTCTATGAATCCAGCCTGGTGTTAGGTCAGCCATGGACACAATGTGCACACAAGGAAGCACTAGGCAGGCTAGACCTGGTAGGTGACAGGTTCCTATTTGTGACCATGGATGTGTGAGACTTGTGCTCCTCCCTTCCACATGACAAAAGGTTCTATGTGATAAGAGCAAAAAAATTACAGCAATGTCAAAAACAGCAAGTCAAGATTAGTGAGTCCATTGACAGTGACTGCACATCACAGTAATTGCTGCCAATGGCAAAAACTATCCTGTTGTGACTTTTTGAGGGGGACTCCACCCCCTGCACACCCATTGTGGGGGGCTTTGCCCCCCACAACCCTCATAATTAAATATACCAACACTGGGGGAGATGAACTTTGGGGACAGGAGAAAACTCGTGAGGGGAGATACTGTGTCAGGGAGGGGGAGAACATTGGTTGGGGGCAATCAAATCCTCACATACTGCAAGCAAAGGGGAACAAAGTCTGTATGTGGTGGGCAAAGAAATTACACACAAAAAAAATCATCAGACACAGAATCGAACCCAGGTCTAGCAGTCACACAGGCATTGACTGTGCCCACTACACCACAGTGGCAGTTCAAAATGGACCTGCCAAAAAAACTCCATCCTTCAAACAAAAGCTTCATTCTACTGCTCACTGTCAACAGGAAAGTGTTAAACTTAACATGGGCTCATAAAGCACTGTAGCCATTTTACACTCACTGTTTTGACCTCGCTTACATGTACTCGCTCCAATGCACTTGCTCAAATCATTGGATACCATATTGGGGAGGCATGCAAGTATGGGTAAATTATTGGACACTCACCTAGAGACTCAGTATCCTAAAGCAACAGTGCTTCAAGAAGTAGCAGATTTCATTTTGAAAAACAAAACAAAAGACTTTTTCAGTTTTGAAGGAACATTTTTTAAGCAAACTTGAGGAACTACTATGAGGTCTACAATGGATCCGGGGTATGCAAATGCATATATGCATGCACTGGAAAGTGAATTTATTTTGAATGCACAGCAAAATCTATTTTGTCACTGTATCACAATATATAAGGCATACGTTACATTGATGATCTTTTACTTCTGTGGAAGGGAGGTGTTATAGAGTATGAAGAATTATTTTGCTTTATGAACACAAGACAAACAAATTTTAAGTTGGGTACTATGCAGTATAGTCCTGACACTCTACCTTATCTTGACCTGACAGTGAGATTATGCAATAATAGACTTGACACCATCCTATTTCACAAATCCACTGCAAGAAATATCATACTTCATGCTTATAGCTTTCATTCAAGACACCTTGAAAGTTTAACCTGTTTACAGTTTCTAAGAATAAGACAAAACTGTAGTGACAATTCAGACTTTGAGACCAAACTGCCAGAAGCAAGACAAACATTCTAAGACAGAGGCTACAACAGACAAGCATTAGAGAATGCAACAGATAGAGAAAAAAATATAACACAGACTGAGGTTGTAACAGGAGTATGCAAAGACAACACACAGAATAGACTAGTGTTCTCCACTACCTGTAGATTCAAGACAAAGATACCTGACATCAAAGATGTTCTTACACAAAGTAGCACATTATCCAGAATTACCCACAGAATGGAAGCATTTTTAGAGAGCACTCCCTGGTGGTGGTCCCAAAAAAAGTGATCACCATTGAGGATAGAATGGGGCACAAAAAACACTATCAATGACAAAAGAAAACACAGGGTCAACTACTTCTGAGACCCTTAAATCCAGGTATGGTCCCATGTGGACATTGCTCCTCCTGTGAACATACCAGTCAAAAAAGCATCTTGCTCAAATCCCTTTTTAAGCAAAATTAACAACACATTTATTGAGAGTCTGCAGCGGTTGTGTACATTTTGCAATGCTGCTGTGCCTGTATCTATGTAGGCAAAATGCCCAGTTAAAAACATGCACTTTTAGAACAAAAAAATGATATGCAAAACAAGGCCAACACACTGATAGCTGAGCATTTTAGAATGGCAAGACACACAGGAGCATCTCTCCACTAGTGGGGCATAGAATTAGGGAATCCTCACACTAGGGGAAGTGACTTTAACAAAAATCCTTGAGCACACAGGAATGTGCTAGATTTCTAAAAGGGATGCTCTCGGTGAAAGGATAGGCATAAGCAATGACAGTAACTGGATTGCGTCCTTGTAATAAAAAAGCTAACCTTCTTCAAAGCACTACTGTAAACTTTTCTCTTTTCTCTATCATGTTTCTTACCTGTCTTTCCACCCACTATTACATAGAAACACATAGAAACAAATAAAAGTTGTCAGCAGATAAGGACCACTTGACCCACCTGGTCTGCCCTATATTCCCTTCCTACAGTGCCACCACAGACCATGCAAGATCTCTGGTCTACCCCCCACCTTATTTCTGAAGTTTCCTTGTTTCCATCTCATGCATGCTTGAATTCTGATACCATTGTGGCACCCACAACATCTGCTGGGAGGATGTTCCAGGCAATCACCACCCTTTCCGTGAAGAAGTATTTCCTCGCCTCTCCTCTGAGTCCCCTCCAGCTTCGTAGCATGACCCCTTGTCCTCCAGCACCCTTTTCTACATAAAATGCTACCTTCATGTACCTTATTAATATTCATGAGGTATGTGAACATTTCTATCATGTCACCACTTTCTATCCTTTCCTCTAGAGAGTATATATTTAATTCCTTGAGTCTTTTCTTGTAGGACTTTTGATGCAGGTCATACACCATTTTGGTTGCCCTCCTTTGTACCACCTTCACCCTATCTATGTCCTGCCAGAGATGGGGCCTCCACAACTGGACACAGTACTTGAGGTGGGGCCTCACCATCGATCTATACAGGGGTAACAATACCTCCCTCTTTCTGCTGGTGATACCCATCCCTATGCACCCAAGCATCCCGCTAGCTTTCCCCACTGCCGTATTACACTGCTTTGCTACCTTCAGGTCATCAGAAATGATTACCCCAGGTTGCATTTCCCATGATGATCCCCAAGCCAATATCTCCCCATCCAATTGGTACATTGTCCTCAGGCTTCTGTGCCCCAAGTGCATGATTTTGCACTTTTTTTGCATTGAAACCCTGTTGCCAAACCCTAAACCAGTCTTCCATTCTGTTGCAGATTTTGTGTCATCTGAGAACAGGCATACGTTCCCTTCCAGTCTTCTTGCAATGTCGCTACTAATGACAATGACGAGGACCAGGCCTAGTACTGACCCCTGTGGCACCTTACTGGTCATCTGGCCTTCTTCAGAGTGAACACCATTTACCACCACCGTCTGACTCCTGTTGCTCAGCCAACTTCTTACCAATTTTACTACTTTTGGACCCACTCCTAGGCTGTCCAGCTTGCTCACCAGTCTTCCATGTGGAACAGTGTCAAAGGCCTTAATGAAATCCAGGTAGGCTACATTGACCGCTCTACCCTGATCCACTTCTCTTGTCACCCAGTCAAAGAACTCAATCAGGTTTGCCTGGCAAGATCTACCCCCTTGAAAACCATGCTGCTTCAGGTCCTGCAATCCACTGGTCACAAGGTATTCCCCCAATCCTTCAGTAGTGATTCCATTATTTTACCTCCCCCCACCAAAATCAGGCTGACAGGTCTGTAATTTCCTGCCTCCTCCCTATTACACTTTTGTGAAGTTGGACCACATCTGCCCTCCTCCATTCCACCAGAACTTCCCCCTTATCTAGTGATAGGTTGAACAGGGCTAGCATAGGTACAGCCATCACCTCCTTGAGCTCCCTCAGTATCCTAGTTGTGCTAGTTCCTTGAGGACACTCTCATCTGTAAAAGGACTAGTGTCCACCATCCTTCCCTTCATGCCCTTGTCCCTTATCTGTGGCCTGTCATCTACCCCTGCCTCTGTAAATATTGAACAACAGTATTTGTTCAATATGTCTGTTTTTTTTTGGTTCTCTTCCACACAAAACCATCCTTCCCCTTTGAGCCTTACTATCCCTATTTGGTCTTCCTCTTTTCATTTATATACCTAAAGAATGTTTTATCCCCCTTTTTACTGGCTTGGCAATTTTCTCCTCTGTTTGCAACTTTGCACTCCTAAGTGCTTTCCCTGCTTCCCTTTGTTTCTCCTGATATCTCTCCCTATGCTAGTTTTTTTTTTGCCCTTACTTTGTCTGCTACTTCTTTAGAGAAACATAGCAGTCTCTTTTTTGTCTTGCCTTTGTTAACCTGCCTAACACATAGGTTTCTTGCCTTCTCAATGCCCTCCTTTATTTTTGCCCACCGTTCCTCTACTCTACCCAGTTTCCCTGTCCATGCTAGGGCATCCCTGAGGAATTCTCCCATTTTCTTAAAATTGGCCTTCCTGATGTCCAGGACTCTCATTTTAGTGTCATCTGATTCTGGCCCAGTTCTTATATTGAACCACATGGTACGACGATCATTGGTCCTCAGGTGGCTACCCACTGTGACGTCAGCAACACTGTCCCAGTTTGTCAGTACTGGGTCCAGTATCACCTCCCATGAGTGGGTTCCTTAACTAGTTGCCTGAGGAACACCCCTCCCCACAGGGAGTCCAGGATCTCCCTACTTCTAACTGTTGCCGCAGCCTGAAGGCTACAATCCACAACCTGTGGATTGAAGTCCCCCACCAGCAATACATCCCCCTTGCTCGACATCCTTTGGATTGCTTCCAACATATCCTTATCCACCTCTTCCCCCTGTGTTGGAGGTCTGTAGATCACTCCTATGTGAATAATGGCCTCCTTCTGTGTCTCCAGGGTGACCCACAGTACCGCTGCTCCTCCCTGCTCTGCCTGTATTTCTGTATCTTTTGTTTTCTCTCATATAGAGAGCCACTCTTCGCCCCTTTTTACTTACCCTGTCCCTTCTGAATAGAGTATAACCTGGTATGGCTATGTTCCAGTCGTGGTTTTCATTGCACCAGAACTCGGTAATTGCGACTATTTCCAGGTCTGCTTCTGCCGTGGTGGCCTCCAGATTTGTAATCTCATTGCCCAGGCTTCGAGCATTTACACACATGGTTCTCCAGATTGTACTGTCACCCCCCTCATTTTTCCCATTGCCCTCCCTCATTTTCTCCTGAATTCTTCTTTCTATCTCCCTTTCCTTCTACCCCCTAGATTCTTATGTTAATTGGTTCCTTTTGGGATTTCTTTCTCTCCAAATTCCCACTACTGACTTTGTAAGCCTGTGGGGGGACAATTTAAGTCTCCCTGCCTCATTCTGCCTCCCCCTTTGGCTAGTTTAAATTCTCACCAATGTAGCCCCTACCCCCCCCCAGATGGATACAGTTCATTGATCCTGTAGAAGCCTTTATCCCTCCAGGTGGGGTCCCAGTCCCCATTAAATCTGAATCCTCCCTCTCTGCACCATTCCTTCAACCATGCATTGAAGTTCCTGGTGGGGAGAAACCTGTAATCACCCCCATCCTAGACAGGTATCACCTCCAAGAAGGTCAGAGATCATGCTAATTGTCTAAGACCCCTTCCCAGTTCCCTGAACTTTTCCTGTACTATTGCTGGCTCATCCCTAGCCAGGTCATTAGTCCCCAGATGGACAGTGACATCCAGCTCGCCCTCCCTTCCTACTGCCCCAGCAATCTTTTGGATCCTCTTTCCATCCCTTCAAGCCATGGAACCAGGAAGGCACCTAACCTCTTTCTTCTCATCCCTACCTGCCTCTAACTGTATCCCCTTCACTATGAAGTTCCCCCCAGGATTAAATTTCTTCTCCTCTGGGGTCCTCTGCCACCCCTTTGGGGTCTCCACTGTGGAGGACCCCCACATCCACCCTGGTCACCACTTTGGGTGCTTCTGTGGGACATTTCCATCTGGCCAGTGTGGAGTAGGAGTTTTATAGAATTGCCAGATAGATGTTGTGCCTGTGTTCCACTACCCTTAGCTTCCCTGAGCCCACTGTTGTTCAGCCGCACCTCCTTCTTGGCATCCTTTGAGGTGTTGGTGGACTAGGTGGTTCCTGAGTGAAGAAGTAGGTCCTCTGAACCCAAACCAACTTGGCCTTGAGTCTGGCAACCTCCTCCCTCAGCCCAGACATGTGGGCAGCAACATAGCCTCAAAAATGTGTCCCTGAAGACTGCCACCCCACAACCACTGCACTGCACCACTCCCATCATCCTATACTTCCTACTCTTTCTGTAATTTTAGCACTTTGAATTCCTTTTATACCCTTCCCCTATATTTGGAATTTCACCTATCCCTAGGTTTCTGTGTCCTCTCACTCCAACGCACACCAAATAGTTGCCAGCCAGCCACACACCTGTTACCTCAAAAGAATATTTAGCAAACCTCCACAGTTCCCCTTCCCGAACAACTGTTTTAAGCAAGTCCCCTTGCCCCGCTCACTGTTACCCAAAGAGAATTTCTATCTTGTCTCCTCACCCACCATTACACAATAACAAATTTCCAGCATGTACCCACTCCCTCTCACTCTGCTTCCCAGAATTACTTACCAGCCAAACAGCACCCTCACAATTACACACTTTCCAGCAAGTCCCCTTAACTCCCACACACTGTTATTATCCCATCCCTGCACTTACAATTTCACAATGGAAATCCCAGCAAGTCCCTCTCCCCACTCTCTGCTTTCTCGGGATACTTACCTGTAAGCCTTCGCACTCTCATTTACACAACAAAACTATCCAGCAGGCTCCTAGTCCCACGAACATAGCATTACCCACTCGGTACCTTGCAAGTTCCTACCCCTCAACCTCTTTATGTCCGCACAGCAATATAGTCCTCACCTGAGGTCCCTGGCTGTTAGCTGTATCCTGGACTAACTCCAGGCAGACTCCTCTCACTGCTGTCCTTGCCTAGGGGTCCTTAGCACGGGGGTGGAAGGAGCTTGGTGGTCTGCACCTTATGTAGTCCCCTGCACTTTCTGCTTTCTGGTGTTGCAGCCCCCGACTGGCTGCCTTTAAGGAGGGAAGCATGGTGAGGCTCCTATTGGCTGAGTGCCCGAGCCCTTCAGCTGCTACCCCTAGCCTCCTGTTTTAGCTCTTTAAGGTGACTCCCAGCCTGGTGGAGGGGGGATCACAACCCCGTCCTACCAGAAATCGCTCGGCGACTGCTGCTGCTTTGTACTTGACTTTTAAAGTCCCATTCTTCCCTGCACTTCCTGCTTTGAAATGTTGCAGCCCCTGATTGGCTGCCTTGAAGAAGGGAGGTACAGTCACCTTCCCTAACCCACTAATCACATTCCCGTTTTGTTATTGAAGAATTTTTTCTCTAGTCTTTCAAAACAAAAATGTAGAAAGAAATAAGATTTTTTTTTTGTTTTTGTATACCAGTAACCTAGAGATTTACCAGATGTGAAACAGGATCTGACTCTAATTCTTGGCTAACTAACATGTTTGAGTCCTTAAAAAAGATGCAATTGACATATGCAGTATTATATTCTTTATACTTATTTTTCCTCAGTCAGGAATATTAAATGTGATACCATGAAATGCTTTGCCTATAATAGCTGTAATTTTATGTATTAAAACCATTGTAGGTATATAATTACCATTGTATATATGATAGCTATGTATTCTGTGGCTCTGTAAATCCATGGTCACTAATTTATGGGATAAAATCCATTTGATTTACTATAACCATCTGTAAATGATACAAACTACAATCTTGTAACAAAGCTTCATTGTTGCATAATGTTCACCACCTTAACCCAGTACCACAGCAGTGCTTTGAGACTGCATTAACTATATTGGTTGCCTTGCAACCATCAGAGCTGGCTTTCCAGTGCTACACACATCACTCTGATGTTATCGTGCATACCTTGAGTGATGGGCAGCAGTGGTGAACATAAGAGCAAACAGCATCAGGCGTACAAACTGACTGCATGTTCGTCCTGTGGCTGACTGAAGCAGTCGGACAGAGTGTCCTCCATTTGGTCCAGGATCTTCCCAGCAGGACAAGGTCAGTCCCACAGTGGTGGGCCTTGCATAAATAGAAGCACTCCTATTATCTGGGGGCAGTTTCTGCTAGTGGAGGTGGCTGAGGTTGTTGAGTTAATTTTGAAGCTGCGGCCCACCTTCTGTGAACTGGACCTGGACCTGACTCATCTTCTAGTGGGATGCACCGAGGCCATTGTTCCAGTGATTGCCGAGATAGACTGGTGTTCATTCTCAGAAGGGTTCTTTCCCAACACCTTGAAGGAGTTGCTGGTGAAGCCACTTCTGAAGAAACCATCACTCGACCCTGACGTCTTTGTGATCTATTGACCTGTCTCCAACCTCCCATTTATGGGGAAGGTTGTTAAAAAAATGGTGGATCTGCAGCTCTAGACCCACCTTGCCACCTTTGACATCTGCGAGCCATTCCAGTCTGGATTTAGGGCTGGGCATAGCACTGAGAGAGTGTTGGTCAGAGTGCAAGGTGACCTCCGCAGCTCAAGGGATAGAGGAGACCAATCAATTTTTGTTCTCCTAGGTCTCTCCTCAGCATTTGGTACTGTGGATTGCCTCAAAGAATATTGTGGACTTGCCGGTACTGTCATCAACTGGTTTGAGTCCTATCTCTCGGGCCGGATGTAACAGGTAGTGTTGGGGAATTTCTCCTCCTGCCTGATGCTCCTGCCATGTGGAGTCCTTCAAGGCTCAAACTTGTTGCTAATGTTGTTCATGGTGTACATGCTGTCACTGGGTGAGCTCATTAGATTTTAAAGTCTGGGTTTTCACACCTATGCAGATGGTACCCAGCTGTATATGTCCTTTGCCTCCAGGACAAATAATGCTGTGGAACTGCTAAACATCTGTCTGGCTGAGGTTAAAGATAGGATGTCTTCTAACTGTCTGAGACTGAACCCTGTCAAGACAGAGGTACTGGTGATCGAGCCTGGTCACAGGCGTGATGTGGATGCCACCAGGGTGGTAACAGGGTTTTTCCTTGGGTCTGCTCCATTGATGGCATCCAATAAGGTGAGAATTCTGGACATATTCCTGAATAATGGCCTGATGCTTGATGCACCAGAGTCATCTGTCATCCAAAGTGGATTTTACGACTTAAGGAATGTCACCTGGATTAAATCCCTTATTCCACATGATGACCTGCCCACACTGGAGCATGTCTTTGTCACATCAAGGCTAGACTACTGCAATGCTCTGGATTTTGGGGTCAGTGGAGGGAACTTCTGTCAGCTGCATCTGCTGCAGAATGCAGCAGCCAGGTTACTGATGGGCCTACCTAGGTCCTGTCAGTGACCCCTGTCCTACGGGATGTCACTGGCTGCCTGTCAGCTGGAGGATCATCTTCAAGGTGGGTCTTCTCACCTATAAAGTCCTATATGGCTTGGACCCTGACTGCCTGAGTGGCCTCCTGAACCTTGCACTTGTCGTGTGCTCCCTCTGCTCCTCCACCGAGGGCCTGCTATTGCAGGCATTGAATAAAGCTTTTAAGCTTGTAAATTCAGTAAGAAACTTGAAAACAAAGTAGCAGACTGTAAGTAGCTGGCTGACTTATTTGGAGTAATTAGTATGATTTTTCATATACCAATTTACATTTTGATGTAGTTTTCTAATGAAATCCTTACGTGTAGTCCCTAGATATGCATGTGGGCAATCTCATGAGAAAGCTGAGTATTTAGTAGATGTAACATAGAGGGTGATGTGATGCCTGAAGAATCTGTGAAAATAAAAACACACTCAGAAGCATATGAGTGCATTATTTGGAATTTTTGTTCCCCTAAACCCACTTCCTTCAACTGTGGAAAGTGGACTAGATGGACCCCTGATTTTTTATCTGATGACAAATTGAATGTATCTGTTGGGGATGGGTGACATTTATCTTCTGCCAGCTATGTCAGTATAGTGGATGTGAATATTGTGGTGATACTGAGGTAAACCTATGTTCAGATACATGACATTAAGGTGTCATAGTGGCTAGGACTCTGGACTCATATTATAGTGGATATTTACTTCCTTCAGCTAGTTCTGTAGTTTGAGTATATACTGTTATGTTTTTACATTCTGTACTTATTAGGATGCATTGTCTCATTTACTTGGGGTTCATGACAGGTATAATTCCTTTTTGGGTAACGATTATAGTGATGTGTGCAACTGATGGTGTATTAGGATTCATGCACACATGTTTCATTTTAAGTAGTTACTTTCCCCCGGGGGGGGGGATTTAATTCCTAAGAATTTCTGTTTAGATTCCTTGGACTGTTTCTATATATGTATTATTTTGATTTTACACTGACAATTTATTGAAATCTGTAAATATCAGGCTGCATAGTCTCAATTTCATGGGGGTCCTTGACTAGCACTTCTTTGTATCTGACACTTAAACTGACAATTGATATCGTCATGTATAAAATCTTGTTACAACAATGGCTTAAGGCTTCTGCAACATAATAGCTTGTTGAGAGTATGTTGGGAATATATCTACAGCCAGCTGTACTTTCATCAGTGCGATTCACTTACCCACTTTGGGTAAACATCACTTTCATCATTCTATATGCCATGTAAATATAATTTCCGAGGTATTTTGGGGGCTTATTTTGTATTATTGTTTTACTTGCTAATATGTTACATTTTGGCATGCAGTTGTTTTCTCCAGGGTCATCTTATTGTCATAGGCCATATTCACAAACAGAGTTCTGAGCAGAGTTGAAGCTGGCTTTTACTGGTGTACTGTTACCTCACTCTTGAAGTATGCATCTTCGGGAGGTTTCTTCATTTGACATATAATTTAGTGAGCAGAGATTCTTAGTGTTTTGTTATCCATTAGACTGATACATGGTATAATATGTGTGGATTGAACTCTCTGCCTGTTTTTATCTCTGGACAACCTTTGACCTTTAAGTTTGGTTTAGCTGAAATCACACTTAAGAAATTCAAGTTCTCCAATGTCACTTTAATTATGTTTTGAAGGCTTGTTTTAAACCAATGAGAATTATTTCAGTTTTTTCTGCATGTTCTAAGTGTTAATAGTATGGGATTTTCTAAATAACTCTCATTAGGCTTACGAAGAAGGACTTGTTTGTCCGAAAGCTAAAGCTCTTTGTTCTTTTTGTAATATCCTTGTTGGTCCAATAAAAGGTATCAAACCATTTGTTCTGGATTTGTTCTTACTAGGACCAATACGGCATTAAACAGTCTGCTTGTCTTCTGCCAGTATAATTCAGGCAAAATTCAAATTTTGCTTCTTTGAAAGTTCACAAAATTTCTGCAAACATTTCATGAAATGTTGCCAGAATTGTGATTTTAGTTATTTCCAGCTAATTCAAGAAGTATTTTTCTAAACTGCACCACATTTGGTATGATGACCAAATGCTGACTGTATGACAACTGTGCATAGGTCCAAAAAGATCTATACCAAGTTCCACATCTCTGTCTGATAAGGTGACCATGTTATGAGCCTCCACACATTTGGAAATTTTAAAATTGCATTTCACAAATATGTAAACTGCTTATAACTTTAAAACTAGAGAACAGAAATCACTAATTTTGTTAGATTCACTGACTATAACTAACAGACTTTGAGGGCCATACTTAGAGCCCAGCAGCAGAGCATTATGCTGCCATGCTGACAACTGGGTTCAGAAGTGAATCCAGGCAGTCACTTCAGGAGGAAGGCCATGGCCAAGACAGCTGCTGCTCAGTACTGCATCTCAGTCGGGGAGGCTTGGTGGCAGGTTCTACCAACACAGCGATCCTTGGGGCAGAGGCACAGAGCTTGTTCCTGTCACATGGCAAGCTGTGGCTGTGTGAGGCTGACAGAGGTGCCACCCCCAACAGGGGAAATGGGAGGGAAAAATGCTGGAGAAAAACCCAGTACCCAACTGAAGAATGGCTGGTTTCAGGCTGATCATGGTATAACTCTGTGAATAGGGTATATTCCTAAGACATGAACTGCAGGACAAAAGAAAAACAAAATAGACTGTATGTGGCAACTCTCTAATCTCTTGCTCAAAGCCTGGACAAGTTATAAGCAGTCAAAGATTTCAAAATAACATCAGTAATTAATATTGAATTTCATGAGTTTTTGTGAAATTATGGAATGTTGTGATACTTTTGTCGAAGTCATGTTCATACAGTTTGCCCAGTCGTACACTTCAGCAATAATACATGACAAGGTGTGGTATATCATGAGATATCATCATGCTTTTGGTGCCTTGTGAGGCATGTGGCCACAGTCCGAGTGTCTCATTTGCCCATGAAGTGATATCCCAGATATACCATACTCTGGAGTGTATTATTGCTATTATGAACTGAATATTATTTGTATTGGTAAACAAAAAAAAAAAAACAAGAAAAGTTTAAAAATGTTTTTTAAAATGTTTAGTACTCAATTTTTAAAGTGTTGGAAGACATTTAAATAAGATATTTCTTGTTCTTATGAACTGCAGGTGGCACTATTGTATAGTTGTGTATATGTAATCTCATTAGAGAGCAAGTAGAGTATGCCTGCTTTGAACGTGTTTTGTCATTTTAATCTTTGTAGTGGCACCATTTGGGAATGAGAAGATCTCAGGAAAGAGAAGAAGCATTATTTTATTTGTGCCTTGCTCTGCTATTTACTGCTATGGCAGGAACAGCTCCTGGTGTGTGGCATAGTGGTTTGATGACTTTCAGGCTTTCTGCCATGTATGCCACCGGAAGTGTTTGTTGTAACTTGTATGTAACCTTAAATGGTGAGATTGGTGTTTTCTTTTGTGAGTTTGAGTGGAGTGAGGGGGAGTAGTTAGTGTTCTTTGAGTCACCTGGAGAGATTGGTATTCGCTGAGAGCAGGTAGAGCACTGTTGATGTTGCAGTCTGTGAGAGAAGTAGATGGGTCAGTGTGAGGTTTACAGTGGTGGTTGACAGGGGCTGCGGTGCATAACAAACTTTTTTTGTCAGTCAATAGGAGAGATTGAGTATCTGTAGAAATGTTACATTTAAATTCTTGTTCTTAAAATTCAGAGTTGCATGGCAGTCTGGAATTGCCAGCGATACCAAAGGGTAGTTATGGTTCTGTGGGCAAAGTCAGGTCAGACTGCTGTAAATTGAGGAAATAGGCTGTTGCCCAGTTCTTTTTACTTGGTGTGATTATGTGGTGGGATTTAGTCATGGTGGACAGGACCTCTTAGCCAACCAAGTTGCTGAATTTTTGGCAATCAGTTCATAATTGAGTTTCTATTATACCAGAAGGTAAAGGCTGGGTAAAATGGCAATAAAGCAGCATTTATAGGAGACTCCATAGTGGAGGTATAATAATAATAATTTTTATTTGTAAAGTGCCTTTCTGATTTCAAGGCGCTGAACAATTTAAAACAATCAAAAACCATCATCATGAAATTCCATGATACTTAATACAGTTAAAAGTCAAATCATGTAAACAAATCAACTCTCCAAGAATGCTTTTTGCCACAAAAACGTTTTCAATCCATTCTTAATTCCACCACAGAAGTGCACTCTCTTAACCGACAGGGTAAAGAATTCCAAAGGGTGGGAGCACCATATGAAAAAGCTCTAGCAGCAGAAGATTTCAAATTCGCCCTTGGAATCTCTAGCAACCCCTCATCGGTATAGCAGTGTTCAATTTCAGTGTTTCTATTTTCAGTGATGAACCATGAAGAATAGTCATGGACATCATTGTGCACTAGCTTGAATTTTTACAATATGCTGGATAACCACTAGAGCTCAACAACCCTGTAAATAATGTATATTTTACTATTTGAAAACAGTGGCACTAAGTGACGCCAAACCTTACAGTTAGTTGCAACTTAGGCTATTGTGACAGAAGTAGCTGAATATATTTAGTCATGATGGAGCATGATGGCAGGAGTGTTGGAAGGGTATTGAAGTGCTATGATGCTAGTATAGGTAAGGTGATTCAGTGGCGATAAGTACTTTGTGAGAGTCAAATCCACAACTGGAATTCTAGTAGCATTACCTATTATGTGGCCATGAATTTTTGAGCACATTTTGCCGATTAGTAATTTCTAATGTATCCATAATATATAGTATATTAACCTACTAAACCACATTCAGCCAACTAAATTAGATTCCTGAACATATGTACTTTGGTGTGCATGCTAAATTTTGTGTGTATACTTGCAGTAGCAATGGAGCTATAAACATCCAAATAGTTTGAAACCGTTCACACAGTTTGACAAATAATTGTGAAATTTTAAACTCCTGCAACTTAGAATTTACAAAACCAATTATCTATTTATTTTTTTCAGACACTCAGACACTCTGCATCAATGGACTTTCTTTGGGTCTGCTCCAGCTTAGCTGAATTTAATTTATTGACTGCTCCAGCTTTCTTAGCCAAAATTAATCAATTGAGTGCTCCAGCCTAGACTACATTACTATCTAACTTCCCTCCAGTGCTGGGTGCTGGTTCCCCACCTTCTTCTCTCCCACCCTCCCAATCTGGTGCATTTTTTATAGCTACCAAGGGTCACATGTCAGTTTTGACCCACATGTCAGTTTTGCCCATCTAATTTTTTAAGTGTCTAATTCCCCATTAGCTCGTTATACTATCTGTCCTCTGGATGCACTAGTGCGCTCCCAATTCTCCTTCTTTTTCCTGCCCTGGCCCATCTTCTGTTTCTACCCCAACTATCTGTTTATTTACTGAATACCTATTCACTCTCCCTGACCCCTGCCCAGACCTTTTGCTCTCCACCTTGTTTTCACCCATTCTTTTCATGCTAGCTACATTCTTCTTGCCCCTTCCCCACCGCTAACTCTTCACCCTCTGACTCTTATCCAGTTCAGCCCTCCTCCCCATTCAGACTCCTTTCCCTCTCCCTAACATCATATCCTCACCCCTTATCCCCCCAGTTCTTTTTCCCCTCCATCTCTCTTGTCCCCCTACTTATTTTTGCCTCCTACTCTCAGTCCCCTTGCTTCAAACAGTCCTCACCCCTGCCTTTGCTCCCCCTCTCATACACTCCAGGCTTCTCCCCTTAAGTCTTCTAAACCTAGAGGTCTTACTCCACTGCACCTCCCCACCTAAGAAGTATAGTGGTGGTATTGCCCTGTATAGTAAACAATCCCTACCCTGCTCCATTACATTCAGAGTCCTGCACTTCTTCACATTTATTTTTACCTTATTTTAGTCTTTGGTAACCGGGTAAGGCCCACTAGGCACAGGTACCTGTTTTCAGGGGCAACCTGGGAGCACCAGGGAAGCTAAGTGACTTGCTCAAGTCACACAATATGCAAGTGGAGGTTGTAGGAATCAAACCCAGGTCTGTCTGCTTGGATATACCAAGCACATTCACAGTTTGTTACTCTAACCTCTTGGCCATACTGCCAGCCCATGAAGTTATCTTAGCTCAAATCTCCCTCCCCTCCTCTACACCACTCTATATAGGTGCACTCTATGTCCCTCCTAAAACATCAGCTGACTCTCTAGTCTCCATCATCACCACTATGTCCTCCCATGCGGCTAATTGAGAGCTGCTGCTCATGGAAGATTTCAACCTGGACTAGCTCTCCACCTCCTCTAAGCCTATTCTCCTCAAAATTGAAGCTCTAAATCTCATGCAACTGATCCAAGAACCCATCAGCTTAAACTCCCGCTCATAAAACCACTCACTCCTAGACTGGGTGCTTTTCACTCACCCCCCACCAAATCACTGCATCTGGGACACTGCCAGATGCCCTCAGTGATCATTGTATTACTTTCTGCGTTCAGAAGATTCACATTCTCTGGGTCACACCCAGACACATATGTCCCGCCCCTCCACAATTTAGACATCATTGCCCTTCTACAAGACCTCTTCATGGTAAGTGATCCCCTATCTTTTCAGCTGTAGATGTGAACTCTGCCCTATAGCTCTTCTTCACCCTATTCCTCCACATTTGGAATCTGCATGCACACCTAAAAAAATCCATCATCAAGAAACATCATCACCCCTGGATAACTATTGACCTACTGGCTAATTGCAGAGCCAGAGACAAAGATTGGTACCACTACAAAGAGATCTTATCTCATTCACACCTCCAAGCTTACAATGCCCTTTAATAATAACCGCACTAAGGCCATCTGCCTCTAAAAAGCCAAATACTTATGGCAACACCTGCAGCAAGACTGACATCCTCCACCTCTTTTTGGAAAGTCCTCCACCCTCTCCTTGACTGGCCTGCCCAACAAGCTTCCCCAGTACTCAAAATTAATGTCTCCCCTACCTCCAACCTGTTATCAGTTGGTGAGACTTTTAACAAATTCAACATCACTTGTGCCCTCCTCAACAACCACTTACCCATAAACCCTGAACCCACTATCGGTTCACTCAGTTGTTCCAGACCAACCTACCTACTTCCACTTCCCCCCTTTCTCACACCAGGAAGTCTTCGCAGCCCTCCTCACCCTTAACACTTCGAGGTCCAGCCCAGACGGACTTCACCCCAGGCTTCTCCACATCTCTGCCTCATCTATAACCATCCTGCTAACCCACTTAATCACCCTCTCTCTCTCCTCCTCTTCCTCCTCTGTCCCTAAGGCCTGGAAATCTGCAAAGGCCATTCCTTTCCAGAAGGGTGGTGACCCTTCTGCTCCCAGTAACTACAGGCATATCTGTCTCTGTCCTCCCTGCTCTTGCTAAACTACAAGAATCCCTTATTTATTCCTGGCTGTCTTAATTCCTGGCCTCCTCAAACACTCTCTCTCTCTCTCTCCAGTGCAGGCTGGCTTTCAGAAACAACACTCAACCATCTCCTCACTACTGTGAGTAACCAATTTCTTCAGGCATGGACCAAAGCCATATTACAGCCACAATTTTCATAGACCTGGTGAAGGCCTTTGATTCAGCCTCCCAACCCCTCCTACTACAAAACCTTAGCTCTGTAGGCCTAGCCAAACCCAGAGTCAATTGGTTTCGCTCATATATTCATGACAGACTGCAATCATTGTAGTTAAGTGATGTTCTCCCCCTTCCCACTCCCTATACTCTCCGGCAACCCCCAGGGCTCCATCCTTGGACACATCCTTTTCTCCCTAGTCATAAACAACCTTCACTCAGTCTGTAAATCTTCTAATTTGCACATGTATACTGACGATACCATCATTTACATCTCTGGGCCCTCTGTCAACAGTGTATAGTGACCCCCCAAAAGAGGACTTCAACAGAGTCTAGACTTGGTTCCAGAATATCCATCTCAAACTAAAAAAAAAAAAAACTGTGGCTAGGACTTTTGGCTCCAGACAAAATTCTGGCCACCTTCCAGTCTTCTCCCGTCTTCACCACCCTTAATGGCAACCCTCTCAAGAACGTCCCAGCTTACAAATACTTGGGGGTTTGGTTCACTACCTTGATTTCCCCACCCATGTTGATACCATCTGCCCTAAACTATGCCCCAACACTGATGGCTATATATCATCATAAAGACATCCACCCCCTACCCACCCACCGCAACTTGATACCTAAAATAGTCCTGTCTGTCTTTGACTATGCTGACATTGTGTATGGCAGTGCCTCTCTTCCTTCAGTTTCCTAACTGGACACCCTTCTAAATGCCTTCTGCTGCTTCACCACCACCTCCCCCCCTTACTCACCACTGTCTTTTGTATTTTGCCTTATCCTTTGCCCAGCTATCCCACAAGAGAATAACTCACTGCACATCCTTTATTGCTAAGTATTGGTTTGTCACCCTCCCATCCTACCTCTCCTCCCATCTCTCCCAAGCAACCTCCTCAAACTACTCCCTTCACCATAGAGGACCATGTACCTTTTCAATCCCCTCCCCAACTCTGCATCTTGTCAACTTGCTTTCTCCTTCCATTTTCCATCCCTCTGGAATACCCTTCCCTCTGATCTACATCTCACCTCCTTTGCCTTTTCACTCAGATGGCTCTTCAAAACCCCTTCCTTTCCCACATGTAAGATGGCCCTTATTCTGGATTGGTTCAAGGTGTAGAATATATATATATATTTTTTTTTTAATAAATGTTTTTATCCTCCAGGCCTGAGAGGGTGGACTATCTGCCCTGTCCCTACCAGCCTCTGACTGGCAGCCACTTCCCCTGAGTACTGACCTGTAGATTCACAAATTGATTTCCCATGGTGGCAGGTTCAGGAGGAGGAGGAGGACTGTCCTATAACCAGAGACACAAATCCAGATCATGGGCCTAGATCCCCAGGTGATAGTGTGGGCCAGGGTCAGTGGCATGGCTTCACAAAGCCCACTAAGCCTGTTTTCCACATTTCTTTTAATGAACCCCTGCTGTGGCCAGTGAATAACAGTGCATGCCGGGATGAGGCACACGGACATTACTTTGGACTATAGCCCCACCATCATGAATTTCTGCTTGCACTGCCACCATGCCTCCATTTGTTTGCAGTCAACACTGAAGAGACAAAATCTCCCTCCTGCAGGAGAGGAAATCTATCAATGGGATGCTCGATCCTCTTCTCCTGAGCCGGCCCCCAGGGACCGGAGTCTGTTTCTAAACACAGGTCTCAAGTGTGGCAGCAGGTAAGGCATTTAGCACCTCGGGCCTCTGTGTCACTGGTCCCCCATTGTAGAAACATCTTTAAACTGTGAAGTTTAGGTACAGTAAATAATTACTTCTGTGGAAAACAGTCATGGACTACAGAATGGCAGTCATTTTCAACACCTCTAAACTGTCCTATTATGATGACAGGAGCAGAGATGACTAGCCAACTAATCAGATGAAAGTGCCTGACAAGAGAGCCACAAGGGCTTCTGATCTTGAGAGATCTAACTAATTCAGGTATCTTTGCAGCCACCAGTCACCTGTGAAGTGACAGACCTCCACAGTTGCATGTCTTGACTGACAGCTCAGATGACCACTGTGATCTCTGGACTACCTGTGAACTGCAGGGGCTGTTCTGAACCCAGTTCAGCCTGTTTATGTCTGCTGAACAGAACTAGAGCTGAATGTTGCTGCCAACTATAGCTTCTGCTGCAGAGGCAGATTGCACAAATGCCTGTGATGAAAAATAAAGTCTGAGCAAGCATTCCTACCTACAAGAAAGAGAGGTAACTGTGTGCTTTGTGTCACACAAATTTGAAGCCAAAAGCTGCAGATTACAAAGAAACTTTGCTTGTGCTCCGACCAGAACATCAGACTGTGACTGTGACTGAATCTGCCTGATCCGTAATGCTGCTAGGTGCCAGTTATTGCCACCCTTGTTGGAAACTGCTGGTAACTCAAGGATTGCCCTTGCAACAAACAACATGTGAAACAAATGGAAAACATTTACTGGACTTGGCCATGCAGCCAAAAGTTACAAATACCTCATTTGGTGAATTAAAATCATTTGGGTTTGGGGTTTGACTTAGTGCATCTCCAGTGACTAACAACATGCAACATTGTCAGGCCTACACTGTGTCCATGACTGGGTAGCCAGTGTGAAGCACAGGGTGCTTACTAGGTAGAGCTAAGGGTATTATTATATTAATACCAGTGGGGAGGAGGAGGTTAATGACCCTAGTAAAGAAGGGTTACTTTATTACTATACTGTGCATTGTGGTGTGGGAGCAGACACAGGTTGAGGGAAGAGCCTGGAGGGGCCCTGAAGGACAGTTCAAAGATGCTTTCTGTTTGGCTCTGCTTATGAAGGCAATAATGAGCAGCTGTGTATCATTAGGCTGGACCTAGGGTGGCACAGAAAATCAGCCACAGCATGTTATTTTGAACTACCTCATTGCTGCTAGCCACTCCACAGTTAAGGCCTGAAGCCTGTCTTGAAGTAAAATCTTTATTCTTATGTTTGACTCACTTCTGTGAGTATGATTCTTTAAAAGGATAAGTGCAAGATTTGTGGGGACTGGCACTGCACTGTCTTGATTCACGGGTGAGGTGATCTAGTGGGGAAGTGTGTAGGTACTGAATCCCAGTGGGTTGTAGCATATTTACACCAGGCCCACATTAAATTTCTCTGAGTGGAGGCACAATGTTATTTTCCACCTAAACCTTTCAGATGAACCCAGTAACGGTATATGGCAACTGCAAACAGAGCATTTTTTTCTTTGATGCCAGAAAACTTGATCTTTAAAAATAATTGAAAAATATGAATTTAGTCTAGGGACAGTTCATCTTACAGTGGTTCAGTATCTGCCCTCCTGATGCCTCATTTGTAATAGGCTAGCATCTTAAGCTTTCACTGTAATGTCCAAAATCTTATGTCCCTATAGCTGTATGCAAGTCCTTTCTCTCTAACTATTATATATCGAGCTTGGGGAAATGCCTCACTGAAAACCTATGACAGACTTGTCAAGGATGACACTTTCTCACTGTGTTAATGGCAAATTCAAGACCCTTGGCTCCCAACAGCTTAAAAACGTTCTCACATGCAATGGGGGAAAAGTCAATGCTTCAACTCAAGCTACTATCTCAAGTTTATTTTTATTATTATGGCATTTCACCAGTTCAGACAGAGTGACTACAGCATGTTTGCCTCCACTTTAAGTGTCTTTTCCTTTAGACAGCATCAAGATTGATGAAACAATGACTAGAGTTGTATGTCCAGTCCAGCTGTAATTCTGTCTTTCCATCTATCTATGGCTGAGAGTGAATTTTAGGACATCTGTCATCATCAGATATTTTGACAGCAAAGAACATCATGATGATTGAACTTATTTTGCAGAACTGTATGTCATAAATGTTTGCTATTTCCATGAGTTTACAATGGTACAGTAAAGGCATTGAACAACAAAATATGGAAAGGGATTATGTTAATGTTCTAGTTAATCCTGCCAGGGATATAACGTGGCACAAGGCGCACCTTAGTGCCACATGCCTTCAGGGGTAATTAACAGGAATATTAACATAACCCCAAGGAGAACCTTATTGCTATTATAATAAAAGTTTAAAGTATAAAAATATGTGTACCTTGGTGTGTTAGATATTTTAAGATGAGTAGGGTGATTTGAGATCAAAAAGAGTAAGTAGTAAGTAAGTAAGAAAGTAAAGTTTATTTATAGTGGTATCCTTTCCCGGAATCCCAGGGCACCTGAGAATAAATGCAGGAGTAGACCATTAGATGTGTAAATAAATATATAAATCAATGCATACACATGAATTCAGAGAATTAAATAACTAAAATAAAGCTGGAATAGTAACCAATAATGGAAATACCTCAATCCCCAAATGCTTGATGGATATGATGCATCTTAAGACCACTCTTAAAGACCTTCACCAAGGGGCCTCCCAAACAACCCTCAAGAGAGAGTTCTAGAACACTTGGGCAACCACCTCAAAAGGCTGTTGTCTCCTGAAGTTTTTAGCCTAGCTGTCAGCACAGTCATGGAATCCACCTAAGAGGAGAGGAGAGCATGAGGGAACATGGA
The DNA here is from genome assembly GCA_016271365.2 of Neoceratodus forsteri. Taxonomy (NCBI): domain Eukaryota; kingdom Metazoa; phylum Chordata; order Ceratodontiformes; family Ceratodontidae; genus Neoceratodus; species Neoceratodus forsteri. The sequence goes on along the minus strand of CM057453.1, from coordinate 990,922,140 downwards.
TGCAAATGCTCTAACAGGTAGCCAGGACCCAACCCATGCAGGCATTATTAGTTAGTTAACCAACTTTAAAGGAAACAGGCAGTTCAGTTCATGCAGCATTGGAGACACATGCCATATCCTTGAAAGGTCTGGATGCTGCATTCTGCAGTAGCTGCAGGCCTTGTAGCATATCTCAACTGTCCACGAGGTATAGAACATTGCAGTAGTCAAGCCAAGATGTCCCAAACACATGAACTAGCATGACCAGGCCCCTGAGGTGATAAGGAATTTAATCTGGCTGATTTTCATTGTTGATAAAAGTCACTGTGGACTAGACACCTAAGCCTCAAGTGTCACCTCTTCATTCAGAATGAGTCCCCAGAATTTTCACCTTTGTGACAGCCAAAAGCCTTGAGCTTAACCAAAGCCCCATCTTCTTCTCAGCAGCTTCCACTCTGTCCCCACAACCTGGATCAAATACCAGTACTTCAGTCTTGTCAGGGTTTCAAAGACTGAAGAGAGATCAAGGAGAATGAGACCCAACCATCCTCCTCAATCCCTTGCCATGAGAAGGATACTGTGCACCCTGAACAGTGTAGTCTTAGTGCTATGTTTTGACCTATATTCGGACTGCAGAGGCTCATACATGTCAAAAAGTATGAGATGTGCTTCAAGCTGAAATGCAACCTTTTTCTTGATAACCTTACCCAAAAAGAGTACATTAGAGACATGTCAGTAGTTTGCCTGATTATTAGGATCTAGAGATGGCTTCTTCAGAAGAGACCTCAATACAGCTGGGAAAACCCTTTATGACAAGGAACACTGGACAATCCTGGCAAAAATTGAGCATCGATGCCCAACGCAGCTAACCAGTAGCCACAGTTGACCTGGACCCAATTCACAAAATGTTAATCTGTGCACAGAAATCACTTCAATCACCTCTTTCACCATCACTAGTCTAAATCCTCCCCATGACAGTGAGCAGGTCTATTGTGATCATGTTTCTGGAATGACACATGCATTTCAAAAATGTGTAGAGATGATGACAACATCATGGCCACTCTCTTTAAAATTAATTCAAAAACATATTTGAGACATTCTTTGATGCATAACAATGGGGTAAGGATCAATGGTTCTATAAAGCCTGGCTTATCCATCTGTTCTCTGCATGTATGTCACAAAACAACACCAGGAATGCAAATGGAGCAGAAAAATGCACTCATCATTCCTTGAATTTGCACTGACTGGCCAGGTAGGGAGGAGAGGGAAGAAGGAGGATCCCAAAGTATTTCCACAGTTACTACTGAATGTCACAGGAGCCACTCACTTTTGTCTCCAAGTCAGCCTACTACTACTACTACTGCTGCTGCTGTTGCACTCACCAAAAATGCAGCCATTGATGACAAACCACTGTGGGAACAACTGTTTGACTATGGCTTGATGAAGCAGCACAGCAATAAACTTTATAACACAGTTGTGCCTGAAATTGCAGCAAACAAAACGGTGTAGGATTATCTGGATGAGAAAGTGCCACTAGCAGAAAGAGACAAGCTTCTATTGTACTGCTACCAAAAAGCCCATTTGGGCTGTTTGACACTGGTTGCTGTTGAGCACCTCAGTTGCCCACTTGCAGTTATATACTTGAAGAAAATTTTCAGTGCTGAAAGCAATATTGTCACCAACAGAAGAGATGTAGTTTGACTTAAAATGTAGAGAAGAGCATATGTTTTTAAAAACTAGCTCACCCCTTTTCCCAAAGCCGTTTTTACCATGGTTTTTGGATGGTGAATTTTCTACACTTACAGAAGGGTTAAAGAAAGAGGATGATGAGATGGATGGGTGGGTTGGGCTTCTTTGTGTGTTAGTGGTTTTGGAACCAGTAGCCCAAACACACTGTTGGATACTGTACTGCTGTCGTCACTTGGTCTTCTTCAGATTAATGTTTTGTGAACTTTTTCCAGATCTATACAGGAAAAATAAATACATTTTGGGGAAAAGTTCACAATCAAACAACTGTGTACAACACTTATCCATGGCATAATGGGAAGCCTTGTCCATGTATGGCACTGTTCCAGTGGGCACATAAGTTTTGGAACCAATAGTCCACATTTAGGACACTGCACTGTTGTCTTCACTCAGTCTTCTTCAAATTAAGCTTTTGGGAATTTTTGATGGGCCTACACATGCCAAATAAGCAAATTTAGGGGCAAGATTGCCTATGAAGCCAGTGTGTACAACACTTATCCACTGCATAATGGGAAGCCATGTCTATATATAGAACTGCCCCAATAGGCAGACAATTTTTGGAACTAGTAGCCCACACTGTGGGAATACTGCGCTATTGTATTTACTCAGTCTGCTTCAGATTAATGTTTTGTGAATTTTCTCCAGGTCTACACAGGTCGAATAAATAATTTTGGGGGCAATGCTGCTTATGAAAACAGTGTGTACAACACTGGTTTCATAGGCAGCATTGCCACAAAAATTGTCCAAATATCCACTGTATAGTAGGAAGCCTTGCCCATGTGTGGCACTGTCCAAATGGGTACTCAATTTTTGGAACCCCTGTAGCCCACACTGTGGGATGCTGCACTGTTGTCTTTCACTCATTTCTTCTTTGGATTAATGCTTGCTCAATTTTTGCCAGGTCTCCACAGGCTGAAATAATAATTTTGGGCGCAGCATTGCCCATGAAACCAGAGTGTACAGCACTTATCCATGACATAATGAGAAGCCTTGTCCACATGTGGCACTGTCCCAAATTAATGGGAAGACAACTTTTGGAACCAGTATCCCACACTGTGGGAATACTGCACTTTTGACTTCAGTCTTCTTTAGCTTAATGGTTTGTGAATTTTTGCCAGTTCTACACTGACCCAGTAAATAATCTTTTGGGCAATGTTGCCCATGAAGCCAGTGTGTACATCACATGCAAGTATCCATGGTATAATAGGAAGCCTAGTATATATATATAGTTCTGTCCCAATAGACACACAATGTTTGGAATTAGTAGCCTAAGCTACTAGTTCCACAGCTATAGTCACAAGCTGAGCGCCCCTCATGGGTAGCAGTCATGAGGGTCCTTACCCTCCCCAGATCTTCACATGGACTCCCTAAGCAGCTACAGTCACAAGCTAAGCTCCCCTCATGGGTAGCGGTCATGAGGGTCCTTTCCCTCCCCAGAGCTTCATCTGGCTTCTCCAAGCAGCTACAGTCACAAGCTAAGATCTCTTCATTGGTAGCAGTCATAAAGGTCCTTACCCTCCCCAGAGCATCATATGGATTCCCCAAACAGCTACAGTCACAAGCTAAGCTCCCCTCATGAGTAGTGGTTGCGAGGGTCCTCGCCCTTCCCAGAGCATCACATGGATTCCCCAAGCAGCTACAGTAATGAGTTAAGCTTCCCTCATGGGTAGCAGTCGAGAGGGTCCTCGCCCTCCCCAGAGCTTCACTTGGATTCCCCAAGCAGGTACAAACCTCAGAGCCTCTGTGTTTTAACGAACGAGGATGAAGGCATTTTGGCATCATTTGACAAACTTAGTACTGCTCGCAATTTTAAACAAAAAACTTCACAGCATCAACCCTATCTCAGCCTTATAAGTCAGCACACTAATTCTGATTGTATTTTTTTGTGCCTTTTATCAATTTTCAGGCTAATTTTAAACAACCTACAGGGTGCTTTAACTCATGTTCCACCAACTAGGTTTTTACTTCAAACCATTCTTAAATGTGCTCCTGCCCAGGGCGTTGTGAGCTAGATTGCTTAAGGGCTGTAACCAAGAGTTTCTGTGCTGTGTTCAATTAAGGAAGGCTTACTGTGCCTTTATTCAAATTGGGCTAATTTTAAACATCCTACTGGGTGTTTTACTTGAATTCCACTATCTACAACATGCTTTAGGAATTTTACTTTAAAACAAATTCCTTCCATATTCTCCTTTTATTAAATTTGGGCTAATCTTAAATGCTCCGAAGGGTACATAACTCGAGTTCCACTACCTATAGCGTGCATATGTTTTTTACTTTAAACCATTTTAAATGTGCTCCTGCCCAGGGTGTTGTGTACTAGTTTGTTAAGGGCTAACGCCATCTGTTTCTGTACTGTGTTACAATTAAGGAAGAGCTATAGACAAGTATTACTGTACTGTGCTACAATTGTAAGGCTTTAAATTTAAATATTTCCAAGCCCTGCTTAGCCAATAATAATAAAAAAGGTCAGTAATTTAACACATGAGCTGGCTGCTTACCTTCTCTAACACCCCCCACTCAGCCCCTCCTCTTACCTGTCTCTAATTTCACACTCTGCTTTCTCCACAGCTACAGTCACAAGCTAAGCTCCCCTCATGGGCAATGGTCAAGAGTTTCCTCGCCCTCCCCAAAGCGTCACATGGATTCTGCAGGATAAGGCTCGAGCTTGTTTTCAATGGACAGGAGGAATGCCCCACCGATGCAAGAGTCGGCTACCCCACCCACCCCCCACCACCTCTGGTGAACTTGTTCTTATAGAAGAGGTCACATGGCATCCAGAACCAATCAGGCAACTTTACCATTTGCAGGTTACCGAGCCTGCCACTAGCAGCCGCTAACATGTGCAGGAAATCTGTTCCCCTCCATAACTGCTCCAATTGACTACTATGCTAAACCTCCCCACCACGCTGCTTCCCCTGTTAATTTTCTCCCTGTTGCCCCCCCACCTGTTGTCACTCCCACCATCCTCCAGACCAGTATTGAATGAATGCCTTCAAAAACTACAGGCCCAGTCCAAACATCCTCCTCCCTCTGGCACCTTTCCTTAAGGTAAACTCCCCAAAACTCACCTGCCAAAACCTTTCACGGGACTTCCATCCTGCTGCCCTCCTACTGTCTAGGCCAGATAGCCCTGCACTCCACCACTCTTGCCCCCTCTGTGCTTACCAGGTTTTCACCTGCCTCTCCCCGTAAGCCCCTGTGGGCTCGGCCCCTAACCAAACTGATTATCACCCTCCTACTGCTACTATCTGGGAATGTAGAGCCACATCCTGGGTCTCCCTCCCTTCTCAAACCTGGCACTGCCACACCGTCTCAACTCCCCAGAGGTCTGAAAATGGTGCACCTAAACATACGCAGCCTCTTGCTCAAACTGCCCTTGCTGCAACTAGCTGGTCTCACACTTCACCCTGACATCCTGATCATTACAGAGTCCTGGTTAAAGCCCCACATAAACTACTCTGAAACTGTGATCCCAGCATACACTGTCTTCTGCCATGACTGGCCAGGCTGCAAAAGAGGCAGCAGCATTGCTATGTATATATATTGCATCCCTGCTGCAGTTCACCAGCATCAACCTAACCTACCCCACGCAATCCATCGATGCACTACCAACAAAATGAGCCCTCTCCCAAACTGCACCGGTATGCATCGCAGGCTCCTACTGCTCACCTGACACCTTGTTGCCCACCATCTTGGACCACCTCAGTGAGCTCCAAATCCTTGGGGATTTCAACCAAAATTGCCTCTCCCATGCAAACTCTAAACTGCTGAAAAAGTAGGTGACCTAAACCTTTCACAAATGATTACAGAGCCCACCCACCTGAATCAAAAGACACTAAATCACTGTCTTTTTGACAAATCATTCACCTCCCACCCACACCAGATACTAGTCACAGGCCTGTTCCCCGACTCCCTTAGCGATCACCACATGACTTACATGGTCAGGAAAATCTTCAGGCCCAAGGTGCCCCCCACTCCCACATCCTCCTGACCAGGTTCTACAAATCCTTGGACCTCACCTCCCTTCTACATGACCTGACCTGTACAGACTGGTCCTTCATCCACCATGCTTCCTCCACTGAAGTCGCTCTGGAGGGTTTAAAAACTAGGTTCCTTGCTGTCTGGAAACACTATGCTCCGCTTAGATGGTCCAGGGTGCGGGGTGCCCACCTGCCCTGGATTACAGCTGATGTCATAGCCAACCTCAAGGCATGAGACCTGGTCTGGAAAGCCTTTAAGGAATCCGGCTCACCACAAGATCACCTAAAGTACCGTGCTCTGTGCAACCCATGCACTAAGCTAATATGACAGGCAAAAACGAAGTACTTCAATACTGCCTTTCACACAGACATAAACCATCCTGCTAATTTCTAGAAGGTCCTCAAATTGCTCTTTGCCACATCCTCCTTACCACCAACACCTACCCTAAACATAGGCACATCCACAGTTATCATCCCTCCAGCTGTAACCACAGCTTTCAACACCTATTTTACAACCTTGACTGCCTCACTAATATCCTATCTCCCTTCCCCGACCCCTTCCATCACAACTGACCAAGCCCCGCCGCCCGCCTACTCCTTCTCCTTCTGTCCAGTTACACCACTAGAAGTGTACAATGTCATTCTTGCTCTTAACCTGACCTAGGGAAAATGCCCCTCAACCTCGACCCCAAAACGTTGTACTTATCAACCCCTGCCATTGCCACCCCCCTGGCAGCATTTTTCAACTTATCCTTCTCTCTCTAGCCTCTGTGCCAGCTGAGTGGAAGCACACCACTGCCATGACACTACCAAAAGGAGGTGACCCCTCTGCCCCAGGAAACTACCATCCTATTTCCCTCCTTCTGATACTGGTGAAAATCCAAGAAAAACTTGTCCTCTGTGAACTCTCCTCCTTCCTCGACTCCTCTTCCTTCTACACCCCTTACCAGTCTGGTTTCAGGAAGTCCCATTCCACTACCACCTCCCTACTGAGGCTCACAGACTCCATCCTTTCTCATATGGATAAAGGATATATCACCTCAGCCATCTTTCTCAACCTAGCAAAGGCATTCAACACAGTATCACACTCCGTCCTTCTCCTGGCAAAGCTCGCCAACACAGGGCTCTCTAATAAGGCCACTGACTGGTTTCAATCATAACTGGTTGGCAGGACACAATCTGTCAGGATGGTTAACTCCACTTCTGATCCCTCCCTGTGTCATTGGGGGTGCCACAGGGCTCTGTCCTGGTGCCACTCCTGTTCTCTATCTTCCTAAATGACCTGCCTTCTGCCTGCCAACACACCTCCATTTACATGTGTACAGATGGCACGGTGCTGTACTCATCTGGCCCCTCCACTACAGATGTGGCTATCACACTGCAGCAGGACTTCAACAATGTCCTGTCTGGTTTTGCTCCAATCAGCTTCACCTAAATGCCAAGAAGACAGTCTCCATGACCTTGGTCACAAGGCAGAGACTCTTGTGGCTCCCCTTCCCCCTGGCTTTCCACACCCTGGATGTGACTTAACTGGAGGCCTGCACCTCCTTCAGATACCTTGGGGTCTGGCTCGACTAGCACCTTGACTTTTCTGTACACATCGATGACCTTCACACAAAACTCCACCCCAGACTGGGTGCACTTTACCGTAATCATTGTTGCATCCCATTGCTGGTCCACCATGCAATTGTACAGAAAATGATTCTACCAATCTTTGACTATAGAGATGGGTCCACAGTGTCGCCCCCAAGCCTGCCCTGACCAGACTGGATTCCTTCTACCATTCCTTCTCTTGTTTCACCCTTGGCTGTCCCTACTCCACCCATCACTGTACCCTTTACCAGTCCCTGGGCCTGCCCTCCCAACAGGACTGCAGATTGTCTTACTGTGAATGCCTCACTGACAAGTTCTGGGACCAATCCTTGCCTCCCTACATCTCTTCAGTTCTGTCCGCCCACTCCCCCCCCGCCTATGAACTCAGGCAAAAAGGCACTTGTTTTCTACATATTCCCCTTAGGATCACCTCGAAATGCCAGGCTGCTTCCAGCTACCAAACGGCCAAGCTATGGAGCTCCCTCCCCCCAGACATTCAGCTCACCTCTCCCTCCCAGCACCTCAAAGAGTCTTCTCTCAGCACACTTCTCCTCCACCTGCTCATGTGCCTAACACATCTTCAGCTCCTAGGCCAATTACCCATCCTGTGCTTGTCCTGTGTCACTCCCTTTATCAGTCTTATGTTGTAAGGCACTTGTCTCATGTTACACCTTCTCTCACTTTATGTACATCACTGTGGTGGTTGCTCTATTTTGTTTGTAAAATCCTGCCATTGTACTAATTTCCGCTGCGCTACCATATTTATTATGATATTGTGTTTTTTACCTCTGCTGTACTATTATTGTATCAATCTGTGTACTATTGTTCTGTCCTCAGGACGCATCTGGAATCGAGCAGTACTCTGCTCAGCATGCCTTCCTGCTAAAACTCTTAAATAAATAAATAAGCAAGCTGTACTGATATTTTGTGGGCACACACAGGACCTTACTCCAACCCTCCAATCCATATCCCTCACCTTCACTCCCCAAATGTTATCCTCGCAGTCACTCCCTCACCCTTCTCTGAAACTGGTCTCACTCTCCTATCCATCCCCATGCTTCCCTGACATCTGTATCATCTAATCTGGCATTCATGCACCTTATGTATTGTATTCTTCTATTTGTAAATGTTCTGAATGCTATATTTCATGTAAATTGAACCTTGACCTTACCAGGTACATCTTGCAAATGAGCCATGCTCAACAATGTTCGCCTGGATAAATAAAGATTTGATTGATTGATTGATTGATTGATGTTCTCCCGCTTCCTTCCCCCTACTCCTCCATGCCCAAGTCCTCCTCCTTCCCCCCTCCCAAAAATGCTATAAAATTAATTTCCTGATTAATGCACTCCTCCTGCTCTCCTCAGAAATATCCACCCCAACCAGGGCCCATGTACTGCTCCCTATCTGCAACCCCCCCACCCACCCCATACCCACTGTACTCTCCCGAGAGTTTCAAACTCCTGCATTTAAATGTCTGCAGGAAAACGGACAGGTGCAACTAAAGTCAAAAGCAAAATCTTTGCTTTTGATCTTCTTTGTTGTGCAGCTTGTCCGTGTTCCTGCTATTGTTGTTTTGTCAGGTGCAACATATTAGCCTGAGCACCATTGGCTTTCTTTTTTTAAATGTCTGTAGCCTGCAACTGAAAATTGCCCTCCTTCAAACCATGGCATATACTGTAAAGCCTGAAATACTCATCATTAAAGAAACCTGGCTAAAGGCCTTGATGCCTGACCACTCAGTCTCCATCCTGGGATACTCTATCCTAAGGCAAGATCAGGCAGGCGGGGGTGTGAGGTTGCTATGTACATACACTGTTCTCTCCAATACTCTGCAATATATTCTTCCTTCAGCCCTACTACCCATGACACCCTAGCCATTCAAGTAACCCTACCCTACTCTATCCCTATTTTTATAGCCAGAGTCTACTACCACCCAAACATCCAGCCAGCTATCGCACTTGAACTAGTCACTTCCATCTCTGCCATTTCTCAACCAGGTGAACTATATATCCTAGGGAATTTCAACCTAAATTGGCTGTCACCTAAGCTGGACAAAACAAAAAATTACACAGGAGCATTACACCTTACCCAGTTGATTGCGGAATCCACCCATACAAACTTCAAGAGGCTAAACCATTCATTGATTGACTGGACGCTCACATACCACCCACACAGAGTAATAAAATCTGGCATCCTCCCTGATGCTCTAAGTGACCAAAATCCAATCTTCCTAGTCTGCAAAATTCATAGGTCTAAATCCTTAAATCTCCCCACAAATCCTTGAAACTACACAGCTTCACCTCACTGAACCTCAAACCCCTACTACACCATCTATCCATCACAGACTGGTCTCCCCTAACCTCCTTCTCTTCAGTAGAAAAGGCTTCTTTTTCAAAGACATATTCCTAAGTACTTGGGATACTTTCACCCATCTAAAAACAACCAGGTTCAGGAGAAACCACCTGCCCTGGATAACCCCTGAACTACTTGCCTGCCACAGAGCCAGAGACTGTACATGGAAGCACCATAAAGCTACCCAGTCCCCTAGGGACTTTGCCGCATACTGTAAGCTCTGGCATGCCAGCAAAAAAGACACAATATTTGCAAAATCTGAATACTTTAGATCTGCCTTCCTCACAAATATAAATACCCCATTAAAATTCTGGAAGGTGGTCCATGCCCTTTTCACACCACAATCCCACCCTTCATGACCGGTTCTCAAAATAAACAACTATCTGGTAGCTGACCCATGCATTGTCACCGCAGAATTCAACTCCTACTACACCACTTGCACTACAGAACTACTAAAGACACTACCATCCCCTCTGCCTCACTCCACCCCTACACCTCTACATCTCCCTCATCCTCCTCCCCTACCTTCTCCTTCTCAACCATCTACCCTGATGATACTTTAAAAGCTTTCCTCACTATCAACCCTGCAAAGAGCTCCTCCCCGATGACATCAACCCAAACTGCTTTCACTCTCAGCCCATGACATTGCTTATTCTGTCTCATACTCAATCTCTCCTTCATTACTAGCTCAGTCTCTGCATCATGGAAACACGCAGTGGTTCTCCACTTACCCAAATGTGGAGACACCACTTCACCTCGAAACTATCACCCCATCTCTCTCCTCTCAACTCTTGCTAAACTCCAAGAATGCCTGGTACTCTCCCAACTTACCTCCTACCTCTCTGATTCCTCCTTTTTCACCCTGTTCCAATCTGACTTCAGGAAATGCCAGTCCACTGCCACCTCACTGCTCCAGCTAACTGAATCCATCCTAACAGAATGGACAATGGCCTAATCACCTCAGCCATTTTTGTTGACCTTGCAAAGCATTTGATACAGTCTCCCACTCTCTACTCCTGGACTCTCTCTCAACAGCAGACCTCTTCCCATCTGCCACAAACTGGTTCAGGGCCTATCTCACTGGTAGAACCCAATCAGTTTAGATCTCAGGCATCACCTCCCCTCCTTTCCTGATCATCAGAGGAGTCCCACAGGGCTCTGTGCTTGGTCCCCTTCTATTCTCAATCTTCCTAAATTACCTGCTCTCTGTCTACTTCCCTGCCTCCTCAATCCACTTGTATGCAGATGACACTGTTTTGCTTGCATCTGGCTCAAATTCTGTTGAGGTTACAACCAGTCCACAGCATGATTTCAACAAAGTTCAGCTCTGGTTTGCTAACCACCACCTCTTCCTCAAGTGCCAAGAAGACTGTCTCCATGACCTTCAGCACTAGGCAGAGACTCTCTAGGATTCACAACCTTCCCTCCTTCCACACCCTGGATGGAACAATTCTTGAGTACACATCCTCCTTCAGAAACCTTGGGGTCTTGCTGGACTAACACCTCAACTTCTCTGGGCACATTGACACCATCCTGAAAAAACTTCACCCCAAACTTTGCACCCTATTTAGGAACCATAGCAGCATCACTCTTACAGCTAGGTGTGAAATTGTCCAAAAGATGATTCTCCCCGTTATTGACTACTGTAATGTAATTTACGGTGCTGCTCCCAAAACATCCCTGACCAGATTGGACACACTATTTCACTCCTTCTGTCACTTTTCCCTTTATGCCCCCTCTCACACACACCACTGCAATCTCTACCATGTATTATCCCCCCCCTCGTTCCCAAACAGACACCTATCCCGTTGCAGTAAGCTCACTTCAAAACACTGGTTAGGGTCTCTCCCAAACAACCTCTCTCTTTTATCACACCACCCTTCCCCACTAACTCCCTTGGCTCAAATGACACACGCACCTTGGTAATCCCCCGACACTGCACTCAGATTGGCCAATCTGGCTTCTCCTACCACCTTCCCAAAATCAGGAACTCCCTTCCCCCTCAAATCCACCACTCTTCCTCCTCCCACTCCATCCATCTATCCTTCCTGAATCTTTCCCACTGCCTGTTAATCATTCCTCCATTCCTCCACTCTCTTATAACCTCCATCTTACTCACCCCCTGCACCCCCTCCAAAACCACCCTCTCACGTCTCGCCTACACTGTAGTCACTCACCCCCTTGCATGAACTTGCCAGCCAAATTGACTCACCCTACTCACTCTTATAGCTACCTTTACCCACCCCTTGCAGTTGCCCCTAGGCCCCATGCAGGGTTCATCTACATCCTGAGGGGGTACCTACAGGATCTGCTTCCCCCCTCTTCCCTCATCCTCCCTGTGTACTTCCTTGTGGCCTTTCCTATCCTTCTTCTTCTCTCCTCCACTTGCATGATTCCCAAACATCCTAGAGGTCCCAGTGGCTCCCCACCCCTCCATCCACATCCCTCTCTCCGTCTTCACCCTCTCTGGAACTTTATGAATCTCCCAACTGATGCACTTACAAATATACTTCCTTGACTCCCTGTCCTCTTATCAAGTATTTTTCCCAATTTTCTCCCTTAGTTACCCCATTTTCCAGCATTTATTTTGTATTAGGTCCCTCCCTGTGCCTCCCTCATGTTCTAATCCCTGTTTCTTATTCCCAAGTGTTGCTGCCAAATGTTTTGTTCAATGTTAGTATCTTTTTTTAAATGATGACTTAAATGTATTATCATTTGTTACTCCATTGTTCCCCTAACCCCAGGTCACACCGGGAGACAAGCAACTTGTTCTTCAGTGTGCTTTCCTGGAGAAACATTTCAATACATAAATAAAAAATAAATAAAAATGATAAACCATTTTATTTTGAGTAATTTTAGTTGCACACTCTTGTTTACTACTAGCATTGTCCCTGCTTGGCATCAACTGAATAGACACAATTTTGGAAACCAGGTCCCTTCAACATGGGCTACGGTATCAACCTACAGTTTTGGGTGCTTCATCAACCCAGTGTATTATGTTATTTCATTTTCATAAGATCATAGGATTTTATTCTATATCCTAATGCTTTTAAATGGTCAAACCGGTGCAAACTAGTTCACCAGCAAGGGAAATTTGGCAAACTTTACCTAGTTCATAGAAACATGCTCAAACATGGAAACATAGAAAAATGGTAACATTTCACAGATGTTCACACTTGGAAGGTTTGCACAGTTCTATTTTTCCTCTTCATTTCAGGATTCATAGTTCACTTTTGATATTTTGTAGTCCATTTTATTTTTCAGGAGTCCCAGTTAAGACAGTGATTCCCAGAGCTGATGGTAATATTAGAGAAGTGACTGAATTAACCCTTGCAGGACCATGGACTGATATATCAGTCAAAAATTCCTATATGTTCTAATTCTGTCAGCAGCCTAAGAGCTAAAAAAAAAGTCATGGTTAGGTTATGATATGCAAAATGTTTACTTTAAGTGAAATCTTAAATGTAATGTTTGGTGCATTTTTTTCCACAGGTTTAATGGCATTCTGCAGAGAAAATTTAAAAAAATTAAAATGTTAAATGAGTTTTTCAATTTTTTTTGGTTTTTACTGGTCCTGTCAATAGATAGTTGCAATGTAGCTTTGAGGAAGGAAAAAACAGACTATCTATTAATTTATTCTTTTATAAATACAGTTTTAATAGGTATAAATGTGTTGTTATTTGTGATACATTTTATATTTGCCCTTGCGCAAAGTAAACATATTGGTATCATAATGGATTTTGATACGTGTGTCACTGTCATTCCAAGGCAGGAGTCTTCTCAGGGCTCGATAGTCTCAGACTAATCATCAGCCAGACTGATCATGACACTCTTTCTGGACTGGAGACACATCTTCACTCTTTAGTGCTGGAGTGAAAACTGAGAAAATCAGGTATGGGGTTCAATGTATTTTACTGGGTTTTGAACTTGTCTTCGTAACACAATCATTTTAAAATATTTTCCCCAAATTTTCAGCATGGCCTGTTCTGACCCCACCTCATGAACAAGGTGGAGAAATTATGCTAATCCATCCCAAAAGGTGATTTTGCACTCACAATGCAAAACAACCTTTTGGGAAGGATTTGACAATTTTCTTCACCCTTGTTCATGAGGTGGAGTCATTAAAAAGTCTATGTTGAAAACTTGGGGTAAAATATTACAAAAAAAAAAACAAAGTTATGTGCATACCTTGAAATGTTTCAATGTACACTTTTAACTTTGGTAATTTTCAATATTTTTGACCCCAAATTTTTAACATAGCCATTTTCAACACCACCTCATGAACATTATAGCTGTTATTTTCCAAATTCTTGCAAAAATGTGTTTTCACACTTGTGGTACAAAATCACCTTTCGAGCAGGATTTGAAATTTTTCTCCACCCTTGTTAATGAGGTAGGGTCATAAGAAGCCTATGTTGAAAATTTCAGGTAAAAATATTAAAAGCAACAAAGTTATGAATGTATGCTGAAATGCTTCAATGAATGCTCAGAACAATGATAAATTTCAATATTTGGACCCTAAATTTTCAACATAGCCATTTTTTTCACACACCCTCGTGAACATGATGGCTGCATGTTTCAAATCCTGACTAAGATGTGTTTTCACATTTGTTGTGTGAAATGACTTTATTTTAATAATGACATGTCATGTTTGGAAGGAGTAATCATAAAAAGATTATGGTGAAAATCTGATGTCAAAATGTGAAACAAAAAAACAACTACATTATGAAGAAACGTTGAATTGTTTCAACGTTTATTCATAACTATATTTTTGCAGATTCTGGCCCCTAATGTTCAACATATCCCATGTGCTGCCATACCTCCTGAACATGACAGGTGTCATTTTCCAAATCCCCTCTGAAACTTGTTTTCATGGTCTCACTGCAAAACCACCTTTCCAATGGGATTTAAAAATGTCCACCTGTCTTGATCATAACGTCAAGTCTTAAACAGACTGTTGGAAATTTGAAGTCAAAATGTGCGATCCAACTGAAAATTAGATATTGCCTCTTAGCTGACCTCTTCTGGGTAAATTCTAAATATGCATAAAAGCAGGACACCACTGAAAAGAAGATATTGCATCAAATCTGGTCTATCCAGGGTAAATATACTGTAAAAATATATACAAGCAAGACCCATCACAACAGCAATGCAAGTGCAAACATTTAGCATTGACAAATGCCTATTATTAGTTGAAGTGCTTTACTGTTTGTTTCTCATAAATGTGTAAAGCTTCCATCTTGCATGTTCATGAAGGAGCAGCTCACACATTCATGATAGAAGCAGCCTGCATGTTCATGGAGGTAGCAGTTAACAGATAGAAGCAGGACGTAGCGTGTATTGAATTGTATATAAGGTGCTTACTGCTCAGATTTGCAATCTGCATAATGAGTGGAGGTGTGAGGTGGAAGCTGTGTGAATATGAGAACAGGTGGCAATGGTTAGGTATTTGGATGTAGGAATTCTAGATGATTTTTAACTGATTTTAACTGATCAGCTGTATGAATGAAGGTTTTGAGGTCATGTGCGGGTTTAGAAATCATTGTGCTTACTTATGGGATAGAGTGAGAAACATAGAAAAGGTAAAGATGAGTTTTAGGCAGTGTATATATTATTGCAGTACCTATGAAGCAAATTTGTGCATAGACTGGAATTTTATTTGGGGGGGGAGGATTGAAACCTTTTAGGGGTGAGGTTTCCATAGTAGAATAGAGTTATACATAACATCTATAGCATATTTATTTCTTGCATAGTACTGCAAAATGCAATGAGTTAGTATTTACCTCATACAGTTTTGATGATAATATGTTTGGCTTTAATGGTTGGCTTTAATGGATGTCTGAGCAGTTACATGGGATGGTAGAGAGTTTCTTTTGTTTTTTTCAGTGGCTGTAGTTGCACTTCTGGTTGGCATCTTAAGATGTTAGAAATGTGCTTTTGCTCATTTATGTTTGAGTAATTTTTCAGGCTTTGTAGCTGCTTGTGTGCAGACACCTGTATAATTTCTTTGGGAGATAATCCTACATTAGTATTTTTTTTTTGTATTAGATGCATCAGACAGAGTGATTGGTCAGTCTCTTGCTGGTACTAATGAAGGATTTTTCAATCATGGTTTTTAAATATCATGGCAAGCCTATTCACTCCAACAGGCTAGTTTTCAAATCAGAAGGTAGGGTAGTATTCATTTGCATGGTAATTAGTTGCATAGAAGACTTGTGATTTGTCCATAAGAACTTGTGATGACCTTTTTTCCTGGTACATCAGATACAGTAGTTCTTAACAAGGCACTTGTTGAAGTTTGTATCAAGCTGGAAGGCCTGGTTTCAATTTTTTGCAGTCTTCTGGATTTGAGCCTGTTCTTGTCTTTGTTTGATATTCTTGGTTATATTGCACGTATTGTTTGCTTCTCATCTAGTTTAAGTGTAACTTCTCGCCATTTAACAGTTCACATCTCGGTATTTCCCCTCACTCCAAAGTACCTACTACTGTAAATATTAGCAACATAGGAGTGACTCAGGAGTATGAGGGTCTAAAATATGTTCTTCATATAGTTTGTCAGTTATGGTGTCTGTAAGTTCATCAGCAGCCATGGCTTTAGAAAACTTTCCCTCCCATTTCAGATTACTTTGTCTTGATTGTAGAATCTGCTGTGTTTTTCAAAAACTCTAGAGGTTGATGGGGAGTGAGGATATCTATTGTTTTTAAGATATCTTTAAGTGCTTTGGAAGTTTGACTTTAGGATTAGAGATTCATAGTGAGTGCCATCTCTTTTCCTGCTGCACATAAAATAGTGGCATGCATGGTATCCTGTGATGATAGTGCCAGAATATAGGTGACTGTCAAAATGGTGACCCCTTTTCGGGCACTATCCTCATGGGTGACTGGTGAGGGTAGTGAGTTACTGCTATCACGATGGGGGGTTTGGGTGACAGGAAAGGGAGGATGGTGAGAGGAAGGGGATGGATAGGGGAGAGGGTTATTGGATACTACTGCCCCTGGTGCAACCGAGCCAGCCATGTGGTGTGGTGGTGAGGGGAGGCTAGCTCCGACACTGCAGGTTCAGGGTTCAGGGCTGGAGACTGGGAGGACAACATTTTGCCACAGGCAGTGACACTTAATTTTTTTTCGGTGCGGCTTATGCCCCCCCCCAACTTGCACCCCCCTGGAGTTCAGAATCCTTTTTCAGGGGGGTGCAGGGGGCAAAGCCCCCCATGGGGGATGCAGTCTCCCCACAGAAACACTTTAATATGGAGGATGACAGTTCACCAGTTAGTGTATATCGCTGATCTGCTTTTCAGTGATATACACTTGCGATAACAGTGATCACCATTTTGCGTTCGCTATTATCACATAAAACTACCATACACTAGGTATTCATTCAGTTCCTCTGGTACAATTTTGCTTAATATGGTTTCTACAGTAAAATCATCCCTTAAAAAATCTTGAACATATTGGGTTTTTCTAGAAGTGTTTTAGTTCTTGGCTTTGTCAATGAAGTTCTCAATGGCTTCAGTATCTATAAGGGCTGTAGCACTGGTAGATGGCATGGTGGAGCTAGATTGTGAAGGAACAATGTCGGTTTGTGGCCTGACAGGCTCATTAAGGGGCTCAGTATCATTTTCTATTAGAGTTTGGATCTCCAGCATCTTCATATCAGAACTGGCATTTGTGTCAACCAAAGCTGACTTTTATTTTTATTTATGATCCACTGTGAAACATAAGAATGTGAACTGTTTAAATCTATGGTGGCAACAAGAAATGTAGTCATCTGAAGTCAGTTAGCAGACTGAGTTGACAGAAATATTGTGGCATTTAGTGATGGCTGTTATGAGCATGAACCATGAGGCACAAGTAGCATGGGGTTGGCATTCCAGCATTCCAGCCAAAGGGATTTTTTTTTCTGTAAAAGAAATAAGTTGGGTAACTGGGGGAAACAATGGCATGTTTACTATGTACATGAATCTATGTGACATGTTTTCTATGTACATAAATTAACGTGTCACCATTTATGCACATTGTTACACAGATAAACACATTTATCACACTTGATTAATGTCCACGCCAGTGTATACATACATTTGCCTAAAGAGTTCCATTCATCTCAACAGATGCTGTGTCAGGAGTCCTCCCCTCCTTCCCTCCTGGCACTACTTTCTCTTATCTCACCCACTTTCATTATCCCACAAAAAGTCTTCATATGTATTCTTCATGTGCAGCA
The DNA here is from genome assembly GCA_016271365.2 of Neoceratodus forsteri. NCBI lineage: Eukaryota > Metazoa > Chordata > Ceratodontiformes > Ceratodontidae > Neoceratodus > Neoceratodus forsteri. Next base: position 990,904,269 of record CM057453.1, on the reverse strand, counting down.
GTTATCATGAACAAACTGCCATGTTTAACATACCTGAATTACTGCTGTCTTTCTATCTTCTTGCCATAATAATAATCTCATTTATAGCACTCTAGTTTTCTAGTAGTCAGGTCCCAGGTTCTGCTTTCGGTCTTTGCCAGCATGCTGATACATCCATTCTTATATACCCATGGCACCAAATTGGAGCAACAGATATGGAGCAGCTTAGACAAGTAAAATGTTATTATTTTTTATTTCTTTTTTTCTATTTTACTGACGAAACTGCCAAATGTGCTCGCTCTGTACTGCTACTCCTTGTGAGTCTCACCACAGCCTCCACACCCCTTGATCTCTCTCTAACCATGTGCAGCAAACATACAAATGGCCAAAGTGCATGAAAATAAAACTACATTTAAATAAATAAAGAAATCTATATCTGCAATAATGCCACTCCTGTCACTGCTCCCTAAATGCCATTTACTATGCAAGTCCACTCTTGCTGAGCAGCTCCAAAACTTTTTAAACAACTTTTCAGGTGCTCCCCCAACTCCAACAATCAGCTGTGATGTTGCAGCATTAGTATGTCATCTCTAATAGTGTGTCCTTAGTGACAGCCCTGGCAAATAAGCAAACGCAAAATGTAATAGTGCTGTTTCACAAAATAAACCCTCAAACCTTACTAATTATCAAAAATAAAAATACAAAAAAGTCAACCAACACACAAAATCCTTGCCTATTATATAAATGAAATATGCAGCTGGGAAGTATTGTGTTAGAAACATAGAAACATAGGTCAGGATTCATGAAACTCAAGAAATACTAGCAGCTGCGGGTAAACCTCGGTGCAAGTCGGTTGTGACTTGCGGATCCGCAGGTTACCCGCAGCAAAGGGTATTCTCAGAGGTGGAGCCTGATTACGACTGGCTCCATGATCTATGGCTGCTTGCGGGTCATGTCATCAGGGAGATGGCCACAGCAGAGGGAATGGGCTATGGCTGGTGGAAGCAGCCGTAACACCCTCCACAACTGCTGCAGCTGTGAATCGCTACCGACGCAGCTGCGGGCAATTCCAGTCCGCAACAGCAGTTGCAGAGTGGAACTTGGAAAGAAACTCATTGTGACTCCTGCCCACAGACTTTGATGGCATATGAGGACAGTGTGGCCCACCCACTCTGCCCATTTCCCTACTTATTGGTTAAGCTGCAGATTCTAGTTTACCAACAGCTTACTTCCTCCTACCCGCTACTATAAATGCCTTTTGGTTGTCCCATGCATTCCTGAATTCCCCCACTGTTTCTGACCCCACAACCTCCTCAGAAAGGTGGTTCTATTTGTCCACCACTCCCTCCATGAAAAAATATTTCCTCATGTTGCCCCTGAGCCATCCCCCCTCTATCTTTAAATTGTGCCCCCTTGTTCTTGCACATCTCTTTTTCTGAAAGATGCTACCTTCTTGGACTTTATTGATTCTCTTGAGGTACTTGAACGTTTCTATCATGTCCCCCCTCTCCCTCTTTTCCTCAAGGGTAGACATATTAAGCTGCATTAGTCTCTCTTCATATGTCTTCTGGTGCAGACCCTGCACCATTTTAGTTGTCCTCCTCTGGACTGCCTCTATCCTATGTCTTTGCGGAGATTGGGTCTCCAGAACTGGACACAGTACTTTAGGTGGGGTTTCACCAACTGTCTGTACAGAGGGATAACAACTTCCTGTGTTTTGGTCAGTAAGCAGGTCTGATAGACAAGATGCCCCTGGAAGTTGAGCCATGACGACCGCTGGTAGAGGTCACAGGTATACCTTTTTGCCCTTCAATTCCTGCAGTGTTTCTTTCTTAGTTTGCTCCCCCCTTCCTCTTCTTGTCAATCGTTCTCTTCTGTGGTTAGATCCTTCCCTTATTTCTTTTGTCCTATAAAACATTCTTTCTTCCAGCTTTTTTCTGTGTTTCCTGCTGATTTACTCATTGAAGCTTCATTGTTATTCATTTCACATGTTATTGGTGGTGACCTTGCATTCTTTTGATTCCTGGCCATGTTGAACCTTACCCTCAATCAGTCCCTGCTGTGGGACTACTTGAATCCCCAATCAGATACTTGGTCATTCTGATAATCAGCTGGGTCACAAAGTAGTTTTTACTGTTTTCATTTAATTTAATCGATTTCATACTTTTTCATTTTTTGTCTGCAGTGTTTATTCAAATTTCTTGAAATCTATGTTTGTTTTCTGCCTGTACAATTCTGACTTTACTTTCTCAATATCCTTAGTAAGTTTTTCTTGTTTCTCCTTATCCTCTTTTATTAGTAGTTCAATGTAAGTGTTGGAATACTAATTTGAAGCTAATTTCCATGCGTCACTCCTCGAGAAATTATCAAAGCCACTAAACAGTACTACAAGGATTCTTAGACCCCTTGGTATTTGCTGGCTTTTTTTTAGGTAATTTTCTAGAGTAATAACATTGTATGTGAGGTCCAGTTACTTGAGCAAAAGTCTTTCCAATTTAAAAATAACAATGTAAAGTCACCTGTCTGGTTTGTGGAGTCCTCTGAATTGGAAAGTTTCCCCTTAGCCCTCTGTCTTTTCCTCTACAACATAAGATGCTCCATCATTTCCATCTTTGCCGTCCCTATCTTCTAAGTTTCAAAAAACAGCAGCAAAATGTCTAACATGGACAACAGAATAAAATTGGTCCATGACAACTAGCACTGCATTGCTTGTAACAGTATTTTAAATCACTATAGAAACCTTTATTGAACCTTTGAATATCTGTATAAAGATAATCACAAATAAACATGCTGGTATGTAACAAGTGTTACTGATTTGATATATTTACTGTGGTGCTGCTGCCCTTCTAGCCACACCATCTGACAAAGGCTCAGGTATGAGCTGAAGCACTGTGGTAAGGTAATGCTTTGGGTGTACAGACTGTTCATTGGGACTGTGTGTTGGTATTTAGTGAACTGCAATGACTGAAAGGCTATGCAATTGTAATTTTCATTAACAAAACACTTGGAGCCTCATCTTTCACAGTCCATGGGTTCTTTGCAAGAGCGTGCACTATTTTCTTGCCTTGTTCATTTTGATAGTAGGTGATGAATTGTATGTAAGAATGTAAGATTTAAAAATGAGTGGATATGGATGGTTGAAAGTTGCAAATCCACCTTGGTGGAACTTTCATGGCATTTTGGAAATTCCACAAAAGTTTTTGCATTTTCGCCTATGGTGAGATCAGAAACTTCTGCCAATTTTCCATGGATTTTCACTTTTTTCCATGGATTTTTTGGGATGAACTGCATAATAATACATTAAACTGTGGAATTTATTCCATCCACAGTTCAATGTATTATTTAGTGATACAGTCCCCCCTTCCCTTGCAATCATTGGCCCCAGTTTCTTTTGCCCCCCAACTGATTGCCAGCCACATATAAAAAAATTGTTGGTGTCCAGTCTCCCCACCCACCCACTGATCGCCCCTCCATGTAAAAAAAAAATAATATCCTCATTCCTTGGTGTCTAGTGGCCCCCACCCACCGCCACTGATAGCTGGCCCCATATAAAAAAAATGTTGGTGTCCATCCAGTCCCCCCACCCACCTGCCAATTGCCCTGCCATATAAAAAATAAAATACTCTCTTTCCCTGGTGTCTAGTGGCCCCCACCACTGATCGCTGGTCCCATAGAAAAAAAATGGTGTCCAATCCCCCTTCCCCATCCACTGATCACCCATCCATATAAAAAATTAATATTACCCTTTCCTTATTTCCTGTTGTCTAGTGGACCCTCCACCCCTCCATCCTGCTCCCCCATCACAACCCCGAGTCAGTGACCAGCACAGTCCTTGTCTCTCCTCTGTGGCTGGCTGCCACACTGAGCTGAATGAATCATTCATTCAGCTCAGTCAGTGACCAGCCACAGAGTAGAGAGGAAGGCTGTGCTGGTCACCCACTCAGGGTTGGGATGGGGGTAGCATGGTGGAGATGGACTACCTGCTAGGGTGGCAGGATGGGGAACCACTAGACACCAGCAACTGGGAATGAGGAAAGGATATTATAATTTTTTATATGGAGGAGCAATCAGTGGGTGGGGTAGAGGGGGACTGAACACTAACACTTTTTCTTCTATGGGGCCAGCAATCAGTGGGTGGGGGTGACACTAGACACCAGGGAAAGAGGGCATTTTATTTTTTATATGGAATGGTGATTAGTAAGTGGATGGGGTGACTGGACACTAACAATTTTTTTTGATATGGGGCCGGCAATCAGTAGGGGAGGGCAACAGAAACTTGGGGTCATGATTGGAGGGGCCGGGGGAGAATTAAACTGTACAGGAAAAAGCCGCAGATCTTAACACTGACAGTGATCAGTTCTGCAGAATTTTTTCCCCACAGTTTAACACATTAACCCACAGCTCTTATATTTATTCCACAGTTTTTAGGCTGAATTTCTGCAAAAGTTGGCAAAATGATTTCTGAACTGTCACGGAAGTGAAAGTCTGACTTTCCCCAAAATTCCACCGGTGTACTTTTTTTTTTTTCATACATGCCTATGAGGGGACTAACATACTTAATTCACTGTTTCATAAGTACAATTGTGTCTCGGCACATGTGCATTAGCACTGACACTGATGTGCATGCTTGGAGTCATGGCTGTACGTTTTAAACAGCAAATTACATTAGATATCGCTATCAGATTCAGTTTCTTGGCCCCCAGTTGTAGTCCATCCCCTGTGAAGATGGTCTGGTTCTGCCTATTGAGAGGACTTATTCTTTATGGACTGCTGGCAGTGCTGGATACCTTGGAAGTGTTGAAGGCTTGAGCTGAGGAGCCAGAGGCAGCTGTGGTGGCCTATAATACAGTCATTGCTGGGGCCTTTGACCTCTTAGCACTGGCCCATGTACACCCATTGTTTTTTATGCTTTGGCTCACCATGGTTTGATGGTGAGCTAAGAGCAATGAAAACCAAGGGGCACAGGTTGGAGCATCACTGGAGAAGATCCAGAGCCCAGGAAGACAAAATGATTCTGATGTCTAATTATGATGAGTATCAGAAAGCAATCACCTGCAAAAAGGAGGCTTTTCTGTCAAAAAAGATTGCTACTGTGAAGAACCGAGCAGCTCAGATCTTTTGGATGGTAGACAGACTTTTACATCCAGCCTGACTGGAGCCCATCAGAGCATTTTCATCAGCAAAATGAGAGGAATTCACTCAATTCCTCTCAGACAGGGTGTTCTCCATTAGGGCCAGAATTTCTCCTAGTGGGCTGTCAAAGTCCAGCAGAGTGGAGTCTTGTAGTCACAGTCAGAGTCAGTGTTTCTGGGGAATGTTTTGATTGGCGATGATAAATGAGGTTTGTGAGGTGATCTCCATGCTGCAGTCAACTTTCTGTAACCTGGATCCAGGCCCAATGTGACTACTGGTGAGCTGCATTGGGAATCTGGGCCCAGTGTTTACTGAGATTGTCTGGTGTTCCCTATTGGAGGGGGTCTTCCTGGAGTTGCTGAAAAACTCTCTGATGAAGCATCTGCTGAAAAATCCATCTTTGGACCTGGATGTCTTGGTGAATTACTGACCTGTCTCTAAACTGCCCTTTCTGGGGAAGGTTATGGAGAATTTAGATTTGCTTCAGTGTGAGGCACACCTTACTGCCTTTAACATCTATGATTCCCATCCATTCAGGGTTTAGGGCAATGCATAGCACAGAGACTGCACTGGTATCAGAGAATAATGACCTGCTCAGTGTGAGGCACAGGGTAGAGTGATCAGTTCTTGTTCTCCTCAATCTCTCATCAATGTTTGACACTGGATCATGGGCTACTTTTGGAACAGTTCAGGGGATATGCAGGACTCAGCAGCAAAGTTATCAGCCGGTTTGGGTCCTACCTTAAGGGCAGAAACAAGAGGGTTGTGCTGGGAGAATACTCCTCACATCCAGTTGCCCTGCCCTGTGGGGAGCCCCAGGGTTTGATCCTGCCACCCATATTATTTGCAGTGTATATGCCACCACTAGGTAATATCATTAGGCAGTATAGCCTTGGGTTTCATTTTTATGCCGATGATACTCAGCTCTACCTTTACTTTGCACCTGATATGCCAGAAGCAGTTGATGTGTTTAATAAGTGTGTGTCTGAGATTATGACCTGGATATCCCCTAACTGGTTGAGACTGAACCCACAGGAGGCTGAAGTGCTGGTGGTAGAGAAGGGTCAAAGGGAGGGAGTGGAGGCATCGGGGGGGAGCTGTGCTTTGGCTTGCCCCCTCTAAGTTACTAGCCTCCATCATGGTGACAAATCTGGGAGTCATTTTGGATAACAAGCTAACACTGAAAGCTCAGGTGGCAGCAGTAGCCCAGAGTGGCTTTCATTATCTTTAAAATATTAGCCAGATGACGTTTCTTTACATGCCAAATGACCTAACCATGCTAGTACGTGTGTTCATGACCTAAAGATTCAAATACTGTAATGCTATATGCACTGGGTCAAGGGAGGTGTGTTGCGATGCCTGCCGCTGTTGCAGAATGCTGAAGTCCAGATACTGCTGCATCTTCCTAGATCCTGTCATGTCTTGCCAGTGTTGCACAAACTGCACTGGCTGTCAGTGAAGTGGCATATCTCCTTTAATGTGGGTCTGTAGACCTTAAAGGCCCCACATGGACTGTGCTGGGCCTACCTGTTAGAGCTCCTGCACCATTATGCCCTGTGACATCCACACTGCTCTGCCAAGGAAGTCTTCCTGGGCAAGATTAATATCTTCTTGAGACCAGGCATTTGAGGAGGCTGTCCCGGGTTGTTTGGAATTCATTGCCCAGGACTTTGAAAGAGGCCCACTCAGTAGAGGCTTTTAAACATTCTCTGAAAACTTTTTTTATTTAGGCAAGCATTTGGGGATTAATTAGTATTGATGAGTTACCTATGTGTTGTTTTATGATTTTGGATTTGTTTTATGGATCAAGTAAATCTGTATAGTTAGATATTTTATCATTTATGTTATTCTTTGTAATGGCACCCTGAGCCTCCGGGGAAGGGCACCACAAATAAATAACTACTACTATTACTACATATGTAGGATTGCATGTTATTAAAGCTGATTTACTTTCTTTTGTACAACTCACTGCCTACTATGCCTACTACATCTACTATTGTCTTTATTAAATAGGGATAATATTCAGCTAAAATGCAGACAGTGTCCATGGTGATAGTTATGTTAGTAGTGTTTGCGCTGTGTGGATGATGACAGGCAGTGGTTACAAAGGCCCAGTTGTAATGCAAAATTGAAAATGACAGTTGTAACTGGAGTTTAACAATGTGTTATCCATAGAGTAAACATGCTTCTTAGTAAGTACAATCCAATATACATTACAAAGTTAAGAAGATGAAACATAAGCCCCTTTTTAAATGTCTCCACTCAGTGAATGCTCTACTGCAAACTGACAGAGCATTCAAAATGGAATGTCATGCTATACGAAAAGTATTGTCTCCCAGTTGCCTTAACAGTAACCTACTGTAGGGTCCAGCATTATTGACTATTTACAGTATACACATTTCTTAAAGATTCAGAAATATTTTAATCTGAATAGCATAACTAGACCAGCTAGCTCTTATCTTCCTTTAATTTTCACTAAAACACTGATTAACTGTATTCCAGTTTCCAATAATGAACACTGTCCTCAGATTTTAATATATAATCTGATAAAGCTGAAGTGGGAGGACGCATTAGCTGAAAAAGTGGAAGCTGCACTTAATTTTACCCTAAGTAGAATTTTCTTTCAATAAATTCTGGACTGGATTCTCAAAATCCTTGGAAGGTGCAAAAAAAATGTACACATCTCCAAAATGTGTGCAGTTGCAGAAAAAATAGAGATAACTGTGCTGAGTGGTATGCACAAAACATCTGCAGCTGCTGGAAAAATTCACTGCTGATTGTGGAAAAAAGTGCAGCTGCAGAAGTTCCTGTGCAAAAAAAAAAAAAAGAGATTGAAAAGTATGGCATATCCCTTTAAAGGCTATTCTCAGCCACTGTTTTTCTGCAGTTGTGGAAAAAATGTTGCTCATGTGCTGCACCACAGAGAGTGACAGTGCACTAACAGTTGGAATACAATTATAGTGGAGATTCAGGCACCAAGCAACTGCAAACCTGTGGGCTATATAGTAGTGTCAGTTGTTGCAACAAAAATATCACACATTTCAAGTGAAAGGCAAGAAAGCACAGCCACATAACCCAGTTCAGACCATAATGGAACCCCACAGGCAGTAGAGGCAGAGCTGGCACCAGCCACAAGTGAGTGCTACTGAAGCAGGCAACATAAACACCCCAGGGAGAAACACAACCAATGGTTACAGAATGCTACGGTGGTGCACTGTCCTACTGGTACTTGTGGTGCTGATGACTGGCTGCTAGTCTTGCTGTGAGTACTTTCTGCTGCATCTATGGCAAAACTGTCAATGTGTGCTTCTCCAATTAATATGGATCACCCATTGTTCTGGTTGCTGAGCCTTTTCCAAAGCTGCGGATCTGCACTCGTGCATTTTCTGCAGCTACAGAATTCCATAACTTGCCTTATTTGTGATTTTCTGCACATACAGATTTTTTCATTGTGAATATGCTGCAACATAATTTCCACAGTGCTGCAAACTGTTTTTACACAGCTGGGGAAATTGTGGCTCTCTTTGAAAATCCAGCCCTCTATTTTTAGAATCTGCACCTCATGCTGCTGACTGCATATGTACCTTTCTTGAACTCCCCAGGATAAAATGGGTAATTTTACTTTTATTAGCACTAAAGGAGCCTCTGTGATAGACTTAGCTTCGATAAGTTTAAATTTAATACAGGGTTCTTAGAGTATGGCAACTGGAAGCAATGGTGAGAGCGATCCTGCCATGGATGCTCAAAATGAATTTACATGACTGGTACTTGGAAGAGAACATAAACAGCTTTCCATGGATACATGTAATGTATTTGTCCTCTTTGTAATGAGGTACCTTTGGAAATGAGCCTCTGGCTCAAAGGTTGTAAACAGATGTACAAATAAATAAATATATAAATAAACTAAGACTAGAAAGTGTATTGGATTGGATCTAGTAAATAGTAATAGGTTTAGGAAGGTAATCAATGAAAGGGGGTTACTTAATAAAATGGCTGAATATATGAAAATGGAGGATAGCCAGCACCATAATATTCCTTATGAAAATATTGTAGCCCAAATACCAGAAATAATTGGAAAAGAAATAAAGATATATGAAAAAGGGTGCACCATGGTTTGTATTTTGGCTAAGAACAAATTAAATAAACAACTTCATATGATTAAAAAATATCCTTGCATTAAAAATAGAAAACAGTTGAATAAATTAAGGAAAAGATATAATAGAAATAGCTCAAACAGATAAATATAGAGTATCTCAATTGGAAAAAAAAACTGGAGAGGGAGGTTTTTAACAAGGATAATAAAACATTCTGGAGGATAGTGACAAAAGGAATGGGAGAATACACAGAAAACCTGGAGACATTGATAGAACCTTAAATATGGATGGAATATTTAAACAATTATATTCTTTAATGTAGAAGAAATGGGAACCAAAAACCCAGAGATTAACATTTGGGAATCCTTGGGGAATGAAATAAAAATAGAGGAAATCATTAGCTCTATGCAAGCTTTTTTGAGACATAGAGCACCTGGACCCTATGTCATCTATTTTGATGGCGTAATAAATCTAAAGGATAAATGGGTACCAGTTCTACAGAAATTATTTAATTATATTAACAATTCTGGAAAGATATGAATATCCTGGAGAGAATCAATTATAATTCCCATCTTCAAACAAAAAGGGATAAGCAGAATCCCACTTGATATAGACCAATAAGTTTAATAGATACAACTCAAAAAATATTTACAAGCATCTTGAATTCAAGAATAAGAGATTGGATTCAAACAAAGAAATTAATCAATGAAAGAAAAGTGGGATTCATGTCCCAGCATTTGATAATAGACCTATGGTATATCCTTTCATATTTAGCCTATAAGTATACAGTGGTTTAAGGCCAAAAAGTATTTTATTTATTGATTTAAAATCTGCCTTCAATAGCATCAATAGAAGCCTGTTTTGGGAGACATTAGATAAATTAGGTTTAGACAAAGCCATCTTTGATCTATACACTACATTATATAACAATAAAAAAATTCAACTTAGATATAGCACAAGAGGGGTCAAAACTCAAACCTTTATAGGAAACAGGTGACTGAGACAAGGCTGCATGTTATCTCTAGTTCTTTTCAATGTACGTCTTAATCAGGTCTTGATTAAGCTATATAAACCTGATTTTCACATGCCAAGGATTGGAGAACAACATTGCCAGTACCTGGAGTTGTGGGCAATGTAGTTCTCATCTCTAATAGTTTCCTGGAGATAAAAAACTATGCTCTACAAGTTCCAACAAGAATGCTACAATACTGCCTCTTTATACACTAACTGTGATAAAACTAAGTTAAAGGTTTTTGGAAATAAAATGAAGAAATTATATACAGTTCATACAGAAAGCTCTTCAATAGAATTGGTAAGATAGTTCTGCTACTTAGGAATAACTATGTCTGGGAACTTTTCCTGGGAGAAACACACAAGAATCAGAATCCGAAATTAGAAAATTTCTCCTGGTCATATACAGTTTTTCTTATACGTACATGGGGAGTTTGAGTAAAGGCTCCTTTAAAGTTTTAAATGCAAAACAAGATCTCAAATATTATATGGTACAGAAATTTGGGCAATGAAATGCAGAAACAATGTAGAACAACTTATAAACTATTTTTATAAACAATTATTAGGACTGCCACAGTGTGCCCCCTTGGCACTAGTTTGAGCAGAATTAGGACAGCTGCCCCTAGAATGTCTAATACAGAACAGGTTAATTTTTCATTCATCATAGATTACTGCATATATGCTTAGAGGAGGCAGTGAAATGTCAAAAGGTCAAAATCAATTTTCCTATGGCCTGCTCCAGTGTATTACAGATGTCTTTAGCAAACCCTTTGGAGAAGTACAAATGTACAGTATGTAAAAGAAAGGATAAGATACATATTTCAGCAGAAAGATCTGGAGAAGTGTGCACAATTCAAAATTAGCCAATGGTTAGCGAAGAATAAATAACAATTTAGGCTGGAAAAATATTTAACACTCCTAAAACATCCGACCCATAGGAGACTCTTTACAAAATATAGATTCAAGTACTTCAAGTGTTCATGCTTTGAATACATCACTAAATTGGGAGGTGGGAGCTCCACTGGCAGGTGCTGATGTAACCTAGGTGAAGACAATGTCACTAATGTATTGATTCTTTGCCCACTTTACAAAAAATTCAGGGAAGGACTCTTGGGGGATATACTAAAATAATTAGAATTAAATCTTCAGGAGCAAACAGTGTATCTATTAAACTGCAACTCATCAAAATTACTTGAAATGATTACCTCTTTTTTTAAGATTGTGGAAATGAAGAAACTTCATTTAAAGCCTAAAGAATAGGATGGCTCAAGACTACTCCTTAAGCAATATGAAGGGAGTCCTGAGAGTATAATATATAAACAATAAGATTTCAAAGGTAAATGAGGATAGGCAATCTATGTTATTGTGGTAAACCCAATTAATTTTTGCTACACATTATTTATGATGCATGTTTCTATATTTGTAAGATGTTTTTATCATATTGTTTGTAACAACATAAGTTGTTATACAATAAAAATTGAACTGAACTAATACTTTCATACCATTGATATATACAACTTCTGCAGTTAAAAGTAATAATTCACAGTGGTTTAATAATACCTGCAAAAAAGCTAAAACAATATTAATGGCTTTGGTGATATGGACGTGAAAAGAATCCAACACAATTAGTTTTTTTTAGATTCTAGATAACCCCCCCCCAAAAAAAGCTTTATAATAATGATTTTTTAACTGAGAAAAAAATCAATATTACAGAATTCAATGGGACAAAATGCAAAAAAGTACAAGAGGTGCCAGTAATTTTTGAGTGAAAATTATCACTCATTCACTTCCTCTTGGCCCTAGTGAGTTGTGTTACGTGACTGTCATGTGCTTGTCTAATATATCAAATATGCATTTTCATTACAGTTTATACTGCAACCTGTTGGTTGTAGTGGCATCTGTCATGTAGAAAACATGAAGGAAAAAAGGAGAAAAGACATATATGGAGGGGAGGGATGCACAGCAATGTCTCACCAGGCCAGTTCCATGTGCAGCTTCTGTAACTGGTGGTAGTGAAGATAATAATAATAATAAAACTTTATTTATTAAGTGCCTTTCAAGCACCAAGGTGCTGTACAAATGAATGATAAAATCAGAAAATACACATATAAAATCAGTAATCTCAGCAACCTCAAATCATAAAAGCCATATTCCACAAATAGGTCTTAAAGTCCCAATTAAAGGACTCCATGGTCGTGCATTCCCTAAGCCAGCGAGGCAGAGAATTCCAGAGGGTTGGGGCCACAAACACAAAAACCCTGGCCCCAGAAGACTTCAATATAACCCTCAGAACCTCCAGCAACCCCTCGTCAGCTGAACGGAGCTGTCATACAGGGTGGTAAGGAATCAGAAGCTCTTTCAAGTAGTCTAGACAAAGTCCATGCAGGGCTTCAAAGGTCAGAAGACCTACTTTAAAGGTGATCTGCCACTGTATAGGCAGCCAGTGCAGATCGCGCAGCATAGGGGTAATGTGTGTCCTTCTAGATACCGCTGTCAACAACCTCGCAGCAGCATTCTGCACTAGCTGCAAGCGATGGATATCAACCCCAGGAAGCCCCAGCTACAGGCAGTTGCAGTAGTCAAGGCGTGAGGTCACAAAGGCATGTACCAACACAGGTAAATAGCTGGAAGGAACAAGGTGCTTCATGGTGATGGTCATGGTAGGATGGGGCTGAGAGTTTGGGGGATCTGAGGATTAGGTATTGGTGTGTGACAATGTGGCCAAAGACACATTGGTTTAGTAGTCCACAGAACTTAACTGGTTTTACTCATTCCTCCTAGCAGCCTTCCCAGGTCTTCCAGTGCATGTGATGACACCAGCTTCAGCAATCCAGAAGCACACTGAGGATTCTTCATTCTAAATGTTGTTAGCTCCAGCCCCACTCCCTCTAACCTAGGACAAAAGGAATTATTTATCAGTAAAAGTAGTACCAATCACTTTCCCTGTCCACTCATAGGATATGTTAACATATTAGTGGAATTTAGAGAATGTGGGTTCAGGTACATGCATGGGCACTGTGCAATTCACAGACATTCAGTGGCAAGAGACAGCATGAAAAAAACAGGCTGCACTGACTGGTGAGGTACATGTCAAGGTTCACATGGTAGAGATTAACTAGTGATGCATGTTCTTAATAGTTTCAAGGCATAAAGGATCACAAGAAAGGATCAGTGACTCATTCAAACAATCAAAGCAATGCAACAAGACATATAGCAAAGTGAGTAGGATGCTGGGATGTATCAGGAGGGGTATTGCTAGCAGAAAGGAAGTGGTAATACTCCCCCTATATAGATGCATAGAGAAAGGGGAAAGGGGAAAGGAAGGGCAAAGGAAACATTGTTTAACCAGGAGTAGCACACTAAGCCAAAGCTTATTTCCAGATGTGACCTGGGAGCACAAGAAAGTTAAGTGACTTGCTCAAGATCACACAGTGTGCACCTAGGCAACTGAGGATTCAAACTCAGGTCGTTAGATCTACAGCTCAGAGCTTTAGCCCACTGTGCTATACTGCCTCCTACTGGTGAGGCCGTGCATGGAGTACTGTGCCCAATTCTGGGGTTCTCAGCTCAGGAAAGATACAGATAGGCTGGAGATGGTACAGGACAGAGTAAAAAAGATGAATCAGGACCAACAGGGCAGGTTCTATGAGGAGCACCTCAAAGCACTGAATATGTACTTGCTGGAGTCCAGAAGGGAGAATGAAATTTGATGGAAACCTTCAAAGTCCTAATCAGAATAAAAAAGGTGAATTGTGTGGAACTATTTAGCTTGAATACTAGCTCACAGACATCTGGGCATGAGTGGAAACTGACAGAAGAGAGGCTCTGGAGGGACATGAGGAAGTGTTATCTTACAGAAAGTGTGGTGAAGTCATAGAACAGTCTACCAGGAGAAGTGGAGGATGGTAAAACCATTGGTGGTTTCAAGAACAGTTGGGACAGAATAAAGGGTATAGTGGTTGCTCAAGGCAGCAGAATCTGGATGAAGAATGGGGTGGGTTAATGGGGAAGGCTAGGACCTTGGAGGGGTAGTAGCTCCCAGGGCTATATAAGGAACTTGGGCAGACTGGATGGACCATTGGTGTTTTTCTGCTGTCATTGTCTATTTATCTATGTATGAACAACACAACAACAGATTTCACAGACACAGGCATGTGGGTGGTAACAATAGCCAGTCTGCTTAAATCCACAGCATGATGTTTCTCATGTCATGCAACAGCACTATTCAGCCTGCTGCTGCTCAGACATCTAATAATCATAAGAAAAGTGATACTTAGTCTGGATCTGGCGTAAACGCTGTTGTAATTCTGTTAACAAAGGGAAAGGTACAGTTGATCAGAAGAGAATGGAGAGGAATACTGATTTCCCAGTTCTATAAAACAAGTCCAATTGTAGTACCAAAGCAGCTTTTAAGGGAGGGGGCCAGTGAAGAAGAGGATATGGAAATGTAACTGTCGTGGGGGCAGGGGACTGAACCAGAGAAGACAGAGGAGGGAGTAGCATGATAGGAGGAGGAGAAGTGGCAAGGGAAGCACATCTATGAGAGGAGAAGGAGACTTGTGGTGCGGGCGAAGCAGGAGAAGGAGCAGAATGGAGAGGCATGTGAGGCATAGAAGCAGGGCAAAGAAGCACAAGAGGAAGCATGACTGGAGTAGGGGCATGGGGAAGCACATGCATGAGAGGAGGAATGATGCCCAAGAATAGTCTGGAAATTTGATGTCTCTTACACCACTGATTAGTGTAGTGTTTCTGAATGTGATACTGAGGAGTGGAAGTCTTCACAGCTGTACACTGCAAAATTTAAAAGAACAATGAAAAAGAAATTAGTAAGAAATTATGTTTCAGAGTAAGAGAAACCAAATACAACATAGCATCACAAGTCACATTTTTCTAGGAATATAAAGATGAATTAACTCTTGCATATCATGTATCAGTCCAGAACTCCAATACGTTCTAATTATGTTAGCAGCCTAAGGGTTAAAACTAAATACAGTTTATCAAATTACTGTCTTCTTGTATTATGAGCGTTGGTTTACACAGGTCATGGTACATTTCTTGGAAGCAAATTACAAAGAAATAAAAAAATAAATGATCAAAACGATGTCATGGAAATCATTATTAATGACATGAAGTCATGGATCCATTGTTTGTTAGCCAAACTACCCATATTTTATTTTATATATACATGTATGTGTGTGTGTGTATGTGTGTGTGTATATATATATATATATTATGGTAGCACAGTAGTGCTACCATAGTTAGGGTTGAGTACCCCATTTAATGTTAAATGGTTAAACGTTGCGCCTTAATAACTTTGTCACCATTCATATTTGCCTGAAATTTTGCAGGCACAGGGTATAGCCATAGATCTTGGGATCTGCCAACTTTCATATCAGTCGGATATACAGCTGCGGAGTTATTAAGTGACATTCCAGGGCGCATTTATGTTTTTTTGCTCATTCTTTGCTCACACCTACAGGTCGCACAGTTTGTGTGACCAGTCCAAAAACTACAGGGAACGTGTGGCCGGCATCCCCGATGTGCCTTTTGAAGATTTTGTGAAAAAATATTGAATGGTTCAAAAGTTATTCAAAAAACAAGTTTCCCAATACAGTCAAAGGGAAAAGTTAACAAAAAGTTTGACAGTGTCGCAAATGCAGTTTTTAGTGTTGCAAATGGCCCCAGTAGTGTCGTGATTCAGCCATTTTTTTTCAGTTTCTGATCACAGAAATGCTTGACATTTAAAATTGGGACCATCTAGGGACACAATTCTTTTTGTGTTTACCCAGTAGAGCCCTGAGGATACTAGGCATGTCTTTATTTTGGGGTTAAACACCTCAAAAATATGTTTTAGAAATTTTTGGGAAAAGTAGTGTCGCAAAGTAGTGTTGTAACTGTGACACTTTCGTGAATTTTTTGCGAACCTGTCGCAAATCACGATACTACTTTGCAACACTATGGCCAAAATGACAGGAATTCTTTGCCACCCTGCTGCAAAAGAATGGTTTGGTCTTTTGGGCTGAAATTTGGTGGGAAGAAAGCCAACATATCACAGATGTGCCTTTCATGGCAAAGTTATGGTACTCTGAAGCTGATGTGTTTCCCCATAGACACATTACATCTGGCTGTCCATGTTTTTAAAGGCCTCTATCTCAGAAACGGTGCAAGATACGGACTTTTCATCGGAAACATGCTTAGCCCATTAGGTGGCTAAGCATTCAGTGCAAACATAGCCAGGAGTGTCATGAATCATAGGACATTTTAATTTTTTCTCTACGTCATACGGTTCCAGAGATATAAGCAATTTAGTATTCCAATACCTCATTTTCTGCTCCGAGGCCCATTATTATGCATACATATTTTTTGTAGTCACTGTGTTTCTCTCTGCAGCTGTTTGGGAAAACCAGGGTGAAACACAGAAACATAGACTTTGATGGAAGATAAGGACCGCTTGGCCAACCTAGTCTGCCCATTTCCCTACCTACAGGAGAAGCAGCAAATCCTATTTAACCAACAGCGTATTTCTTCCTATCCCCCACAAAAATTGCCTTATGTCTGTCCCATGCAGTCTTGAATTCTCCCACAGTTTTAGACCCCACAACCTCCTCAGGAAGGCTGTTCCATGTGTCCACCACCCTCTCTGTGAAATAATACTTCCTCACATTGCCCCTGAGCCGTCCCCCCTCTATCTCCAAATTGTGGCCCCTTGTTCTTGCACTTCTCTTTTTCTGAAAGATGCTACCCTCTTGGACTTTGATGATTCCACTGAGGTACTTAAACATTTCTATCATGTCCCCTCTCCCTCCTTTCCTCAAGGGTATACATATTAAGCTCCTTTAGCCTCTCCTCATATGGCTTCTCTTGCAGACCCTGCACCATTTTAGTTGTCCTCCTCTGAACTGCCTCCATCCTGTCTATGTCCTTGCAGAGATGGGGTCTCCAGAACTGGATGCAGTACTCCAGATGGGGTCTCACCAACTGTCTGTACAGGGGATAACAACTTCCTGTTTTCTGCTGGTGATGCCTCTCCCTATACATCCCAGTATCCCCCCAGTCCTCCCTACTGCCTTCTCACATTGCTTGCCAACCTTAAGGTCATCTGATATGATTATTCCCAGGTCCCTTACCATTTTTGTTGTTGTTCTACCTCTCCCCATTGTGTATTCTTCCCTGGGTTTTTGTTTCCCAGGTGCATTACTTTGCACTTCTTTGCATGGAATCCAAGCTGCCATACTTCTGACCATTCCTCCAACCTTGCCAAGTCCCTTCTCATCCTTTCCACGCCTCCTTGTTTATCAACCCTGTTGCAGATCTTTGTGTCATCTGCAAAGAGGCATACTTTTCCTTCCAGTCCCTCTGCAATGTCACTTATAAAGACAATAAAAAGGACTGGACCCAGTACTGAACCCTGCGGTACCCCACTAGTAACTCCTCTTTCTTCAGAGTGGACTCCATTTACAATTACCTTCTGTGTCCTGTTGTTTAGCCAATGTTTTACCCAGGCTACCACCCTGGGACCCACTGCAAGGCTGGTTAATTTGACTACTAATATTTTGTGTGGGACTGTGTCAAATGCCTTGCTAAAGTCTAGGTAAGCCATGTCCACAGCCCCTCCCTGGTCTACTACTTTGGTCACCCCATCAAAGAAATCAATTAGATTTGCCTGACATGACCTTCCCGCTGTGAACCCATGCTGCCTTGGGTCCTGTGCCCCACTGGCCTCTAGGTACTCAACAATTCTTTCCTTCAGAAGTGATTCCATCACTTTCCCTACCACAGAGGTCAAACTGACAGGTCTGTAGTTTCCTGCCTCTGTCTTGCTCCCACTTTTGTGAAGGGGAATCGCATCAGCCTTCTTCCAGCAATGCAAACAGAAATGCTAACAGTGGCACACATGGTAACACAAGCGCGAATGAGAACAGAAAGGGTAACACATGGTGGCATTTGCATTACTGTTACTATTTGTGTCTCCACTACTGTTTGTTTTTGTGTTTCTCTTTGCATCACTATGCGCATTACCATTTCAGTTTGCAGCCACGCTTCTGTTTACATTTGCGTTTGCATTTTTCTTTTATTTTGCATCATCGTTGTTGTTGTTACCATTGCCATTTGCATTTCCAATTGTGTTCTCATGCCCATGCACATTACGGTTTGCATTTCCAGATGCACTTGCATTTGTATTTCCATTTCTGTTTCCTTTGGCATTTTTTTTGCTGTTACTGTTACCATTTGCATTTGCAATTGTGGTACTGTGACCGTGCTTGTTAGCAGTTGCATTTATGTATGCGCTTGCATCTCCGTTTGCATCACTGTTTCCTTTGGCATCACTTTGCACTTGTGTTTTTATTAACGTTTGCTTTACCATTTACATTTGCGTCACCATGTGCGTAACCATTAGCACTTGTGTTTCTGGTGCAGTTACCGTTACTATGTCACAAAAAATCACATGGTGGGAGCGTGGAGCCTGAAGGGCCCGCGCTTCCACCACCATATTCCATTCACTGTTTATAGTCCTCATTCTCAAAAAGAAGGGAAATTCATGGCAAAAAACTCAGTTTAATACATCAGTTAGGGTTGTTCCACTGCGACAAAAGCAAGGAAATTCAGTTTTAGGCTGAGTCCCTTGCACCACCCAGCCCGCCTCTAACTGGCATCGGGTGTCGCATAGGGTCATTGGTCCTAACTCTCACCCCATTCTCTATACATCAGCTTGTTTACACATTTGATGGGGTGAGAGTCAGGGCTGATAACCCCAATACATCCAATGCCAGTTGGGAGGCTGCGGCAAGGGGGCTTAACCTAACACCAAATTTTCTTTTGTCACTGTGGAACAACCCTAATTGATGACTAAACTGAGTTGTTTGCTATGAATATCTCACTCTCTCTCTCTCTCTCTCTCTCTGTCTGTCTGTCTGTCTCTCTCTCTCTCTATGTGTGTATATATATATATATATATATATATATATATATATATAGAGGCAAAACTCCATTTAATGCATTAGTTAGGGTTGTTCCACAGCGACAAAGTGAGGAAATTCACTGTTAGATTTGAAAACCCTTGGACCCCATACCCCCAACCCGGCATTGGGTGCGCATTGGGATCGTCTGGGGTGAATTCCATCAGGACCCATTACTTTGTCCACCTTCAGTTTTAGGAGTTCTTGCAGAACCCTTTCTTCTGTGAAAGGACTGGATCTGACCCCCTATCAAAAGTGCTTCTGTTAATTGGATTAGGCACTTCCCCCTCCTCTTTTGTGAATACTGAGCAGAAATATTCATTCAGTATTCCTGCTTTTTCACTGTCCCCCTCTGCCCACCCACCGTTCATTCTATTCAGCCTCACTATCCCTCCCTTTGTCTTTCTACGCTTGCTGATGTACCTATAAAAGGTTTTATCCCCCTTCTTAACTGAGTTGGCTATCTTTTCCTCAGTTTGGGCCTTTGCTATTCTGACTTCCCTCCCTGCTTCCTTCTGCCTTAACTGGTACAGCTCTCTGTCCTGCTCCTTCTGTGTTTCCTTATACTTCCGGAATGCTATCTTTTTCTTCCTGACTTTCACAGCCACCTCTTTTGAGAACCATAGTGGCTTTTTCTTTCGTTTTGATTTGTTTATTTGCTTCACACAAAGGCTTGTTGCCTCTGTGATGGCAGTTTGATAATTCCCATTGTTGCTCCACCTCCTTCTAGCCTGTTTGCTAGTGCTTTCTGAGGCACTCTCCCATCTTGCCAAAGTCAGCCTCCTAAAGTCACAGTACCCTCACTTTTGTGGCTTGACTCTGTAGCTGAGTTTAATGTGAACCACACTGTTTGATGGTCACTGTCCCCAAATGGCAACCCACTTCTAGATCTGAGATCCTCTCACTGCACCCATTTGAGAGTCGAGGTCTAAGATTGCTCCCTCACGAGTGGGTTCAAACTAGCTGTCTAATGCCTGCCACCTGTAGGGCATCAAGAATGGCCCTGCTCTTGGATGTGGCTGCAGCAAATGTGCTCCAGTTAACATCTGGCATATTCAGGTCTCCCATCAACAGTATCTCCCCTTTCTCTGCCATTCTAAGAATGCCTTCTATCATATCCTTGTCCATTCCTTCCCCCTGACATGGGGGTCTGTACACAACCCCTGTGCGGATTGTGGTGCCCTTCCCAGTCTCCAAGGTGACCCACAGTGCCTCCTCTCCTCCCTGTTTACGCTTTTTGCTTTTTGCGCCATTTGCGCTTCGGTTTTCATTACTGGTACCATTTGCATTTCCACTACTGCTTCTGTTTGTGTCACCATGCACACTGCCATTTACGTTTCCAGCAGCCCTTTCATTTGCATCTTCCTTGCTGTTACTGTTACCATTTGCATTTGCAAATGTGTTACTGTGCCCATGTGCATTACGGTTTGCATTTCCATATGCGCTTGCATTTCCTTTTGCATTTCTGTTTCCTTTGCTGTTATTGTTGCTGTTACCATTACCATTTGCATTTACAATTGCAGTACTGTACCCGTGCGCGTTTTGGTTTGCGTTTCCGTACGCGCTTCTGTTCCCGTTTCTGTTTCTGTTTCCTTTGGCATTATTCTTCATGTTAACTTTAGCATTTGTATTTACAATTGTGGTACCATGCCTGTGCGTGTACGGTTTGCATTTACGTGTGCGCTTGCATTCGCATTTCCGTTTCTTTTCCTTTCGTGTTCTTTTTGCTGTGACACTTAACATTTCCATTCAAAATACCACTGCCATCACTGTTCACATTACCCGTTGCATTTTCTTATGCACTTCAGTGCCCATTTGCATCACTATTCGCTCCGGCATCACTTTGCGCTTGCATTTCTATTAACATTTTCTTTACCATTTATGTTTCCGTTACCCTGCATGCCACTGTTGGCACTTCTGTTTGCATTGCTGCTCCTGTTACTATGTCACAAGACATCACTTGGTGGGAGTGCGGTGCTCGAAGGGCCCCGCACTCCCGCCGCTGCATTACATTCATTATTTCTCATCATCGTTCTCAAAAAGAAGGGAAATTAGAGTCAAAAACCTCCATTTAATGCATCAGTTAAGGTTGTTCCACAGCGACAAAAGCGAGGAAATTCAGTGTTAGGGTTGAAACCCTCCTTGGACCACTCAAGCCAACCCCCAACTGGCATCAGGGTGTGTGTTGGGGTCGTCGGTCCTAACTCTCACCCCATTCTCATATTCCTCAGCTTGTTTACACATGTGATGGGGTGAGAGTTAGAGCCAACAACCCCAATGCACACCCCAGAGCTGGTTGGTGGGGTGGAATGGAGGGGTCCAAGGATGGTTTCAACCCTAACACTGAATTTTCTTGCTTTTGTGGCTGTGGAACAACCCTAGCTGATGCATTAAATGGAATTTTTGCCTCTAATATATATATATATATATATATATATATATATATATATTAATTGCAAAAACCTCATAAATGCATCAGTTAGGGTTGAAGTGACAAAATATGGAAATGAGACATTAAGGTTTAGCCCCCTAACCCCACCCTACTACCCCACCCCAATCCTCCACACACTGACAGGCATCGAGTTGTGCCATGGGTTCATTAGGCCCAACTCTCATCCCATTCCATGTGTAAACAGGCTGACATGGTACAGTATAGTTGAATGGGGTGATATACATATATATACATATATATATATATATATATATATATATATATATATACACACACACACACACCAGCAAAAGTTTAAAATGGTTTACAGATCACATTTTTTTGTTTTCCCAGTAGTGAGTAGCTCGGAATATTGCTGCCATCAGAGATACAGAGGTTAATGGTTAAGCTCCTAAAGTTCACCCTGGGTTGACTGGGGACCAAGCAAATTATGAACTTTTTTTGTAAATTGTATTTATTCATTTATAGAGCAACTCATACAAAATTAAATGTCCTGCATGAGCTATCATATCAGTTCAGTTATGTTTCTTCTATAGAGTATGTTTCTTACCATTACACATTGATGCAACCATAAGGATAGATAACATAAGATTGTTTATAAGTTTATATAAAGTTAATTAATAACACTGCCAATACTCATGAGCTGTGTACTAGGAAAAAAGGGCACATGCATATCAAAAGTTTAACCAATATGTGTTAAGAGTTTAGTCCGCTCATGGAGAGAATGTAAAAATTAAGTCCAGGACCGGGTTCAGAGCCCTGTAAAATTATAATAACTGTTGACCCTCTTTATCACACTGATTATATGTGTGAGCAAATGCTGTAATAACCAGGCATGATGTCATACCAAGTTATTATGGTGTTTGGAGAAACTGTGCTTCACTTTCACTGTTGAGAAATGAGATTTTTATGTGTACATCTCATCAGTTTTTATAAAAAATAAAACATATGCAACTGTGTACTTATGATGTTTTTTTTTTGTTTGTTTTTTACACACTCTCGGTGTATGATGACCACATAAACCTCTGAGCTTCACTCCTATGGTTTTTGGGACATCACATACCTTGGGTGTGTAAAAAAATTCATAACACACAGTCTCCGATGCAATATTCTCTATGTGACATCAAAGTGAAGTACTTTATAAAAGTTGAAATGGAACTTGAAATGGTAGGTAATAACATTGAAACTACATTATATTATAGTATACTGCTAGAAAGCAAGGTGAAGATGAAAAAAAACTGTAGTCACTACTTATGTAGCAAGCAGCTGCATTTTTAATTCTGAGTTGAGCTGCAGTCATGTGATGGAGAGCTGAGGAGAGGTGGTTCTTGACTTCGCTCCATAAGGTATCAGATTATTTTTAATGTTTTGCTTTTTTTGGCTTGAGTTTAGTGCTGTTTTACACACACTCTCAGCAGCTGTGCTACAGCATGATACTTTTTTGTGTCGGCATGTCTGTGGACCAGCAAGTAATGGAAGTGGCAACAACACTGGTGGCTCTCTCAGAGCAGACCCCTCCTTCAAAGTGCCATATGGGGGATGACTTATTACTTTCTTCATCAGATCCTAAGGCTATTACTACCACCACAGAGAGGTTCTTTTGAGAACTGGGAGACATTAAAGATTCTTTACAGATCTTAGTGGCTGGCTTTCACCTGGTGACACCTATGCTAGAAGCTTTTTCTATACTAGTCATGGATGTGGAAGCTGGACTAAGCTCCTTAGAAGTCCAGACTATGAAAACTGAACCAGACCTCATCATCATTAAGCGCAAATTACAGAAGCTTAAAGATATGGTGGAAGATCAGGAAAGCCACACTCAGTGAAACAATTTAGTGATTGTCAGCCTTCCTGAACAGTCAAAGGAGCAAGATACCATTAAATTGGTTCAGGAGCTGTGTGACAAGGTAGTGAGGCCATCTAAATACAGCTCACACTATATTATTGCGTGAGCCCACAGAGCACTTCAGCGTCTGCCTAATTCTAGGGACAAACCCCATCTGATAATTCTCAGACTTCATAACATTTTGGACAAAATGCACATTCAGACTAAACTATGG
Organism: Neoceratodus forsteri; assembly: GCA_016271365.2. Lineage (NCBI taxonomy): Eukaryota > Metazoa > Chordata > Ceratodontiformes > Ceratodontidae > Neoceratodus > Neoceratodus forsteri. The sequence continues at coordinate 990,880,583 of CM057453.1, read as the reverse complement.
TAGCTTTAAAAAGTGTGGTGGGAAGACAGACAGATTTTTATTTACAACAATCTCAGCCCCTATGTTTAGCTGAAACTGCAGGAATACAGAGATATCAGAAAGTTATATGTGGCTTGGATTAAATTTAGAATGAGGTATGCAGCATACCTTTAGGTTACTACTTCAGTGGGGGAGAAAAAAATTATGTCTGCTACCGGGGCTGCTATGAAGCTTCCAAAATATTTTCCTAATCTCTTTTCATCCACCTGATGTTTTTGCTTGCCTATGCCTGTGGAGAGCATGCAGGCACCTTTCATGCTTTCATTTCTGAACTTTGTACTTGTCACAGGGTAACACAGTTCTATGTCATAATGGCTAATCAATAATGGTGACCATCAAAACGGTGACTCCATAACGGCGACTGCAATAATGACAACAGTAAATAATGTCAACCGTACATTAGGGCAAATTTCTGAGCTATTATCACTGCACCACTCCAGCACACAGTTCACCTGTTTTACTGCAGGGGGCTTTGTCCCCTGCACTCCTCTTGGAGGGGCTATGCCCCCTAAACCCCCCTATTTATAAATAACATACTCCAAGGTGCTCATTGATACCTACTATTGCTATTACAGTGGGGCAGTCATAATTGCATGGTCACTGTTATTTCACTGTTGCCGTTCTTGTTTTCTTCATTATTGAATCACCCTTCTGACTTAGCCGTTATTGAGTAGCTGTTATTACGTGCTACTGGTAAGACGTTATTAGAAGGATATTGCAGCTGTTTCCCTGTGCATTCATATATTAATTGTTATTTAGTCTGACTGGGAGTTGGTTTCTCCATTGTTGAGGCCCACTGGCACTGCTGTGTTAGCACGATATGAGAACATACTGCTGGAGTCTGGATGTTATTTTGTGTATTTGCTTTAGTTTGTCTGGAATGCTCAGCTGTTTGATTGTTTCTGTTGTGGACTGCTTCAAGGTGCTGTGCTTGAGCCTGAGTGACTTTCAGATAATACAGGTTTTATATGCCTCGTGGACTATAGGCTCCATTTAGATGGTTTTGCTTCATGTAGAATTGTGACTTTCAGCTTATGGTTGGCTATACAGAGCTCTTTTTACCAACCTGGAAACTGTCTGGCTCTGCTGTGCCTACATTACCTGCTGGATTTCCCTTGTTAATTTCTTTATTGGTAGATGTTTTTGTTGTTTATTAATGTGTCCTTCATGTTATAGTTTCACTACCCTCCTCTGCAGTAATTGGAATTGTGGGAGGGCATTTGGGTTGGACATTGACTCATTTTACTTTGGTTATATTGGTTTCCCATTATCTAAGCCAAGTAAATTAAAGCTATTTCTTACATTATGGTCCTTTTTCATGGTATATTGCTACTGGGGAGGGCATCTGCTATATTTCCCCTACACTTCTTGTATGATTTGCTTAATGACTTTTTTAACTGTTTGGCTCAAGCCATCATATTAGATGCAGGGTGGCTTCAGGAGTATCTCCATTGGACCCGGAGTGGACCTATCAAGAGGAGAGCGGTCCAAGGACTTGGGGTTGGATTACAATTGTGGATTAATGTATTGTTAATTGTTCTGTTTATTTTCTCATGTTTTTCCTTTTTCAGATGTTAGTATATGTGTTAGGTTATGGGGTCCTATTGCCCTTGTGAGATGGGTCACAGGTAGAGACAACTTGAGGACATACCTGCTGATTTTTATGCAAAATTTTGTGAAGTGTTGGACAAGATATGTCAGTTTACATTTTTGCTTTATCCAGTATGAGTGTGGGTATTAAATATGCTTCTTGGAATGCCAAAGAGGCATGTTCCAAAACCAGAAGATATTATAGTATCAAGCATCTCAAGCAAGTAGGTGCTCATATTTATTTTCTCCAAGAAACTCACTTGACACCCTCTGAATGTGTGCTTTTATGGAAAGAGAGAATACTGGCCAGGTGTTTGGGGTGTGGGATGGAACTAGATCTGGAGGAGTTGCTATTCTGATTACTAGGTTTTTAAAGTTTAATCTTTCTTAATCAGTGGTAGACACTGTGGAGAGATTTATATTTTTCATGGGTTCCCTTGATAATGTTGATGTCTTATTGGGTAGCATGTATGGCTTTAACTCTGACAAGCCCCAATTTTTCACAAAGTTAGCTTCAGTTTTTTTTTCTCGTTCCTTACTCTTCCCTCTATTCTGGAAGGATATTTAAGCAATAATGCATGACACAGTGTGGGTTGTGCTGAGATAACCTCACACCTGGGGTGATTGAGCACAAGGCCACAGTCCAAGTGTTTTCAATGCCCCAGAAGTAAGGTTTTCCCAGCACAATCCACACCCTGGAGTGCATTATTGCTATTATACAATGACTCTATACGAATCAAATAAAAACAAAGTAGAAAACTTGTTTTAAATTATCTTTACATTTATTTTTTTCTGTAGAGGAAACTGTTTTGGAAAAACATCTGCTGACTGTGTTGTTTCCAGTTGATGGCGTAGTATTTGCTGTGTTGTGTTTATCTGGCCACAATTTTTTTTTTCAGTCCCCAGGGAGAGTGTTGTGTCTGTGCCTGCATGTTGGGTTGTGTATATCCTTGTAATTATTTTAACTGTGTAAGAAATTGAGGGTTTTGTTTTCCTTGCTGATGTGCAGGGCCACCGAGCTGATGGCAAGGATCATGGCAGCTGAGGAGGGTAGCAAAAGACGTGTACATGGCTCTGTTTATGTGAGCAAAGAGATCAGAGGTATGGCTACAGTTTCTGTGGTGCAGGATAAGAATTGACAATTTGTGTCATTTTAACAGGATAAAATACATTTAAATTCCATGGCACCTTTTGTCTCCAGAAGTGAGGTGCATCGGTGAACCATGCGATCAGTAGTTACGGTGTTGGGGGTTCACCAAATGTCTGGGCTTGAACAGAGAACATAATGGACATTAGAATTGAATGGCTTTGCTGTAATGCCTGGTTCTTGATTTTAACAATGTAAATTACCACATGAGAACTGTTGCAGAGCTACTTGGCTGCACTGGTGACCGGAGGGGTGGGCCCTGGAGCGGGAATCACTGAATTCATCTGAGAGTGGGAACAAGCAACACAGAAGTGTTACTTCTGGGAGTTATAGGACTTAGGTAGACACTGTTTTGCTTTGTTATACTGTGAGAGGTATTTCTTCTTTTTAACATAGGAAGTAGTGAGGAGAACAGAACAAAAAGAGGACAAGGGAACTGTTACACCATCGTCGGGGGGATTGAGAGTGAAGGGGCAGCTCGGAGCATCCCTAACCTGTGGAGGAGAGGTATGATTTGTGAGTCTGTCATGTAATCATGGGTGTGCCTGGACTTCATACAGTGAGGTTATACTCAGATAACCTCACTGTCCCAGGCACACACTGACCAATCAGAGCTCAGGAAATCTTCTTGCCATTGTATATTGGAATTTAACTTTCACTTCTTACTTAGACCATACTGGTCAGCTTAAAGCAGGATTATCTCCAGCACAGCGATCCCTATGTGAGATGGGTTTATGTGATCCATGGAGGCTATTGAACCTTTCAACTAGACAGTACACCTTTTTTCACATGTTCAAAAATCCTCTTTGAGAATAGATTATATTCTAATTAGTCAATCATAGGTTACATGCATGTGACATTGTATCTAGGATATTGTCAGATGATTCTTTAGTTTGGCTCCAACATTCCTTCACTACCACAGTAGCTAAAAATTATGTGTGGAAGCAAAATAATTACTGAATGACTCTTTCATGGTATCCTGAATTAAGGATACATTAAGGAGCCTTTTAGATTCAAACTGGGGATGCTTTATGCACAGGGACATGGAATGGGTTATATGTAAATGTGTGTTATGAGAGGAATACATCTAAATGAGTCATGGACTGCAAAGAAAAAGCCTCTTCTTTATTGTGGGATATTGGAAAATCAAAGAAAAAGCCGTCTCTTTATTGTAGATGTTGGAACATCAGATTAATCCTCTTCCCTAGATGATATTAGGGTTGAACTCTAACTACTTCAGGAACAATACATGGAAGTAATGCAGGAAAAGGTGCAATATGCTATCTGCAAAACCCTTTTCCAAGTATGTTGACCAGAGACAGAAAGCTGGATGGCTTATGGCTCGCTCTCTCTTAAAAAGAAGGAATCATCCAGGCTTATTACTCTCATTCAGTCAGACTTGAATACTACTCCTAGAACCGCTCCCCCAGAAATTACTAAAGAATTGTTTTAATATTATTGATCCCTGTACAGTCCACCTGCAAATTCCCCCCCATAACCAGATCATTTCCCAGTTTCTAGATTTGTTAACCCTCCCGTCATTAACTGAGCCTCACTAGGCTGCATTGGCCAAACTGATTGACCAAGCAGTAGCGTTATGTGCTATTCAGTCCTTGTCCTTGGATAAGGTACCCAGACCTGATGTGTGTATGATAATTTTTACAAAACATTTGCCTTGGCATTGGCTCCACTCTTTTAATTCAAGTCTTTAGTGATATTTTTGAACATTTGTTGTTGGACGCTTTGATGGCAGAGGCCCTAAATATAGTGTTACCAAAACCTGGCAAAAATCTAGACTATGTGGCAAACCATCACCCCATTTCTTTGATGAATAAAGGTCTTAAAATTGTAGCCAAGATTTTGGCCAAACAAGTTAACAGGGTCTCTGCAGGACCTCATTGGTAATGACTAAGTTTGATTTATGCACACCTACCACACCATTGACCACTTCCATAAGCTGGCCCAACTCTTCTCCACACCTACAGACCCTGGTCTTCCAGCAGCATTGGTGTCTGGTCTCTTGGCTTTTCCATTTCCATGTTTTGGAGAAATTGGGATTTCCTGTGACATTTATTAAATGGGTGCAGATTCTTTGGTCTAAACCTCAAGCAAAGATTTATTGCAATGGGGTTCTCGATACTGCTTTTCCCTTACAGTGTGGAACCTGCTAAGGATGCCCTCTGTCCCTGCTGTTATTTAATATATAGTTGGAACCCCTGCTTGTTAAATGAAAATCTAACCCCTTAATTACTGGGATCTCCACTGGTGACTGCCACTTCCCACTCTCCACTTATGCCAATGATATTTTGTTACATGTAACCCACCCCACTCTCTCTATTTCCATGGTGCTGGCCACTCTTTGGAAATCTGGAACTTTGTCCAATTATAAATTAACTATTCATAAAACAGTATTATGCCCCTTAATGCTGGCATATTTAAGAATGATATTAGTCAGCTAGGACTGATCTGGTCACCCTTCTATCTTAGATATCGTGGCTTAGAACTTACTAGGACCCCACTACACTTAAAAAATAAAATTTAGATGATTTAATCGTGGTAATTAAACTTGAGAGATGGGTGAAGTTGCCAAAATTCATTCCATGAATAATTTTGCGAGTTTTACGCAATTTGTGAACCGCAAATTTGTGAAATTCGCCCAATTCATGAAACAGGAAAATTTGTAGTAAAGTGCAGAATTTCACCTATGAATTTCCCACTTCACAGCAAAATTCCACACTTCAAGTCAAAAACGTCATGATTTCTGGTGAAGTTGAAGTTTTCCAGGACTGGGGAAGCATAACGAAGCTCCATGAAGCAGTGAATTGTGTCACTTCGTGCAAACTCCACTGGTGAAATTTTACTTTGCCTCATCTCTATTAAACAGGACCTGGACAGGTCACCATCCCTTCCTTTAACATTATGGGGACAAATTTATATTGTTAAAATGAATGTCTTACTCCATCTCTTTTATCCAGTACATATGCTTAATCATTTCCTGCGTCTATCTTGGTTCTGCAAACTACATTTTCCACTTTCATCATTTATTTGGGTTGGTAAGGTTTCCTGATGAGATTATCATATGATAGCAGCCCCAAAATATTAGGTAGTTTATGCTTACCCGACATAGGCCACTATCATTGGGCCAGCCAGGTTTGTAAATACCTATAGTTAATGATGTCTGCGTCCTCAAATTTGTCTGTCTCATACACTCTTATACGGTAAACTATAGAACTTGAACTTATCGGTAGTCATGGATTATCCCCTCTTTCCTTGCTGTTTACAAAATATCATTCACTTCCCTGGGAGCTATAACAATCTGTTATTTGTGCCTACATAAAAATGTATGGTCAACTATGTGCAGCTCTTAGTTTTATTTTCTGGCAGGTTGTTACTCAGCCAGTCTTTGAGAACCCTAATTTTAAGATAGCCAGTAAAGTGATTCCTAGGGATTGGATACCAAATTTAATTGTTTCTAATGTGTTTAGCTTGCTCCAGTATAGATACTTGCAACTGTTCTATTTCATCCCGGCATCCTTTAACCTTAATAATAAAGATATTTTTTTATTTATTTGCAACTTACACATATCATTACCTATCACAAAAACATTACCAAAACCCTGGTTGGATGATCATGGCACCTTCTCTCACCATATTGTGGACCTTGCAATGCAGTCTCATGCAGTCTCCCTACTTTTATAGCAACCTTTTCACTAATCTTTATCCAACTTTAAGAGGAGACTATCCATAATGGAATTCAGCCATCCAGATAGGCACTTTTGGTGTGAGCAAATGTGGTCCAGTTTGTATACTTTTTTCACTAATGACAAATTTCACTTTACACAGTTCTTTATAATATCTACTACACACCCCATAGATTAGCTAAAATGAATAAACTACAGCCAAATACATGTACAAAATGCAAGCTGGCAAGAGGAAATGAGTTTTCACATTTTGTGGGATTATGTCAAGGTGAAGGGGTTTATAGAATATGATCAAGGCTTGATCAGATCCCTTTCTAGGTTTAGACCATTTATTTATACCAATGATTTGTTTGGTGGGAGATCTGAGTGGAGTCCATATTAAAGAATGGAAATATTCTATATCCATGATAACCTTAACAGATAAACACTTAGTTTTGCGTCACTGGAAGGATCGAGAGCTCATCTCTGATACTGAATGGTTGTAAGAGCTTCTTTTTAACGTTTGACTAGAAAATATAATTGCACATCTTCATAATAAATTGTCTCAGTTTGATCAGAGATGGAGCAAACTTCACACATTATATACCCTTACAGCAGTATCACTGGTGGACACATGACCCCTTGTGCTTCATTGTCTTGGTAATACCCCTCCACTCTATTGTTATGTGATCGTGGGTATGTAATTGGTGATATTTGTTCTTCTCCGACAATATAATATGGCACTTGATATTATTTTCTTGTTTGCTGTACTCACTTCTTGTAAATAGTTCAAACTGCTTGTCATTTATTATGTACTGCATTTTTTATTTATTTCCAGTTTGCTGAAATTGAATAAAATGAACTCAATTTAAATAAAACATCTGACTTGAGCAGTTAGCTGGGTAAAAGAATCATTGGCTAAAAACCCTTCTTTATTGTTCTTTGGCTGACATTTTATAGAGACCTAGGATGCCCCAATGACTATATGGCACAGGAAACCCTGCAATGTTAAAATGTAAAAGTAATTTATTTTTTTTTATATTACTTTTTAAAAATAAATAAATAAACTAACACAGTCTCAAAATTATGTGGGTGACTAATACTCCCAACTACTCCTGTGCAACTGAACAAATAAATCCTATGTCTACACATGTCCACTGATGTTAGTCCCAAGAGCACAGTAAAATATTGTGAAGTATTGTTTTTATGAGTGTCAGTGTGGGAAGTACTCTTACTCCCTGTTTCCACGAGGTTTCTTCTGGATCACATTTCATGTCTTCAAACACTTCAAGAGTCAATGGCACCACAGTTGAATTTGCCTTTTTCAGCCACTTGCCAGCATAAAGGAAAGCTGTATCTCACTGGACAATTCACAGTCTGGCTAGTAAAGGTATAGTGTGCATTTTAGCCCTTACTCCATCAAACTGCTTTCTTTGCTCTCTGGTGACATATGAGAGGTCAAGAAATATCTTAACTGTTGAACCAGCTCAGCCACCATATACCTTCTTCCATCAGGGTATAAGAAGAACCCTGTCTCTCTCATGCACTCCTAACATGGTCATCAACATTGCCTGTGGGTCCTCTGATTTAGCAGCTGCTCTCCTCATGTTTATTCTGCACACCATCTTCAAAAATGGGTGTCTCTGTCTGGGTTGAGCTCTAGGATCTCAGGGAGCCAGGCCATCATGTAAAGGTAAGAAGAATCACCTTCTACCCCTTCAGGCAGTCCTATTATCTGCATGTTTGTGGCTATTAGTTGATTTTCTGTATATTTCTTGCAGTTGTTAAGGAATTTGTTTTCTTTCACTAGAAGGCCTGAGGATTGCATCAGCTGCTGCTGCTGATTCCTGAGACAATCCCACCACTGCTTCTAACTGGGTATCAGCTATCATCACCCTGGAGGCAGAGCCATCACATTTTTTTCTGTCCAATGGTGTGAAAATGCCACATAACTCCTGTATGCTGGCATTCAAGGCATCAAGGCATCAAGCATGATGCCCCTGTGTTCAGTGGGACTGCTGCTGTGCCAGGTAGTTATCATTTTTATCACCATTGGTCTGCTTTTTAACCAACATTGAAGTGGCTTTCTGAGATCAAACTATACCCCTGCAGCAACTGTATTCATTATAATGAATGAAAGTTCAAAAAAGTTACAGTATTTAAAATAGTGTTTTATAATTAATCTTTAATGATCAGGAGTCCAAAAGCAAACCATGTCCTTGGTACACCCCCCCCCCACACACATGCACACACACATACACACATACACATATTCTGGACTTGAGGCAAAAAGATCATAGATCTCTATTCAAACACCACAAATGATGGTGTTGCCATGGAGAAAGGTTCAAATCACTCAGGTGTCACTGGAAATGCAAAAAATCACAATGTTCTCATTTTAAATGTTAAAATCATGGCGCTGTCATGGAAAGTGTTAAATACCATGGATACTTCATAAAAATGAGAAAATAAAGGTAACCATGACTTTCACAACAAAGCTACAGTCTTAATCCTAAATAGTAACACTTACATTGAAGCTATCAAGCTAATTCCTTTAGAGTATCTTCATTCTCACAGCACATAGATAGCATTTATAACTTGAAAAATGCAAACTAATAGCAAAGGTAATGGAAAAAATGTAATCTAAATTTTCAGTGAGGAACTACATCTCTAATTTACTTGTGACTTGCAAGCTTGCTTTTCTTTATTTTTATTATTTTTTTCAGGAAGATCAGGGCAGCGCCTTAAACTATACCAGGCCAGTCTGCCTGATAATAGCAGTGCTGCTAAGACCCAGGAATCTATAATCAAGAGTAGACTTTTGGAGTGCTTGGTTGAGGCAAAGTTTCTTGTCTCCTCTCAGCATGGCCTTATGGGAAGCAGGTCAAGCCATGTTAACCTGATCAACTTCATTAAGTGGGTAGCGAGAGAGGTGGACAGGGGCAGGGCCATGAATGTCTATCCAGACTTCAGCAAGGCTTTTAACACTGTAGCACATGATATGCTCCCAACAATGTACTTCAGTGCCATATACATAAAACATACTCATTCATGATGGTTTGATAACTGGTTTGATGGCTGAAAACAGAGGGTGGTGGACAGGCACTTCTCTGAGGTATGGTGAGTAGCATCCCTTAAGGATTATACTGCTGTATAAAATTTTGAATGTTGATCCAAAAGTTGTGGCCTCTGAAATTCATTGATAACACTAAGAATGTCAAGGCAGTGGACTCCTTTGAGCATGGGGAAGCAATCAGGAGGATCTAAACAAGCTGGGTGATTGATCAGACTCCTGAAGCCTCTTGTTCAATGTAACCAAATTCAAGGTGCTACAACTGGAAGAAAAAGCAGTTGTAGGACCAACAGTACAAACAATGTGTGTCTTCTCTTGCTGCGGTGGAGGAGGAAAATGACATGGGTGGTATAATAGACAAGGGTCTGAAGCAGGGCAAGCAGCGTGTGACAGCTGTCAAACAGACCAGCAGGATGTTGGAGAGCATCCATTTGGGGGGGACCAGCAGAACAGGCAACATCATTTTTCTGCTTTACAAGTCCTATGTCAGGCTTCACCTGGAGTACTGCATGCAGTTCTGGGCTCCTCAATGCTAAAAGGACTTCAAAGCAGTCAATATGGGGCCTCCAAAATTGTCAGGGGAATTGGGAAAAAAAGCTATTAGCAGAGGCTAGAGTCCAATATCATGTTCATCCAGGAGAAACAGAGACTGGGAAGCAACATGACTGCAGCCTTCAACATACCCATGGGTACTGACAAGACTGAATATACGTAGATGTTTGCTCTGGTATCCTCCAGAAGGATGTGGGGACATGTATTGATATTCATAGGTTGCAAATTCAGGGGGTAATGCTACTATGTACATTTTATTTCAGAGGGTGGTGAACCTGTGGAACAGTCTACCAGTAGAGCTACCTTATATGGCATTAGGGCGCTGGCAGTAGTGTGCCTGGTAACTATGGTGCCAATCTGGGATTTGCCACCCCCTCCCTGAGGTCCCCTGCCAGAGTAAGAATACTTAGTAAGGGCGATGTGGGGGCACGGCAGGCACAGCCCCTGCAAAAAGAGAGGTCAGCAGCATTACAGCTTGGCGCTGTAATGATTGGATGCATTACCACTGGCACCCCGACATGGTGGAACCGTAGAGATAATGGGTTCAAAGATAGCACAGCAATTGATGGTATGCCTGGACATATTTCTTCTTACAAAGGGAAGCAACAGTTTCCCTGCAAAGTAGAATGGGTAGGGCATACCATGAATTAGTACATTTTACAAAATACTTGTTTCACTTTTGTTATCATCCCCTACTTATGAAGCAGAGGAAAGACATAGTGGACCAAGGGTCCCTTCTGACTTAAATTACTATGTTACCATTTTACCATACCTACTAATACATTTACTCAAAACTTGCTAAGACAGAAGGCTGTTTAGGTCAATGGCAGTGGCAGAACAGAGGGAAGAGTTCACTGACATAGGGGCCAGAACAGAGCCCAACAGAGCAACCATGATGTATACTGATAGGTGAGCTGACAGGCAAACACATTGTGAAGCTATATTATGTAGGGGTGTGTGGCTAGCCTAAGGCAAGATGGCAGCCTAAAATTTTAGCTGATGTTCTCTCTGGAGAATGCCCTCATGTTAGCAAGCACTGATGAAGATTCAAGCTTTAGAAAGCTGGGAATGATAGCCCTCAACTTGATGTACCAGCAGATATCTTTTTTTCTGATTCTATTCTGCAGTTCAGCTGCAAACCATATCTTATTTCTGGCACTTTCATTTTCTCCATTTAAGTGAAAGTAAAACTGCTGTGCCACCTTTGCTTTGTAAACAGAGCCTAGACTATTACACAGTATTTGGCTTTCAATGGCATCCTCAGCATCCTCCTACATGGCACACATTTCAACAAAGATGAGATGAATACTGAAGGACATCACCAGCATCAAACAGGCCGTAGCTTAAGCAAATAAGGGCTTGGCAATGATGGGCTCACGTGTAAAAATCAACAAATGCCTCATCCCCCAGATGGAGGAAAAGGAGGACAAATTGTTTGCTCTACTTTGAGATCAGAATAGGTCCATAAAATATCAGGAGAAAAAAATAGTAATGACCTGGAAAAGAGGGCCAGGTGCAACAGCTTCTGTCTGAGGGGACGGATGGCAACATCATTACTTTCCTGCTAAGGATGGTCCTGGCCCTGCTTATTGCACTTTGCTGCCCACCCCTTGAGAAAGAAATGGCTCACAGGTGCTTGGCTCCTTGCCCTATGTCTGGGGAATGACCTAGGCCTATCCTCCTCAAGCTGTTATGCCAGCCAGGTGTAGAAGAACAATGTGAGATAAGCCTAGCAGAGGGGCCCGCTTCGCTGGGAAGGACACCAGATTCATTTCTTACAGGACTTTTCATCTAAGATGTCTTACCAGTGATGACCCTTTATTGCTGTTAAATGGTCATTAAGCCACATGGGGGTCAGAACAAGCCTCCAATACCTGTCTCAACTCCATAGCAACCTTAGCAGTGCTCAGTACCAGTCTGGCTCCCCAGAGGCTGTGGAGGACTTTATTATGGACAGAATAAACCTTTCCTGTTGTCCCTCATGGCTCACTCAGAATCCAAAACTCTGCAAGCTTCGTGGATAAGTTTGCACCACAAATAACTGGGGATGTGTAGGTCTCCTCCCATATCATTAGAATAATAGCCAGTGGATTCAGCAGAGAAGGGGCCAGGACAGAAAAAGGCGAAAGGCAGAGATTTGTCTCTCCAAGTTTAGAATTTCAAAATAATCTGAGAAGCCACCATGGGCACTATCCTTTGCATTGACAAGTAGCCCCTCAGTCTTAGCTTCTCTACCCACACAAAACCAATATGACCTCATCAGATCCTCCTCTCCTTTGGACATCTCCACCAATGTTGATGTATCAGCAGCACCCTCATCGACTGTCAACAGGACTGACAGCAGAACCCTCTTTTCAAGTTGAGCCCATGATGCTGACTTGGCTAAAAAACCCTCTTCTCCACCTGCTCAATGGCATGCTTAGCCACCCTCCATAACACGCCCAAATGTTCCAAAGTCCCAACATTAATTGAAAAAGCAGCCTGGGTAAGACATTGAATGCTGTAGTATGTTTCCTCAATTACTTAAACTGTTGCATTCTATGAGATCTGTATATACTTTTAAAATGCTTACTCCCAATGATAGTCGCTAACGTTTTACAGATCTATGCTGATTTTACTCTCTGGTTCAGGGCAGGGGCTCCCCATCATTTCTTGTTGAGACTGGCATCTCTGAATTAATATTTTATGAGAGGCTTTATAAGGAAACCACTGCATATGAACTTTTGGACATGTCCCAGATTGTACATCAGCTCATTGACTTACATGGCCTGAACAGCAAAGCAATAACTTATTGATTTGAACACTAGGTCTTAACCATACCTCTCAACTGTACCACATTATGAGGAACGTTCCTCATTTTACTTCACAAAAGCTCCCTGTTCCACATTGTGAGGACTTATCCCACATTCAGTGTTAACAATTTAAAGCAAAAATCTGCAGTAAATGATGCAAAAAATATATTATTCAATTAATAACAGACTTTCTGAATGTAAATGCAAACATTTTAAACGTGTTCTGAGCTTCTTAGGTAAATATTTTATTACGTGTTCCACATTTACTCATTTGTTCCACATTCTGAGAGGCAATGTTCCACATTAGGGGGACAAAGGGTTGAGAGGTATGGTCTTAACCCTAAACGTAGGTCTCCCAGTGGAATCCTTTGCAATATGATTTGCTACTGCTGTTTGACCATTAAAATATCTGTTTGAAACTGATACTATTGCTGGTTGCTTTATGCAGATCTTTTTCATGTGGTCTCCCTAATTACACAGAAATGTAGAAAGATAGAATTTGATGGCAGTTAAGGTCTGCTTGGCCCATTCAGTCTGCCCATGTCTCCCTACCTACACTATTACCAAGACCATGCCTGATCTGCAGCTCTTTCTCCTTCCCCCCTTCCTTTCCACAATGATTTCCTTATGCTTATCAATGTATCTTTGAACCCCACCATTGATTTTGCCCCCACCACTTCCGCTTGAAGGCTGTTCTGAGAATCCACTATTCTTTCTGTGAAGAAGTACTTCCTCATAGCTCTCTTGAATTTAGCACCTTCCAGCTTCAAAGCATGTCCCCTTGTTCTTGAGCACCTTGACTACTGAAAAATGTTTTCCTCCTACATCCTTTTTTTCCCTTGAGGTAATTAAAGTTCACTGTCATATACCCCCTCTCCCTCCTCTGTTCTGAGGTGTACATATTGATGTCCTTTAGTATCCCCTCATAGAGATTTTGATGCAGATCATGCACAATTTTAGTTTACCTCCTCTGTATCATCTCCACTTTGTCTGTGTCCTTCTGGAGACAAGCTCTCCGGAACTAGATACAGTGCTCTAGGTGGGGTCTTATCAGTGATCTATACAGAGGCAACACCATCCCCCCTTTCTGCTAGTGATACCCCTCCCTATGCACCCCAGCATCACACTAGCCCTCACTATTGCCATGTCATGTTGCCTGGCCACCTTTAGGTCATCTGAGAAGATTACCCCCTGGTCTCTTTCTTGCTTGGTGGTTGTCAATATCGTTCCACCCATTTTGTACACTGCCACAGGATTTCTGTGCCTTAAGTGCATTATTTGGCACTTTTTCACAGTGAAACCCCACTGCCATACCCTTGACCACACCTCTAGTTTTTCAGGTCTCTGCTCATCCTTTCCACTCCATCTGGAATGTCTACGCTATTGCAGATTTTGGTGTCTTCCACAGAGTGACATACCTTCCCTTGCAGCTTCTCTGCAAGGTCACTTATCAAGACATTAAATAGGACCAGTCCCAGCATGATCAATGAGGCACCCTTCTGGTCACCCTCCCTTCCACAGAGTGAACTCTGTTTACCACCGCCCTCCATCGCCTATTCCCTAACCAATTTCTTATCCAGTTTACTACCTTTGGACCCACTGGTAAGCTATGTGGCTTGCTTACTAGTCTTCTATGTGGAATGGTGTTGAATGCCTTACTGAAATCTAGGTAGACCACATCCACTGCTGCACCCCAACCTGATCTAGTTCCTTGGTCACCCAGTCAAAGAAATCTGCCAAATTCCTTTGGCATGACCTCCCATCTGTAAAACCATCCTGCCTTGGTTCTTGTGTCCCAGTGGATTCAAGACTTTCCACATTCCTTTCCCTCAGCAGGAATTCCATAAACTTTCCCACCACCAATGTCAAGCTGACTGGTCTATATCTGCCAGCCTTCTCCCTGCTACCACTTTTGTGTAGTGGTACTGTATCCATCCTCCTTCAGTCCTCCGGAACCACTCCTGTTTCCAGTGAGCCAGTATTTCCCTGAGCTCTATCAATACCTTTGGATGCACCCCATCTGGCCACACTGCTTTGTTCACCTTCAACTTAGCAAGTCCCTTCAGGACTGTTAACATCCAAAAAAGGACTACCTCCCACCAAATCCTCTGTTACTTTGTGGCCCCTCCATTTCTCCTTTGCTGTAAACACTGAACAAAAGCATTTGTTCTGGATGTCTGCCTATTCCTGGTCCATCTCTGCACAGTCATCTCTTCCCTTTTTAACCTTACAATCCCACTCCTGTTCTTCCTCTTTTAACTTACGTACCTAACAATTGTTTTGTCTCCTTTCATTACATCCGGGGCTATTCTCTCTTCAGTTTGTGCCTTTGCACTCCTTGCTGCTTTCTCTGTTTCCCTCTGTTTCCCCAATACACCTCCCTATTTTCCTCCCCTGCATCTCCTTATACCTTTCAAATTCTACCTTTTTGCCTTTTACCTTTTTAGCCACCTCTTTTGAGAAGCGTACCAGTCTGTTTTTCCATTTGTTTTTGCTAACTTGTTTGATGAAGAGGTTTGTTGCCTTTACTATACTCCCTTTTATCTTTACCCACTTGTACTCCACCCCAGCCAGGCCATTCCCCGACCTGGTCATCCATGAGGCAGTCACCCATCTTTATAAGACCTGCCCTTGTGAAGCCCAGGAACCTCAACTTTGTATGGTTTGATTCCACAGCAGTCCTTATATTGAACCAAACCTTAAAGTGCTCATTGGTCTCCGATTGACCTCCTACCTTAATGTCTACAATGCTGTCCCTTTTACTGACTACTAGGTACAGTATTGCCCCATCATGAGTGGGTTCACTGACTAGTTGCATGTGGAACACCCCTTACAGAGAGTCCAGGATGTCCCTGCTTCAAGCTGAAGCTGCTGCTGGGATGCTCTAATCTATGTCTGGCAGTTTGAAGTCCCCTATCAGCAGCAACTCCTCCTTTTCTGCCAAGTTGCCAATGGCTTTCACCAGTACCTGGCACTTCAGGAAAAAGAAGAGCAATCAACCTTGCTGAGATGGAGATCGCCGGGGACCATAAGACTACCATATAACTAGTAGATTAATTTAGAAAAAAAAATAATGGCAAACAAAGGGAAGGACACACCAGGACTACACATAGAATTCAAAAAACTCTGCACAACGTATGGTTTTGCAGATTTTGACTATACTACTTTAAACTAAAACATAAGTTCTTGGATGCAAAAAGCAGGTAAACTGCTTTCATACCAGTTGCACATACAACAAGCTTAAAGATGTATATGTGATTTGAAGGGCAAACTTAGTTATTCATGTATTTATTTATATGTGTGTGTGTGTGTGTGTGTAATATATGGATACATCAAAATAATATGGTACAAAGGCATACAAAAAATCTTGGTAATACTGTATCACTGTTCAAAAGTGATAATACCATTGTTCTGCTGCCATAATACTATCATTCAGAGCCTGTAAGACGATTGTTTGGAGTTCATAACAATAGTATTATCATAGAAAAAGAGTGGTTTTCTTTGTGCTATCTGATCACACTAGAGTTGGTTACTATGGTGCTCAGTGTGGTCGCTCAGGACATAAACTGTCAATCAAAAACATGCTTTATCATTGGCTGCTTTTTGTCTCTGGGTGGGCAGTACAGTTTCGAAAACATGCCATATGTGTCTCACTTAATGAGAGAAAATGATAGCCTTGCACTCTTTTTTTTTAATTTTGTGTTACATTAAAGGATTATCTGGTTGATCCTGCCTACACTGATATGTCTACAAACCAACCAGGTAGGACTCACTATCTAGGCTAATGAACAGACACTGTGACCCTGACAGAGAGTGGTTGAATCCCGGGTTAAAGTGAGACAGTGTTTCGTGCAGCAATTGGGTGGCCATTTTCCCATGATAGCAGCAGAACCATTCTGAGTCCCCTTATTTATTTATTTATTTATTTTCTGGATCCATAGTTTCTCTCCCTCTCTTTCACACCCTTCCCCCTTCCCTACTCCCCACCCTGGCACTAGCACTTTCTCTAAGTTCTGACAAAGCCGACAGCTGCTCCTCTCTCCTGTTTCCTGACTTTGTACCCTCCTTGTTCTGTATCACAAAACATTGAGTTTGTTTAAGAATTCCGTGCTTGCATTATTTGCTTAATGCCCTATGCTGTTACCTCCTCTCCAAATGTAAGTATTCAACTGCTCTGATTCTGCCAATTGCATTACTGTCATGTTTGTATTTGTTTCCCCAAACTGACATGGAACCTTTGTAAAAAAAGCTTTGGCTCAAAAGTACTTGTAATCCTAGAATAAAATAAATAAAAAATAAATAAATATATTACAAAAAATAACAGGGGACTGGGGTTTACTTGGGTGTAATACCATCTCAAGGTTCTGGGGACATGAGAACCTCTCAAGCTTTGCTCTCGAGGTTCTCATGTCCCCAGAACCTCTAGATCGTATTACACCCTTGTAATACCTAGGTCCCTATCTATTATTCTATTTGTATGTATTTATTTATGTAATTAGTTGTTACTTACTGGGCAAGAACTAAGCAATACAGTGAATAGAGAGTGCTAAGAAAACACTATGATATGTGTCTATTATTGAAAGAGCATAGTAACTGGCAGACACTCAAAAGTACAGACAGTATTAACAGGTAACAGTAAACAGGTGCAAGGAACAGTCAAGTAGAGGTGGCTAGAGTTCACTATGGGCAAAGGCTAAGAACAGAAGCATACTGCCTACTGAAGCAAATGTGACTGGTATTGATACCAAAAAAGCTTGGGCAACAGTGCAATGTTTAATATGACCAGGTATATTCTTCCATAGTTTCAGTGCTGCAACAGCGAAGGCCATCTCTCCAAGTCTGGTCCTGGTTCTGGATATGGATAGATGATCAAGGTCTGAAGATCTAAGGGAGTAATTGGTTTTATAAGGCACCAGGAGGGAAGTGAGGGATTGGTGCACTTGGTTCTGTATTATGCTGTGGATAAATACTATCAGAGGAGAGATTTCATTGAGCAGCAGGAGAAAGTCAACCTAGTTTGGAGTACAAGGTACAATGATGGGAAAAACAATTGCAGGCAAGAGCAAACGGACAAATATTATTGTAAGCCACATCTCATTTGTGCAGGATTGAGTTTGAGGCATTAGAAAAAGTAGGGAGGCCATAGGATAATTTAGGGAGTTGGCGATCACAGGCTACCATGATACAGGCAGATAGGGAGAGAGTTGGACTGGCTTGATAAGCAAATCCAAGTCTAACATTAACAGCCTTATACAGTAGATGGATGTTATATGTAGACAGAAATCAAGGGAGGAATCAAGTGTCACTTTCAGGTATTTGAAGGAGGTTGCAGGGGCCAGGGTGTTTCCATCCTCACAGACATGACATGATTGACATGATAACGATGATGATGACATAATCATGATAACATGATAATGACATGATTTAGTGCGCAATAAAAAAGAACCTGCACCCACATATGCACACAGGCCACCATTAAGACAAGCCAGAACAACATAATACACATTAATGGATCCTACACATGTCAGTCCAGCAATGTGGTTTACCTAATTCAACGCAAGAAGTGCACAAATGGTTGAGTATATTTGGGAAACAAGCCAACCACTGAAAACCGGGATGAATCACCACCATCACACAATAGTAAACAAGATTATCAGCATTCCAGTAGGAGACCATTTTTCACAAACAGATCACTCTTGCGCTCTCTCTCTCTCTCTCTCTCTCTCTCTCTCTCTTGGATTTATCTGTCTTGATACTAAGAGGCAACTTCAGAAACACAAAGGACAGAAGGACATGGGAACTGAAATGTATTAATTTAAATCTAACATTTCTGGACTGAATTGTGATATCGGGTTCATGACTCATTATGGTAAACTATAATTCTTTTTTATTGTGCACTAAATCATGTCATTATTTATCACACTTTGGTTCCGTGTTTCTCTTACTATAATTTTTTTCTCTGAGTTCTGCCTGATCTGTTTTTTTACCTGTACCTTACATCCTCCCTGCCTCTCCATTAACTCTTTAGCTCAGTCCCACCCACTCCGTCTTGTTTTCACACCTCTGTTTATACTACATCACACTCTGTTTATCTAGGCCTTTGATCTTTTGTTTCTCCTAGGTTCTTGATTTCCTTGCAACTTTTAGGCATCTCCTGTCTATTCTACTCTTTAAGCTAGCCTCTGATCTCAGATCCTATCTGTGTGCTTTTGTCTTCCCTTTAGCTCCCTTTGTTCTCCTTCTGAACTGTTCCTACTTAGCCCTCTCCCCATTTCTTCTCATGTTTTTATTTTGCATCTTAGACTTTCACCTCTAGTCCCCTTTGTCACCTTCCTACTTCACTTCCTGATTTTTAGTTGCTCCACAGCGGATATAAATACTGCTTATGATGCTCAGTTTTGCTATTCACATGGAGAAGGGACCTGTGTGGCCCCAAAAGCTTGTGTATAATTCCATATTTGTACAATACACTTGTTGGTCCAATAAAAGGTATCAAACCTTTCATCTTCTCCTGTTTTGCAAGGACCAATTCAGCTGGAATCTCTTTTTACAAGCACAAAACAACAAACAGATAAAAAAAAATTTAAAGAACAACAAAAAAAAAAAGGTTCCATACAGGTCAAGCTTCACCAGATCAGCAAAATCATGCACACTTTTTATCAAGATCTATACACTTCCCATGGCTCACTAAACCAAGATAATCTAGAAGTCTTCATTGAAGGGCTCCCTATCCCATTACTGACAGATACTCAGAAAGTGTCTCTGAAAGTCCCACTATCTGTCCTTGAGGTGCAGGCAGCTATCTCCACTTTCTCTGCTCATAAGTCCCCAGGAAGATATTACTTCCTGATAACCCTTTACCAACTTACCCAAGACATGGTCTCCCCACTGCTACAACAAGTATTCGCTGAGGCCCATCGGCACTTTCTGCTTTCCTCCACATCAATGAGGGAAGCTATTGTTAAAATGCTCCCTAAAGAGGGTAAGGATTCTTCCTCACTCACTAGTTATAGGCCCAGGTCACTGATTAATACAGTTGCTAAAATTCTGGCAAAAGCACTAGCCTCCAGACTTGCTCTCTTACTTCCCTCCCTCTCTGATCCACCCCTCTCAGGTGGGCTTTGTAAAGGGCTGCCTTAGGTGGGACCACCACAGACATCTGTTTTCTCTAATATTCCAAGCCAGCTCTGCCTGCACTCCCACTGCAGCTGTGGCTATTGATTTTAAAAAGGCCTTTGATTAAGTGGAGTGGTGGTATCTGCATGTTTTAGCTTCCAGACTTGTTCTCTTACTTCCCTTTGTGATCCACCCCTCTCAGATGAGCTTTGTGAAGGGCTGGCTTTAGCTGAGACAACCACAGATCTCCATTTTCCCTCATGTCACAAGCCAGCTCTGCCTAACCTCCCACCACAGCTGTGGTTACTGAATTTGAAAAGGCCTTTAATGGGCCAGCCCTGTGTTGTAGAGGGCAGAGGTGATATTCTCCTTACCTCTCACCAGGTCAGTGAACAAGGTGCAGGAATGAGTTTGGGATGCCAGGGTTTAGCCAGGGGGGAAGAGACTGAGCATCTGGTGGACAGGTCTTCTCTCTCAGGGTAGAGGCTCATTGACTTGTTCCTTGGCTGTTCCTGGCTACAGGTCTGGAGGTAGCACCAGCAGCTCAAGTGACATGAAAGGAGGGGCCGTGGTTTAATAGTATGTGTGCACCACCATGTGTGCACGCTTACATGTCACCTAAGCTTGGGAGGGACTGCAGGAAAAAAATTTAAAATTGGTTGACACGGCTTAAATGAAGCCCTGCCCACCTACCTCTGTCCTGCACCATTGACTGGTCAACAGCCCAACAGTCTGGATGAGAGTCACTGGATGGGGCAGGATGGCCCTCCCCTTCATAGCCCCACCCTGGAGGGGCAATCCTTGGGGATCTCAGACTCAGTGGACCAGAGAGATAGGCACTGGGCAAGAAGAGGTGGGGACAGAGCATAGACCCCACTCATGGCAACCAGCAGAGAAAAAGCTTTATAAAAAAAGGCCTTTTATTTGGTGGACTAGCATTATCTGCATGTGATTATGGTGAGAATGGGTCCCCTGTTTGGGGGGTTGGATCTGTGTGCCATATACAGAGTCCACTGCATGAGCCCTGACTAACTTAATATTGTCCACCCCATTTCTCTTACAAAGGAGAACATGCCAATGCCTCTCCCTTTTATCTACACTTTTTGTTTGCAACACAGCCCTTAGCTGTGGCCTTTTCAGACAGGAATGGCACTGGAGTGCATTCAGGTTGGACTGCTAGGATTTTAAACCCTGCTTTATGCTGATGACTGCCTTGTACTGCTGAAGGATTACCCTCCAGTACTTCTTCCCTCCTCACTGTGCTAAATACATTTCAATAAATCTCTGGGTTGAAAATCAACCCTAGTAAAACAGAAGTCTTGCCACTGAATGCTTCTTGCACCCACGGCTCAATGGCAAGGTTTGGATTGCAATGGACATCCAAGGGTATTAAATATATGTGGATCTAGAGGTGTGCCCCCCGACAGCAACACCAACACAGTGACCTATAAACCTGCTGACAAAATCGATAGTTTGCCAACAGGTCACTGTGTTGGTGCGCCTTATACATGGGCATGCTGTCTTCCAGTCCTGCACCCTCTCCTTGAATCAACTCTTACTGGAGTTGAGAATCTAAAGTCTGGTGGGGTGAAGGGCAGAGACCCCTGCATGGGGGGTTCGAGGGCAAAGCCCCCTGGGGAAAAAACAGGACCTGGAGAAAAATGGGATTTATGTCGACCGCAACTTGTGGTTGGCATAAATCCTGTTGCTGTGATGCTAGTCAACAAAAGTGTTGTCAAACCAGCATCATTGAGCTGAATCTAGATACAACAGAACCCATCAGGAGTTGTTTTTGACAATTTGTACCACCTACTTAAAAGCTGAGAGAGGAATGCAGTAGACGGTTGTCTTGTGCACCTGTTGACATCCCTCAACAGTTGTTCTCAAGAATGGATTCCCTGAATAGTGACTTCCTCTGGCAATGGAAACCTCCCTGATACTATATATATAATCTACAGGTTCACTGGTGGGGTTGGGGGGGTTGGAAACTGTTCTGGTTTTATGCCTTCTGTGTTGTATTTAGGGGTGCACAAATTATTAATGGCTTGCCCCCTCACCAACCAGACCCACACTTTGGCTAGTGATAAAGAAGGCACTCCTGAAGGATGCACATCCCTCTGCCATCCTCACCTCTCCTCTCTCTCCTGCAAGCTCACAAGAAGGTGGTTCATGATAGCATCCTCATTAATCATGTGGAAGAAACTAGGATCTCTGATGAACAACTCGCTAACCCCCCAAGATATTGATCCCCATTTGGCACAACCCACTAATTCATATTAGGGGGAAGATAGTACACTGGGGGACATATGAGACACTGGGCATAATTTGGGTTATTGATTTATTATAATCCATGATTTTACACTTAAGCATATTTGAAAATCTCAGGAAGCATTATGACTTGCCCCATGCAGACTAATGGGGATGCCTCCAAATCTGTAGCACCCCCAATGAATTGCCAGAAAGATGCCCTCTCGGATCCTCTCTACTTCCTCTCTAGTACTCTGGTCATGGATAGCTACTCAGAAAGGAATAGCAGGGACAATTTTTATAGCAATTATAAATTAGATTCCTGACCCCACCAGTAAGACTAGATCCAAGTTGGAGCAAACTTTACAGTTGGATATCTTGGTGGCCTAGTGGTCAAGGCTATGGGAACTGCCCTGCAGATCCTGCCCAGACACCAGAAGTCTTCTCATCCTGAACAAGATCATGCACTATTAGTATCACACTCCAGTCCAGTTAGTCTTTAGGCCTAGCTAACCATGACTCCTGGTGAAGATGTCATCAGCCTAATGCAGACTTTATGTATATCTTGTGGAGTTGTCCCAAGATATGTAGGTTCTGGGCTGATTCCATAGATGTGGTCTGATACTCCTTGGGAGCAATTTCCCTTTTTCCCCTCAATTTTACATCTGTGGGCTCCTACCCCACAACATGTGCATCCTGAAAGTACATTTGCAATAGTTGAAGATGATGGGTTTCAACACTAAAAGGCTCATGTTACAGTGGTGGAGATCTGAACCCATTCCCTCTCTTTTTCCCTGGTTTTTGCTGTTGGAAATATGTCTACTGTGGAAAAAATGCCCCACTTTGCTAAGAAAACCATAAGTTCCTACCAAGATATGTGGGCCTCATCCTAGACTCCCTTTTTGTTCAGTGGATTCCAAGCAGGATACTCCATAGACCAGAGTAATGATGACCTCTGCTGGATATCCATCCCCCCCCCCACCACCACCACCATGTCTGCTCCAGGTTACCCAGAGCTTCAAAATCTGTGAATTAAAATATCTTTATTCAATTTAACCTATCATATGTTTTGTTTCTTTTGCACTCATTGTACAAAGAATGCTGTTGTATGCATACTGATAATAAGCTTTTCTGTCATAGGAATGCTTTGTAAACTTAATAAAAAAATTAACTGTAAAACAGTTATATTATGTATATACAGAAACTAATTTTGTTGATTACAAAGTTTATTGTTTAAAAAAGAAATAATTTAAAAACAGAAATGAAAAAAGAAACATTTGTTAATATGCAGTGGCTCCATGACAGGCACCACACAGTACCCTTTTGCTTACTGTCAAGTTTACGTCTTCATATGGAAAGGTTGGAGGAATTAAATTTTTTGTTATTGTGTACTCCAATTTCTTTTTGCTCTTCTTGCTTTTGCTAAATCTGTGTGACTCACACTTATAATTGGCATGTCATGTTAGAACTCTGCTGTGTGTTAGTGTTTCCTTAATTTACAGCAGTGATTCTGTGTGGCATACTTATAACCTTCCAGATGCCATCCCTTTCTCGCAGCATGCCATACTGCTGCTGTGTTAAAGTTAGCATCAGTTTTGTTCCTATGTTGCATGTGTATTCTTTGCAGAAAGAGTAAATATAAATAACCTGCATTGTAACTCACAGCACATGCTGTATAGTAGTCTACAACAACTAGCATATGGATGCCAGATAGAACACACTGGATAACATGCTTCTTTGATTCATTGATTTAATATGGAGTGCATAGTAATCAGATCAGGATTGTCTTGCTACTGTATATGGCAGAACATATACTATAAAAACATCTCTAGCCAAGAGTGATGTGTTATAACATAGGCATAGTTTAAAGATGGCTATTAGTTAGCAATTTATTCTCTTGGCTACACGCACATTGAGAAAAAGCAAATGCTTGAGTGACCACAACCAGAGCAAGCTAAGGTACAGTATGCTTTTATTTTGACAGACATGTTTTGCATTGTTTCAGATCCATTCAATTTTCCATCATCATAAATGCTTCAAAATGACTGGGGACCCACATTGCTTAAATGGGTAATATTATACTTTGCATAATAAAAGACCCTATAAAAACTGAGGATTTTTTTTTTAATTAAAAAATGGAGGCTGAAGTAAAGAACGTTCAGTCATTTCATTTCCCAATCCCTCCTGGTAGCATCCATGAGTTATTTTGTGCTTTAGATCTAAAGACTAGTTTATTTCACAGCCATCTCCACTATTTACAACATTTAAAAAAGCTTTTTCACTCTCCACAATTCGATCAGCACTTTGCTTGAAAGGAATTCTTTGAAATGCTTCTGTTCTGCAGTCTATGGCAATAACTTTCAAGTTTTCTATAAAAATACATAAAGCACAGTCAGTGTGCAGCAATTGCAACTTGAAACGGCAGTTGTCAGGTTTGGCATTTGGAGTCAGTGTGGCTACAGAACCTTTGATACTAACAGGGCAAAACTGAATACATAGTGTCACATGATTTTATCTTTTATCCCAACATCTGGCTCCTTATTAATTTATTTATTGACCTTTACTTAAGCAGGAGAAAATTCCACTGAGATACAAAGCTCTTTTGCAAGCGAGGTATGGCAAGGATGATAGAACATAATCACAGCCTACAAGTATGACATTAAACTCAAACATCAGATTAAGACTAGAAAGCATAAAAATGCATAATGCCTTTTAAATTAGCAGGTGCACTATTCAACTGTTTAAGACTTCAAAAATGCTTGAAATTGTTCCCCCTAAAGGAAATATGCATTGTTAGATCAATCTGTGAAGCATTTCACTGAACAAGTGATAAAAAAGGTTGCTTAATATTTTTGTTATCAAACATTTTGTTTCTCTTTCAAATCTTAATGAGCAGGCATCCACTTCATTACTGAGGCAGTTTGGTCAAGTGGTTAGAGTACCAGCTAGGGATCCCTGCTAGAGCCAAGTACTCTCTGTGTTACATTAGTCAAGTCACTTAAGCTTTTCTTGTTCCAGTCCATCCAGAAATGGGTGGAAGGCCACACCAGAAATGAGTTGATATGCCTTAACAGGAAAATCCTTGGTAAAGAAATTGCAACAAATACAGTGTATTACCACATCAGTGGTGAAAAAAAAATTCAGGTGAATAAATCATGTGTTTTTAAGACAAAATGTTTATGTTTACTTGAAACACGTTATTACCCTTAGAACATGTTTTTTTCTCTTAGAATCTGAAAATGGAACACATAGAACAATGGAATGAGTGTACAATGAAAAAAACAGCAGCTTTCAGTTATATGTTAATACCACCACCAAGACCACTCTTAAAGTTCTAAGAGCGTCTCACATGATTTCTTAGGGTATGAGATCCACAAAGCAAAGGTGAGCAGTTCTGATACCCTAAAAATGCATATGAGATCACAGTTACAACCATAAGAGTTGTCTTGTTGACAGTATTAATATATTATTGATTGAACTTGATAAATAAAATATGAATTTTCTTAAACACTTTACCCAAATGTGCTTGCTTCTTGGGCAGCTATGCATGAGACACTTTTCAAAAAATAAGAGTATCTCACATACAAAGGAATGGAGCATTCTGATTGATTAGTTGTGCTCACCTGATCTACATATCAGCATGGTAAAACAGTAATAAAAACATTATTATGAACTGAATAAAAACAATCCTACAATCAGATTGGCTAAGAGCCCATTTCGTGTGTGATTATTTCTAACTACATAATCACATCAAAAAACAAGATCCAGCAACATAGATGAGCAAGCATATTAATATTAATATGCCCCTCACAAAGTCTTGACTTATCACAAATGGCAAGAAGATCAGCTGACTGTCAGGAAAACTTCAGCAAAGACATAGAGGACACCTTAAAAAGAATGGAAAACAAAATAAATATTAAACAGGTAGAAAAGTGACATGCACAGGCAATAGCGAAATTACTAGATAACATAGAAATGAGAAAAATACTGAAAGACAAATTAAATGGGCTGCCAATGTCATTCATGATTAGCTGACAGAAAAACAGTTAGAAATAGACTCAAACACGATAACAACACAAAAACCTAAACCAGGTTCTCAGAGAATTTTATGAAACAGTAAGAACTGAAACAGATTAACAGCATGGGATAACCAGTAACATCGAACTTAGAGAAGGGCTCAACTGCTATTTGAAAGAACTGCCACTCAACAGAAGTTTCTGCTTAATGACTGATGTGGCCTTCATCATTTCAAATAATGTCTTCACTGGCATCATAAAAAACATTAAAAGAGAGCAATATTCTCTGCACATTGAAATCTCCTGAAGAGCAACCAGGATCATCAAAACAAAGCAGAGACGGGTCATCTGTAAAGATACATGAATACAATTCCTAGCACAAGTCCCACAGAACAGCCACAGACTAGGGATGGGTGGGTACTGAAACACCCAACCACCAAGACAACTCACGGATACCACAAAATACCCAGAAAAAACTCTGATGAAAACTGAGTAGTGGGTTAGGTCAGGTAGACAGGATCTAACCTGTTCTACTACCTGATTATCTGACCCTGACCATAACAAAAATTATGGAAAGACATTTTTTGGGGACTATTACACTGTCTGTTAAGTGCAACAATCTATTACACCATGGGGACATTGCTGAGACAGGTACAAGAAGCACAGGCTGTCTTAGCGAGCCTGCTGCTGATTCCAAAAATTATATCCATGGTGAGCATTGCTAAGGCAGAAAAGAAACGTGCAGCTGCTTTGAGTGAGCCTGCTGCTGTTTCCAAAGTGATGCCCATGGTGAGCATTGCTGAGGTAGCTACGAGAGGCACAGTTACTCTGAGTGAGTCTCCTGCTGTTTCCAAAAAGTATACACATGGCAGGTATTGCTGAGGCAAGCATGAGAGGCACAGCTGCTCTTAAAGAGCCTACTGCTGTTTCAAAAAATGTTACTGATGGTGGGCATCACTGCAGTAGGTACGAGAGGCACAGCTACATGGTGTGAGCCTCTGCTGTTTCCAAAAATTATACCTATGGTGGTCATTGCTGAGGCAGGTACAAGAGGCACAGCTGCTCGTAGTGAGCCTACTGCTGTTTTAGAAAATTATACCCATGCTGGGCATCAATCAAACTTACAAACTGATGACCGATAAAAGAAAATTAAGAGTAGTAGTAGTGTGGCACACGTGGCTGGACTGGTGGCAGTGGTGATGGTTCAGTTTGTTTCGTACACAACCTAGTCATCATATTCAGTATCACTGTTTGCAGGCTGTTGTTCATTTTCAGGGTCAGACTCACATAAATCAGTGTTTGTGACAATTGGGAAATTGTCAGCATTTGTTTTGAGAAATGTAAGTCATTTTACATTTGCAGGACTTAGCAGTGTTCTGTGGCCAGTGACTGTTCCTCCAGTTGCACTAAATATGCTTTCTGAATATACACTTGAAGGTGAACAACTGAGGTACATTACTGCAAGATTTGCTAGATCTGGCCATATTGTTCTCTTTTGTTTCCAATAGAGTAATGGATCTTTCTCAAGACCAATCACAGTATGGTATGCAAAGTACTCCAGGATCTTTGTGCTGTGTGAGATGGTTATCAGTGTGTCAAATGAACCTGCTGCATTTTCTTTACAGGATACCAGTTTTTATTGTTGCACGTGACTCAGAAGCGAGTTGACTTTCTGACCCTGAACATAGGATGCATGAGAAGTAGCTGTACATGTTCTTTCTCTTGCTGATGACACTGCTGACTGTGAAGAATTGATAGATGTGCTATTGTCTATGCCAAAAGTGCACTGTGATGGTTTGGCAGGGTTTGACTGCTGTACATCAGTTAATGATGTTTGTAAGGCAATCTTACATTTGGTTAGCTGAAGATCTCTCCAATACTCAATGTCTTCCACTGCAGGATGGATGGCTTCAATATTTCACTTAAAGCGGGGCTCTGGCAATGTAGCCAACACATAGGTGTCATTCCTAAAACATGACATAACAGCTGTGTTGTCATCTTTTGACTGAAAGTCATTCTTTATGTCATCAACTAAAATGTGAAGAAATCTGATTTGAAGAAGAATTTGACTTTGAGTTGCACTATGTATACTGACATCACATGTGGCAGTCTCAAATGGCTCCAATAAGGCGACCAAAGATTCCAGCAGAGTCCAGTTTCTGGAACTGAACATGGTGTCTTCTTTACCTATTTGATTCTACATGATGTAGTCATGTACAGCTTTTTTTTCTGTTCAAGAAGCCTTTCCAACATGTAAAATGTTGAATTCCAGCTGGTTGGAACTTCCTGCTTTAATTTATGCAAGGATAAGTTGTTTGACCTCTGCAGCCCTTTCAGGATTTTTTGAGCTTTCACAGAGTGACTGAAATGCCTACATATATTCCTAGCAAGATCTAACAGGTTTTCAACATTTGTGTTTCCATTTAAGAAACCATGGATGAGAAGATTTAAACAATGTGCAAAACAAGGTATTGTATGTGTTGGTAGTTACAATCTCTAACAGCCTTGATTATGTTGGCACCATTATGTGATACTATGAACCCTGGAGATAAGGAATATGGAGTAAGTCATTTCTGGAATTGATTTTGCAGCTCCTGCAAAATAGTCACAGCAGTGTGGTTGTCTTCAAAAGTGGTGACACATAAGACAGACTGCTTCCTACTACTTATGGTAGAGGGGAAATTATTACTTTCTGACTGACAGCTTTCCCAATGAGCTGTAACAGTCATGCATTCTATTGCTTGGTTGCTGGTCCACATATCCGTGGTTGTGTAAACCTGCTTCACCTCAGAGATCTTCAACTGGTTAGTGACCACATTACACACCAAGTTATACAACTGTGGAACAGCCTTTTCTTGAGAAATATGTTCGAGAGGGAACGGAGCACCAATGTTCAATCCAGTTCATGAACTTGAGGAAACCTTTCTGGGAAAAAAGCAAAAGGGAGCTGACAATCAGCTAACAACTCTGTAATGGCTCTAATTAACAACTGGCATATTGGATGTCTGTGGGTAAATTTTGATGTCCTCACAACACTTTCTTTCAATGTTAGTTGATGAAATTGTAGAGGTGGGCAAAAGTTATTTATCTGCGATAGCGGAACTTCGGTGAAATTTTGCAACTTTCGTGAAAGTTTCTGAACTTCTGCCTGCTGCTGACTGGAAAACTTCTGAAGGTTTTAGGATGAAATTTTGCCTGTTATGCTCACCTAGAGGTGGAAAAAAGCAAACAAAAAAATAACCTGTGATGTACAGAACTGCACCTACCCAAAATAAAAATAAAAAATCACTGGTGGCTAATGGTCACTCCCCCCCACCCGATCACCCAACCCATAATTTAAAATAAACATAGAAATATAGACTTTATCAGCAGATAAGGACCACTTGGCCCACCCAGTCTGCCCATTTCCCTTCCTATTTGATAAGCTTCAGATTCCAGTAAACCACCAGCCTACTTCCTGCAACCCCCACTACAATTGCCTTATGTCTGTCCCATGCATGTTTGAATTCCCCCACTGTTTTAGACCCAACAACCTCCCTAGGAAGGCGGTTCCATGCATCCACCACTCTCTCTGTGAAAAAACATTTCCTCACATTACCCCTGAGCTGTCCCCCCTCTATCTTTAAATTGTGCCCCCTTTTTCTTACACATCTCTTTTTCTGAAAGATGCTACCCTCCTGGACTTTGTTGATTCCCTTGAGGTACTTAAAAGTTTCTATCATGTCCCCCGTCCCTCCTTTCATCAAGGGTATACATATTAAGCTCTCTCAGTCTCTTTTCATATGGTTTATAAATGCCCTGGTAATTCCCTGGTGGCTAGTGGTCCCTCTCTCCACCCAATCACCCACCCTATGTTTAAAAAAAATGCCCATGTCATCCCTGGTGGCTAGAGGTCCCTCCCCCAACCTGATCACCCACCCCATGTTTAAAATAAAGTGACCATATCATCCCTGGTGGCTAGCAGTCCCGACTCCCACCTGATCACCCACACACACCAGTCCAGAAGATCATGGCAGCCCTTCCAAATAACCCCTTTCTGATCCCCCATCGTATATGATAGTAAAGAAAAAAAAGGAAAAAAAAAAAGCAGTTCTCTCTGGTGGTCTAGTGACCCTCCCGCACTATCCCCAGTCCCTGCATGTACAAGCATGTGCTCATTCTTTAATAGCTCAGTGGGCTGCCAGCCATGTAGGAGTGAGGAGGATTGTGCCAGTCATCTGCTCTTGGATTTGGGATGGGGGGAGCTGTGTGGTGGGACATTACCTTCAGGGGTGGGGTGGCAGGGATACACTAGACCACCAGGGATAAAGATTTTAATTCGGTGATTGGGGATAGGGAGGGAGGGTCACTAGACCACCAGGGAGAAATTGTTTTTTTCCTTTACTACCATATACAGTGAGGGATTGGGATGGGGGTTACTTGGAAGGGCTGGCATGATCTCCTGGACTGATGGGCTGGTGATCAGATGGGGAGAGACTGCTAGTAACCAGGGATGATATGGGCATTTTTTTAAACATGGGGCAGGGAATAGACAACTAGCAACCAGGGATTACAGGAAGCATTTTTTTTTAATATGGGGCAGGTGATCAGTGGGTGGAGGGACCACTAGCCACAAGGAAATTACTGGGGCATTTATTTTAAATTATGGGGCAGGTGATCAGTGGGGGGAGGGACCTCTAGCCACCAGGGAATTACTTATATTCTATATTGGGCAAGGATGCAGGGGAGGCAGAAATTCTGTGAAAGTTCGGAAATGGATTTCTGAACTTTTGCAGAAATGAAAGTCTGACTTTCACTTCAGTTCCACTGGCAAAAGTGTTTTTCACACACACCTCTACGAGAGTGACAAGATATTTTTAATTTTGGGGGGACTGTACTTGTTACACCTTTTTCAGGCGGAGTACTACTGTGGGGTTTTGAAGTGCTTGATGTTCACTAAGGGGAAAAGAATTTCTGAAGGGGGAAATGATTGTTGGTGCAAACACAGAAAAGTGGTGATTTCAGGAAGGCTATGGTAAGGAGTACTGGAAAGAACAGTAAAAACTGATTCTGTGTCTCTTGTTATTACTGAGGTATCCTTGCATACTTTTTAAGACAGTATTTTAGGGGGCATTCTTGTATTATTTTTAAGACTTGGGAGATAACATGAATAGGCAAAGAGGTTGGAGAAGTAGCCTGAAATGGGATCAGGCAGGTCTAGAGTATGGTCTCCAGGCCATTAAGGCATGGGGAATCTTTGGAAGGGTGGTAGAGTGCAGTGGTTGTGGAGCAACCATGGTGTTGGAGATAGCATGGAGGCTGGGGTGCTGCATGGTGTGCAGACAGCTTACATAGCTAAGAGAGGAGGTGAGGTGGCTGAGGATGGTTCTAAGCAGGGTGGGAGAGAGGGGAAGGGGAGGATTGGAGGAGGTTCAAAGAGAACACCTGCTGGGCAGGGGGTGAATGAGAGAACTTAAGGGGGGCTGCAGGGGTTTTACAAACAGATGTAGAGGTAGATGCTAGAAAAAAGGTAGAGGACTGCAGGGTGGCAAAAATAAAAGGGTGGAGCATAAGGGAGGCTGCAGGAGATTTAGGTACAAGAGAAGTAAGGTATGAGAGGGGCCAGGGGAAGTGGCAAATGGTAGGATAGAAAAACTCAGCAAACACCATCAGGTAAGGGGCAGGAATTTGTGAAGAGAGCATTAGACATCAGGCTGCAAGCCATGAGGTAGGGCAGGAAAACAGATATGCACTCCTGGGGGCACTTGAGGTGGAGGATATCAAGGAGCATGGCAGCAAGAAATTCTCTGCAGTTGGGGGAGAGGTGAAGGTGTTAGAAAGATCAGGAAAGGGGGATGCACCTTTGTTAGGGACCATAGAGGGAAATAGCAAAAAAGTGCAAGAGGAAGGGATGAAAACAGTCTCGTGGGGGACATAACATAAGGAAGAGATGGGGAGGAGCTTACAGTAAGCTCAGGGAGGGCAAGGATAGAGGCAGGGAGGAAGGGAGAGGGCACCCACACACAGAGGGATTTGGACAGTAAGGAGGAAGAGATGGAATAAGGGGAAGGGTTACAGCCCACGAAAAAGGGGAGGCTAGGATGGGGAACTGGGGGACATCTGGGGAGAGGTTTAGTCCAGGGTGAGTGAAACTCTGGGGAAGGAGATGGACAAGGGGGATAATGGGACCAGGGAGGGAAATAGTATGAAAGGGAAGGGGTGTAAGCAAAACTATAAGAAGAGGGATGGGAGAAGCATGGTAGTGCTCTTAGGGGACTCAATACTAAAGGGAATCAGATGGGAAGAAATGGAGGCAGGAATGGCAACATTTGGGTTGAGTGTATCTCAGGAATGATGGCACTAAAGGTGAGGCACAATATACCCTCATGGGGCAAGCAGCAAGATGAGAGATCACACTTGATGTTCCACCAAGGCACCAATGATCTGGAGGGCAGTAGTCTTATGGAAGTGCAGACCAGGTTCAGGGAGCTTGCTAGGTTCTGCAGTAGTGCAGGGTTCAAGTCAATGGCTTTCTCTGAGGTACAGCCTGTGGCATGAGCAAGCACAGCAAGAAGGCAGATGATTGAGGAATTCAATCATTGGCTGTGAGGATGATGCAAACAGATGGGGTTTGGGGTAGTAGGGGAATGGGGAGCAATGTGGGAGGACAAGAGATTATTTGCCCCAGACAGGCTGCACCTGAGCAGGAAGGGATATGCAGTGTTAAAGAAGATGTTTCACGAGAAATTATCATTTAAACTGATTTGGGAGGGCAGTGAAGGGGCCTGAATGTGGCAGGTTTTATGGGAGGATCTCTGCCTCCCCCTCCAGAAGGGTGATAACATGATAGAAGAAAGCATGGACAAGCAGGGGTTAGCGGAGGAGAACAGAGGGGAAAGGAGGTCCTGGTAGACGGGATTATCAGCAAATTCCAGGAACTTAGGGAACAAAATGGTGAACTTCATAGGTTTACGGGTCTTTATGTGTTTTCTGAGGTCATTGACCTTTAGTCAAACTTGCCACCTTTAATGGTGGAACAATTGCTTTGTGTTACAAATGTAATCATCTAGTCTATTTTTAAATGTAGCCATTGTTGTACTCTTAACTATATTTTTAGGTATAGTATTCCAAATATTAATTATTCTTTGTGTATACCAATTACTTCTTTTGACTGTGTTGTTTATTTCTCCTTTTAGTTTATATTCGTGTGACCTTGTGTTTTGTTATACTATTTTGTCTAACTAATCCTATTGTTTCCATAGTACAATTATTTTGTTCGGCATTATATGCTAAGCAAAGATGTCTCCTGATTCTTCTGTACTCTAACGAGTACAGCACTAGTTTACTTAGTCTTTCTTTATAATTTAGATTTTGTATATTTTTAACCCTTTTAGTTACTCTTCTCTGCATTTTCTTTTTTTTTTAATTCAAAGTTTATTCACCACATTTTCCACATTACAGGAGGCAGTAATGAGCACTTTGACATAGGATTCATAAAACAAATCAAATCGTACTGCTCCCAACCCTTCCCTCCCTCCCAGCACAGCAGTTCATTCTAGCACTGTTATCACCTGCTAACTACCTATACCAAGAGTAATTAAGGTGGTAACCTCGGCTACACACTACTTCATAGCCACCGTAATTAAAGTATGAAGGGGATCCAAGATATCCTTATACCTATGTAGTCTGTTTTGAAGGCTAGCAACTGCCTTCTCTGTATGTATATTTGCTAAGATCTCATGGAGCCACTCCTGATATGTTGGACCAGTCCTTTCCTTCCAACGCCTGAGAATGACTTTTCTAACCAAGTGCACCACCATAGATATGTGAAATCTCCAGATTTTAACCTTTATGGAGGAGAGATCCCCCAACAGGCAAATATCCAGTGTAAAATAGTCCTGTAGACCCAGTAAAGGATCCAGATTGGTTTTTACTTGCACCCATAATAATGCTATCCAGGGGTACAACCAGAAAAAATGAAAAAGTGATCCTGTATACTGGGAACACTTATTACACCTATCGGTATCAAGAAGGCCCCATTTCACCAGTTTAGTTGGGGTATATTATAAACTATGCAGGATATGGAACTGCATGAGACGTAATCTATCTTGGGATACATATTTATGACAGTACATCCAGAGGATGGGCCACTTAAAAGTATAGTGGGGAAAAAATGAAACCCAGAAGTTGGTGGGGCCACCACCGCGTCCAAACCTCCATCGGAACAAGACTTGATAAATCTTAGAAATCACACCAGAAGAGACTAGTAAAGGGGAAAGTTCAGATACCAATGCAAAGGTTGGTGGACTGGGTGGAGTGGCCTCAAAAACCGTGGTTAACAAGTGTCTCAGTTGAAACACTTTAAAAGTCTGTGACTCAGGTATTTTAAACTTGTGTATGAACTGAGAAAATGAAAGCCACTCACCGACTTCATCCAGAAATGAAATTACTATCCCCTCTCCTAAGTGAGGAAGCCATGAATGGAGAATTTTCTGTTTGTTTATAGTGAAAGCCGGGGAATTCCAAATAGATTGAGCGAGATCATTACTTTGATCATAATGCAGGAAAGAGCACAATTGCGAATGTACTCTTAGTGAAGTCATGATAGTGGGGCAATTATTAATGTCTTGCATCTGAGAAATTTTTAGATAGAGTATAGTCAGGGGGATCCATGTTCATAGACTGGAAAAAATCGAATTCGATCTTAAGCCAAATCGGGTTCATGTTATCTGGACCCGGTCTTACCCATCTCAGGTATTTAGCCAAATGACTAGCCCAGTAGTAGATGGGCAAGTAAGGATTCTGAAACCTCCCCTCATTCTTAGGTGCAGCTAACTTGTGGTATGCCAGCCTGGAGGTCTTATTCAACCAAATAAACTTGGTAAAGAGTTTATGTGTTTTCTGAAACCAACTTAGGGGGAACGAATGAATTAAGATGCGACAAAGGATAAAATAAACAGGGAAACACATTCATCTTAATAATATTAATACGACCCCATATTGATAATGGGAGTTTATCCCATCTATCTAAATCTTGAGTGATCCCCTGCAGAAGGGGGTCCAGGTTCTCCTTAAACCACAAGGAGGGATTACGCGTTTATTTTATGCCTAAATATTTAATAGCCCGGGGTGACCAGCAGAGTCCCAGAGAAATAATGTCAGTCTTAAAGACTTTATGGTTAAGATGGAAAAAGGATGTCTTATTGGGATTTAACTTATAATTCAAGAAACTACTAAATCTATCAACCTCCCTTAGCATATTCGGGATAGATATTAATGGATTAGCCAAATGTAGGAGAAGGTCATCAGCATATGCTGTTACTTTCACTACCTCATTCCTAATGGGAATACCTTGTATCCCTTCATTGTTGAGAATATGTTGAATAAGGGGTTCCAGATAAAGACTGAAAAGTAATGGAGAGAGAGGGCATCCCTGTCTCGTTCCTGATCGCAGTGTAAAAGACTTGGAGAAGGTTCCATTCCCTGAAATCCTCGCTGTAGGAGACCGGTAAATTGCCCTGATCCAATTTATGAACATGGATGGGAATCCAAATGCCTTGAGGGCTTGAAAAAGAAAAGTCAAGTTAACCCGATCAAATGCCTTCTTGGTGTCCAGGGAGACCAACCCCGTAGGATATATGGCATCCCTGAACTCCAAGAAGACATGGGAGAGAGTACGCAGGTGATCTGAAGATGCACGTCCTCTCATAAATCCCACTTGAAACATACTCACAAGATCTGGAAGAACCAGGGTTAGTCTATCTGCCATTATCTTCAAGAGAATTTTGACATCTTGATTCAGCAAAGATATTGGCCTATAGCTTTGAACCATTTCTGGGTCTTTGTCCAGTTTAGGTAACAAAACTATCAATGCCTCAAACAGATGTGCATCTGCCACCTCTCCAGACAAGATATGCAAATAGAGCTGATGCAACACGAGAAGTAGTTGCTCCGTAAAAGCTTTATAAAATAAGGCCAAAAACCCATCTGGACCCGGGACCTTACCCATAGGCAAGTCCTTTATAACAGTTGCTATCTCTTCCTGTGATAAAGGAGACAATATGAATTTCTTTTGAGAGTCAGATAGTAACGGAAGATGAGCTTCCTTGAGATACTCATCCAGCTTTGGAATGGGTGGAGGACTATCCATGTCCCTATATAATTGTTCGTAAAAGGTAGCAAATTCCTGGACTATCTCTGAGGGGGATACCTTCAGGGTCCAGTCAGACTGAGACCTTATTGGGGTATACATCTTGCTGATTCTTGTTGTTTTAAACGTAGAGCCAACAGGCGCCCCATTTTTTCTCCTTGATCTGTAAAACTGGCCTTTGTACAGATTATTGCCAACTCAGCCTTTTCTCTTAACATTCCCAGATACTTATCTTTATATATTAATAACTTCTGTAACTCCTCTTGAGAAATTATATCTGGGTGTATACTTTCTAATACCCGTATCTGAGACAATAAAAAGAGTAACTCTGTTTCCTGTGCCCTCTTCCTCCTTGTAGCTAGACTAATAAGAATACCCCTTATATAAGCCTTAAAGGCTCCCCATAAAATATCCGGTCTTGCACTATCTATTGGGTTGGTGGAGAAGAAAAACTCTATCTGTTCTTTCACCTCTCTTTTATACTTTTCATCTTTTAGTAATTGTTCATTTAATTTCCATCTGGTCTCTCTTTTGGGGATATTAAGAAAAGCCAAATTACCCAATACTAAAGAATGATCCAATATTGGACCCGGTTGGATTGAGGTGGATAGAACCCCTGGCAAGAGCTCATGGGAAACTAATAGGTAATCAATGCGAGATTGCGTGACATGAACTGGCGAGCAATAAGTATATTCCCTAATATTAGGATGTGTGACCTTCCAGACATCGCACAATCCACACTGATCCATCATCTCCATAAAGGCCCTGTGTCCAGGTATCGGTCCCCTCGACCCAGTGCTTGATCTATCCAGCTTTGAATCTGAAACTAAATTAAAATCTCCCCCTAATATAATTGGAATAGGGAGTATAGGAAGAATCGTGGAAATCAATTTCATAAAAAAAGAGGGATCATCTGTGTTTGGACCGTATATGCTACCTAAAACCAATGGCATAGCCAAATAGTGCCCTGCACTAAGACATATCTGCCTTCTGAATCCTTAAATACCTGAGAAGGGACAAATGGAATATTTCTGTTAATCAGTATCATGACCCCACAACTATTGGTTTCCCCTGAAGCATGAAAAACCTGACCTCTCTGCTGTCTTCAAAGTTGTAATACTTTGGAATCCACTAAATGAGATTCTTGTATGAATGATATCTGGGCACGTAACAAACTCAGGTGTTTAAGTACCTGATATTGTTTCAGTTTTTTCCTGATCCCCTTCACATTCCACGTAGCAATATTAATATTCTAAGCCATCTATTATATAAGGTATTATCCAGATAAAGTATCTAACATATCCTGCAGTCATGTAACAGGTGATTCTATTTCCTTGAATCTGCTGTGCCAGCTCCCACCCCATTGAACTCCTGTCCCTCCCCACCCACCCGATTACCCTTGAACAATCCACATCATCCGTGAATCCAAAACATAATCCAAAATCCACCCAAACCCCTCTTATCGCTAACAATGTTCAGCAATTCTCCATTTACTACTCCTCCCCCAGCCCCACAAAAAGCCGTCCCCCAAACCCTGTATTCTTTATAATACATTCCCCTTTTTTGAAATGCTAGTAATAAATGAAAGAGAGAAAGAATGCAACATCCCTACTATACAAGCCCTTGTATCTACCGCCTATCTCCTAATGAGGGTCATTAGTAGTAAGCCAATATCAATAAAACATCGTCCCCAGTAACATCACGGCTTACAAGGGCATATGGCTTGTTGAGTGTGATAAGGCGCCTCTTGGCACAGGATCGGGAAGTCGGCCTCAGCCAAACATAACATGCATTGAGCGGGCCTTCATCTCAGCAGGCTCTCCAGCCCTATAGGGACAAAGCCCTCGATCCTCTCCTCCCAGTTGCTGCACCTTTGCCCCAATTAATCCCAGCTTATCTCCTACTTTAGGAGCCCTTGGCACTTAACATGCATGGAGCACAAGCTCCCTCCTGTATTATGAGTGTGTAACAGCATCCTGATGCCTTACAAAGGAAGGGACACCTCAGCCCTTGTAATTGAGTTTCCCAAAAGGCTAAAGCCTTCCACCAAACCCTTCCTTACTAAACTCCCACAGGACAGGGGGAGACCTGATGTTACTAAATAGGCATTGTTTTCTGCCAATATGAAAACTAGTGAGGCTTGATTACTTGAGACCCCAGACCCAGACAAAACAAGCAGGAATATGCTTCCGTGATTGGAACACTTAGAAAACCGAAGGGCCCGAAACCCCAGACCCAGACAAGACAAGTAAGAGCATGCATCCACAACTAGATCACTATAAAAAAAAAAAGAAAGTCCTTTCTGCCCCATATTCGGGCTGAAGTGAGAGTCCAAGAATGTGTAACCGTTGCTTTCCAGAAGATCCCTTAACATGAGTACCCAGCTTTCTCAAAACGATTCTCATCTTGTTGAGAGAGCCCTAAGGCCTTTCATGTGTCTCTGAAGAAATCTGGCAGTGCTAATTTTAAACCAGCAAACGCTGCCTCCAGGTCTTCATAGGTAGCCCAGGAACCAGCCACCAGTACCTGTAGCCTGGTCAGGTATCCCATACGAAATTTAAGTCCAGCCGCAATAATTTTTGAAACAACAGGATGAAAAGCCGCTCGCTTCAAATGGACTGAACCCGGGATATCTTGTGCTATTCTAAGCTTAACTTGCTCCCAGCAAACTTCTTGGAGTTCTATCACTTTGTACAGGGAATGTTGTCACTCTAAAAAATTTACAAAACAGCAGACTATAGGTCGGGGCGTTGCTCTGGAAGGGAGCTTTGGTCTTGATGACCTGTGGGCTCTCTCAATAATATATTTCGCCCCAAATGGGGAAGGGCCTGCAATCTTCTCGACCAACTTCTGGTTAAAAGCTATGGTATTCTGGCCCTCTTCTCCCTCTGGTAACCTGAGGATCACAACATTATTTCTCTGGCTACGACCTTCAAGGTCTTCAATCTTGACCTCAAATCTAGACAGTTTCTGATGCATTGCTGCCATTTCAGGCTCGAACCTCTCGACTTGCTTCTCTAAAGAGAAGATCCTAGTTGTGTTGTCTGACGTAGTGAGGGTAATTTCTTCTATTTTTCTCATGAGCGATTTCATTTCTGATGCCGTCTCCTTGATCTCATCTCTGAAAGGTTTAAATTCCTCCAGAAATCTAGACAATGTGAGCGGCTCCTGATCCGCCCCTAGATTCAGAACATTCCCCTTTTCTGTTCCACTCAAGGCCCGGGATTTTTTTGAGGCCTTCTCTGGTGTAACTGGCGGGGTGTGTTTCTGCTGTTGTTTTTTCATGTAAACGTCCATTCTCTCTCAAAATCACCCTGCAAGGGCATAAAGTTGTAGGGAACCAGAATAACTTGAAATTAGAGGTTTAGAGATCGAGAAAGTATACCAGAAAACAAAAATATAGAGACGGGAGGCTGGAGCTATACAGAGGAGCCACTATCCGGTAGCTTGCATCACGTGGTTCCCCTCTCTTCTCTGCATTTTCTCTGTCATTCTCTTCCATTCTACTGTTTGTGGTGGACAAAAGGGGGAGCAGTACTCCAGATGGGGCCTCTCCAGACTGGAATACAGGGGGATGATTACATCAGGTTCCCTACTTTTGATGGTTTTAAATATACACCCTAGTATCCTTTGACATTTTTTAATTGTAGTTTTTGTAAGTGAAAAGATAAGTTATCTGAAATGATTACACCAAGATCTTTCTCATTTGAAGTTACCCGTAGAACAATGTTGTAAAGTATATATGTCCTTCTTGGGTTGTTGTGTCCCAGGTGCATAACTTTACATTTTTTCTCATTAAATGCCATTTTGTTCTGCTTTGCCTAGTTCTCTAGGTTAGATATACTTTCCTGAACTTTTTATCCTGACTGGTGTTCATTAACTATACTTCCAGTTTTGCAGTCATCAGCATATTTACATAACCATGAACTGCTCTTTGCCTGCATTGTGGATACCAAAATATTAAACAAAGTGGGCCTCCACTTGTAACTTGTCCTTATGGTGACATATTAGCCCTTATTGCTACTCTGTGATTTCTTTCTTTCAGCCAAGAGGTAATCCAAGATAGTATGTTGGGGTGTAATTGTAACTTGATTAATTGGTCTATTAATATTTTGTATGACACTGTGTCAAAAGCCTTGGAATAGTCCAAGAAAAGAATGCCCACATGCATTACCTAATCCAAGGCTGTACTAACAGGCTCAAAAATTTGTAGCAAGTTCATCAGACATGACCTCTCTGGGTTAAAGCCATGTTGTGTTATATCAGTCATGCCCATTTGTTGTATATGAGATGTTAAATGCTCTTGAAGTAGCCTTTTTAGTAATTTACCCAGGACATACGTCAGACTTACGGGTCTGTAGTTCTGAACATCTTTTTTACTTCCGCTTTTATATATCAGAGTAACTATGGCTTCCTTCCATTCTGTTAGTGCTTTCCTTTCTCTTAAGGAAGCATTAAATAAGAGGGTTTTTGGTCCCTTCAGTTCCCCTGCTAATTCTTTAAGTAACTTTGCAGGCCAACATGGTGGATGAGAAACTGGACATAGTAACAGTAAGTGAGGCCTGTTGGACAGAACATCATGCCTATGAGACAGTTATCCTAGGTTACAGACTGTTTAGGAAGGACAGAGATGGTAAGGGGGAGTGGGGTTGCCCTAACATCAGAGAAGACATTAGAGCAACAGAAGGGCAAGATGAGGTAGGGGAGACAGAGCTTATGTGGGTCACGCTTGACAGATGGACTAGGGAATCAATGAGGATGCGGTGGTTTACAGACCTCTGATGCAGGGGGAAGAAGGGGATAGATAGCTGATATAGGTAGTTAAAAGATGGCTGTCAAGGGAGAGCTTCTGATAGTGGGGGACCTGAACCTTCCTGTCATGGACTGGGGGATGCCGGCTGCAGCATCAGCTAGGAACAGGGGGATCCTAGAGGTGCTACAAGGGGTATTCATGCAACAGCTGGTCAGGGAGCACACTAGGGGAGAAAATCTTCCTGATGTGGACCTCACAAAAGGGAAGAATGTGGAAGAGGTGGAGGTGGGTGTCGGGCTAGGAACTAGTAATCACAGTATTGTGAGGTTCAGGGTAAAAACAAGGAGGGAGACAAATCAGACTAGAACGAGGGTGATGGAGTTCAGAAAGATGGACTCTAACAGAATAAGGTGGATATTTGAGGAAGAAATGGCTGGGAAGGGGAATATTGGGGTTGTTGAAGAGCTATGGGGAACAACTATCAAAGGAGGGGTATTGAAGGCCACTGACATATGCATTAAGATGGTGGCAAAGAACAAAAAGAAGAGAAGACCGCTCTGGTTTACAAAGGAGATGTCAGGGGCAGTCAGGGAAAGGAACAGAGCATTCAGGGACTATAAGAGGACACAAAGGAGGGAGGACAGGGAGGCTTATAGAAAAAAGAGGAGGGTGGCAGAGCAGAAGATAAGGAGGGCTGAAGCAGATACTGAGGAGAATTTAGCTAAGTATGCAAAAAAGGGGGATAAAAAATGTTTTTAGGTATGTGGGAAAGAAGGAAGGCGAGGCAGGGGATAATAAGGTTGCGGGGGAGGGAGGAATACAGCTGGAAGGGGATTTTGAGAGAGCAGAGGTGTTGAATAAATACTTCTGCTCAGTCTTCATAGAGGAGGGGGATGGTAGGGGACCAGAGCTGGGGAGAGGGGCAGGGAAGGCAAAATGGTGGATCCTAGTATGTTCAGCATAGACAGGGTAAGGGAGGAACTGGATAGGTTAAAGGTTGACAAGGTAATGGTGCCGGATGGCTTTCACCTGATGGTGTTCAGGAAGCTGAGGGAGGAGCTGGCAGCCCCATTGATGAGACTGTTTAACTTGTCCATGGATATGAGATGTGTGCCAAGGGACTGGAGGAGGGCAGACATAGTGCCACTGCACAAGGGGGGGCAGTAAATAGGTGGTGGAAAATTATCACCCTATTAGCCTCACCTCAGTAGTGGGAAAGGTGATAGAAGCACTAATAAAGCAAAGGGTATTGGACTACCTGGTGGACAACAGACTGCAGGATGAAAGGCAGCATGGATTCATTAATATGAAGTCCTGCCAGACAAACTTGATAGAGTTTTTCAATTGGGTGATGCAGGTGGTTGACTGGGAGATGGATGTGGCCTATCTGGACTTCAGTAAGGCCTTCAACACCATCCCTCACAGAAGGCTAGTAAATAAGCTAGAAAGCTTAGAGACGGGGCAGAAAATAACTAGTTGGGTGGAAAACTGGTTGGCGGGCAGAAGTAAGAGGGTGGCGGTAAATGGAGTGCATTCCATGGTGAGGAGGGTGACTAGTGGGGTGCCTCAGGGGTCAGTGCTGGGGCACTCCTTCTTAATATATACATAAGTGATATAGCAGAAGGTCGTGAGTGATGGGTGTGCCTATTCACGAATGATAAGAAAGTCTCTAATAGGCTGGACATCCCTGGGGTGAAGGCCATGAGGCAGGACCTGAGAATGCTGGAGGGGTGGTCGGAAACTTGACAACTAAAATTCAATGCTAACTGTGCTGTGATGCATCTGGGTCACAAAACCTGAGAACTGCTTGCACATTAGGAGGGAAAGAGATCAAAAAACAGAGCAAGAGAGGGATCTGGGAATTGTAGTAGCAAGCAAACTTAAGGTAGGTAGCCAGTACAGCATGGCAGTGAGGAAGGCAAATGGAATGTTGACTGTTGGAATGTTGGGAGAGGCATAACTAGCAGAAAAAGGGAGGTGCTGATGCCTCTTTACAAGGCCATGGTAAGACCACACCTAGAGCATGGGGTCCAGTTCAGGAGACAGCACCTACATAAGGGTATCGATGGGATGGAAACGGTTCAGAGAAGAGTAACCAAGATGGTGCAAGGCATGCAGAAGAAACCATATGAACAGAGGGAATTGGATCTGTACCCATTGGAGACTAGAATGGAGAGGGGGGACATGATTGAAACTTTTAAATATATAAAGGGGATCAATAAGGTGAAGGTGGGGAGCTTATTCAGAAGGAAGGAAGGAAGGAGGGGGCTAAAACTCAATGGCATAGCCTAAGATGGGAAGGTGGAAGATATAGAGGTAATGTGAGGGGGCGGTTCTTCACGGAAAGTGTGGTGGAGACCTGGAATAAACTACCAGAAGAGGTGATGGAAGCAGAAATGGTAGAAGGGATTTAAGAGGGCATGGGACAGACATACAGTGGTGATCTCGCAAAAGTATACCAGTTGCATGATTTACCGGTACCGTGCAAATGCAGTACCTGTTGAATACCACGCAATAACAAATAGTGCACAGTAATGATATACTTTTGTGTGATCACCACTGTATGGGATTGGGAAGTGAGGGGAAGGGGAGGGCCCATAAGAGTGGAGATGAGTAGGAGAGGGGGGCTATGGGCAGACTTGATGGGCCGATGTGGTCCTTTTCTGCCATCAGATTTCTATGATCCTATGATTCTGTGTCAGAAGAAAATAATCTATATTTGTCTGGGAAGACTGCAAGAACACATCAAGTGATTCAGTGTCAATTACTGCTTCTAGTTTATTGTCACTATGGTCACCGTCACCACCACCTCCACTATCACCCATACCAACTACACAGTCCTTTGGCCTGCCCCACTCAATTGCGTTTTTT
The DNA here is from genome assembly GCA_016271365.2 of Neoceratodus forsteri. Lineage (NCBI taxonomy): Eukaryota > Metazoa > Chordata > Ceratodontiformes > Ceratodontidae > Neoceratodus > Neoceratodus forsteri. Next base: position 990,836,578 of record CM057453.1, on the reverse strand, counting down.
GTCATTGCATGTTATATCATTACTGATGTTCCAAAATATCCTGCTTTGCTGCCACAACTGATGCTCTTTTTGCACAGACTGCATACAGCTTGAGAGTTATCTGCAGGGTCAATATAAAATAAATTCCATACTAAAGATTTACCCTTTGTGCTTTGTACTGTGGTGCATGGCATTATTTCTTGTAGAGTCAAGGGACCTGGAGGAAACCCTAGACTGTCATTTCCTTGTTCACATGAATTTTTGCCATTCATGGTCATTTTCTTCATATTCTTATGTTTGGCATATGTTTTTTTTCTGCACTTGCATTTCATGCCCCCCTCATTGAAACTAGTACCGACCTCATTGCTACAAGATTCAGAAGAACTCCAAGTGCTGGCAACATCAGGAGGGACATAGCCTGGGCTATCCCATTCACAGTCCCTACTATCGGCATTCACTGCCTCACCATCTGAGGTTATATTTGAGGAGGATGCCTCCCCCTCCTTGCATGTTGCTTCAGCAGCTGGAAGTCTCCTGGCACATGTGACAAAATGTTTTGTACCTCTATGAGTAACTCCTGTCAGTTCTTTCCAAAACTCTACTATCATTTCATCGGTTACGTGTTTTTTTTTTGGTTCAGGAGGACATTTAGTGTCCATCCTTGTGATGTCATTAGTGCCCATACAGAAAAAGAAGGGTTAATTTTCAGTTGTTTTATTCTCAAAGTCCTTTCATTTCTCAGTATTTGTACCATTCAATCATTCATTTTTCATTTTTTATCTTTACCCTTCATGTTTTGCTCCCAATATCCCTTCAAATAACCTTCAAATGACCCATCTTTTTGAGCAGTTTATTCTGAACAATTCATTTTCCATTTTTTATTATTCTGAACCATTCATTTTCCATTTTTTATCTTTCATGGTCAAAACTGCACCCATTATCCATTCAAATACTCTTGAAATGACCCATCTAGTAGCAATTAAATTATTTTAACCACTACATGTGTTTTCTTTTTTGTTTAGTGTGGCTGCTTCACTTTACTGCTTTTTCTCAATTGATATTAAGTAAAATCAATGGTTGGGTAAAACAAAATCCAGTGTGGGACTAAGAAGAGCTGACTGACTGAAGCAAGGGTATGAGGCATTTTCCATTATATAAGGGGGAAGCATAAAACTAAAAAGATAACCCAGAGGGAAGTGGAGTGCACACTACAATCTAGGGTCCGATTTCAGTGTTAACATGTATCACTGCTGTTATTAACTGCAATATAACTACACTGCATTGACTTTCTATTACACTCCTTTACCACTATATTATTTTTGTTATTTTTAGATGCACACTGTAGTAGCACTGCACACACTTAATTTTTCTTGAACACTTCTTTATGACTGCATCACTTTTGGTACTTTTAGATGCACACTGTAGTAGCCCTGCAGAGACAACAATTTCTCTTGTACACTTCCTTCAACTGTATTACTTTTGATATTTTTATATATGTACTGTAGTAGCACTGCACACACTTAGTGCAAATTTTTAAATAATTCTCACTTACTTTTTCCCACATTATAGTTAATAGTTATTGCTAACATAATGGAAAACTCCTTGTAAATGTTCAAATTGCTTTTGCCACTCTGGTTTCACTAACAGAGCTTTAGAGTTAATTTCCTCATGCACATTTCTTTAGATTAGTTCAATTTAAACTAGTTTTTTGTTCATTTTTTATCCTTTCACCATCTCACAGGTAATGTTACTGTAATCTTAGCTTCATACATATAAATTGTTTATGGTAAATCTACTCCAGGTATTCACTGCCACCAGTACCTGCATTTGACGCAAGCAAACCACACAGCCACCATGGTGGCATGCTCTATTTTCCACCCTTTTCTAACCCTGGCAGGAGGTTTTCTAGTCCCATCCCCAGCCTCAGGCATCTCAGCCCACATAGTCATGTTGGCAGGCTCCTGAGTTCTCCAGTCCCTTACAGAAATACAAGTGTGCAGCATGCGTACAGAATTTATGCCACACACAAAATTGTTCAGTGACTGCAGGTGGTTCACATACACCAAGTGAACCTAAGTGAACCTAATAAAGCTTATCATGTTCACATGTAGCATGCTTGACATGCATGCAGCAGCTAAGTTAGAAAAATTCACAATAAACAATTACTTCTTGATAGCAAAAAAGGCACTTAATTGTTTTTATCTGTTTTGCAACAGTCCCAGTAACAGCTTAATCGGGGGGTTTAAAGTCAGTTGGCATTCATCTGTTTCCCCCTCCCTCGGGTCGTGCCTGAAAATAGGCAGGATTTGTCTAGTGCACTTACCCAGTCAACAAAAACTAAATAAATAAATAAAAAAACTCTCCATACCTTGCAGTTCATTGTTGGTGTTGGTGGAGAATCCTTATTTTCCCCCATCACAACCCATTAAATTCCTACTGCACCCAAGACCAGTCTGCTGCATTCCTAACCTTCACACATGCTCAGCCCACTGAGTCCTTCTCATACAGCCAAGCCAGCACAGTGTGTTCTCCTCCTCTGCACTGACTCACAGCCCAATGGGCCCCTTTTGCACCCAAGCCCAGCCCAGTGGATCCTTCTAGTACTCATGACCAGTCCAATGGGTCCCTCCTTCAGCCATGTCTAGCCAGTTGCTCTCCCTTACATTTGTGTTGCAGAATAGCCAGAATGGACCCCCCCATGACCCAGCAGTAAAGCCTACCTTAAAAGATCTCTACTGACGCTGTTGTACTTTTGTTATAAAATTAGAGCGTGGTCTGGTTGGTAACAGGGTAGAGTAGCAGCAGCTAACCACCCTGCCCAGCCAGTTGCTGCTGTATAGAGTCAGTCCCTCAAGTAAAATCCCAGCCAACAGCAACAGCAACCAAGAGAGAAGCTGCCTGCAGAACCAGATTGACAGGGTCCAGACTTCCTGTGCCTTTTTGTTGAGGTACATGGCTGTGTTTATTTGAAAATGTCTCTGTACTGTGGGGTGTGGAGGGACTCAAGGGAGAGAGTGCATGGACCTCTATCTCCTGGCCCTGCCACTGTGGGTGAGCAATCCATTGGGACCAATTTGGGAGGTTGATAGCTGCTGGAAAGGGATGGGATGGCACTACATCTCCTGGCTCATGGTGGGATGGTCCTGCTTCTCCTGACTCAGTAGGGTGGCCCTGCTTTTCCTGGCTCAAGGGGGTTGACCCTGCATCTTCTGGCTTGGGGGAGCAGGTATGGCCATACTTCTTCCGGCTCAGAGGGTGCCCCCTCTTCTCCTGGCTCAGAGGGTGACTCTACTTCTCCTGGCTTGAGTGTTTTACTCTCACTTATACTATACTTATTTTCATCTTGTCACATGCACCCACAGTGTAAGCCATCTTAAAGTGGCCAAGTTCTTGTTTTGTGCATTTCTGTGAATATAAGCTTTCTTAAACCGGATTTTTGGTAAAAGATGATTTTTTTCCTATATTGATATGTTTGTTAGCCATGGCACTGGGAACCTCTGTGGCTCTTTTTTTTTTTTGAATCACCATGTGAACATTTACTTCCACCTGGATGGAGACCAGAGATGGGCAGAAGGGACCTTGGTTTAACATCTCATCTGAAGGATGGCACCTCAGCAACCACTGAATCTGAATCCCCCAATCTACCTCCCCTGTACGACAATCCTTCATGAACCAGGACCACTATCAGCCCCACGACCAGCCTCCCCAGCTTAGCAATGTCCTTGGAAATCCCCCCTCTCTCATCTGGGGTATGTGCAAGTCACAGGGAGCGGAAGAAAGAGCAAGAATTCAGTGTCTGTGTCCCTCATTCCGTGACAAAAAGTTGAGAAGTATGGTCCACCACTACCATGGGTCATTGTCGCAAATGGCAATTAAATAAATACATACTACTCAGCTCACTGTGTGAAAAATTTAATTGTGCTGCATGTATTTCTATAATCACAGTAATCAGTGTTGGTTAAAGGCCCACATCAAACAGCATCCAGCTGAAGAAGAGGGTTGGAGAACTTTACTAGTTGCCTTTAGTATAGTGACAGAGCAGGGGTATGAGGAACACCTGGACAGCAAAGACTGCTTTTTTATAGGGGATGGGGAGAGTGAAGAGGTGCCACTGGATGCCAATGACTTAATTTACATGGAATGAGAGGAGAAAGGTGTAACCCAATGGATGCTAAGGACTGCTAGTCCACTGCCCCAAACCCTTGACATAATCTCCCTTTACACTCCACCAAACCCCCTCTGTGGAAAGGGGGAGCAGTTCAAGATGTGGGATGGAGGCACACAGCCAGTATGTTCTTCACTAGCTCCAGCTTCTGGGGCTGGCTGGTCTGTGTGAAGGGGGTTCCAGCTGTGGGGGTAGACTGCTCAATTATCTCCAACACTTGATGTCACCTCTCTTTACAGATCACTAAATCCTCTCTGATGCCCTTTGCACTCCTTTTACAGACCTTGGGGACTCCACCCCAGCCCCTCTTCTAACCAGCAACACTTGTCAGCTGCAGCAACCTTAACATTCCTGTCCTTTTCTGGTCTGCTGAGACCCCCTCATAACCTTGACCCACTGCCTCCCTGCATGGCCCCCACTGACACCTCCCAGACTCATTAAACACCCAACCACCCCATACAGGCTGTCAAGATACTTTTCCTCCACAGGCCTGCACAGCCCCAGACACTAGCCCCCTTCCCTTCCCTTTGTTGCCTGACACTAGCTAAGCCTCATTACATAGCCCCAGATACTAGCTTCACCTCCTTCCATGGCCCCCAACATTGCCTGCCTTCCCTCCACATCCCCCCACAGCTCCCTCCACAGTAACCATTCCATCCACAACCCAACTCTGAGTCCCCTTATTACCTCATTCTTTCAGGCCCGATCACCTCATAGTTTCCCAAGCACCTTTGCCATCTCCACAGTTTCCCACCCCCTCTAGCACCAGCCCACACTTTGCCACCAGTGATACTGACTGAGAGAGGTTTGAGCAGGGAGTCCAGTCAGGGAACTGGAAGGGAAATGCAGTGGTGTGCAGTGTAGTCAGCCAAGTGGAAGAGTTCCAGTTACAGAGAGCGTGGTCAGTGAGGGGGATGATGAACTTGGGGCAGGTCTAGTTGCAGGGAGTTTTGGAGGGCGTAGGGTGGTTGAGGTGTAGGGTGTTGATTCAGCTACAGAGAAGGTGGTTAGGATGCTATCTAGGTGACGATAGTTGGTTAAGACAGGGAAGCCACTGTTGTGAGGGGCAGAGCATGCAGAGTGAAAAAGAACTCACTAAACCCCATTGGTTGTTGCTACAATAGCCGTCATGGAAACAACGTTGTCATCATTCTTGTGCTATGCTCTTGACCCAAATCTCCCTTCTGTGATGGCATGTTTAGTCAGTCAGTGTTGCCATGGTAACAGTGTGATTTTTTTTTTTACAGTGCAATACTGGCATCTAAGCCATTAACCCCACACATTCACACTAAACTGACATTTTTTTTTATTTTCATAGTCAGACAAACTTGCTGGCTAGCCAATACTGACGTCAGCATGATGTCAGAATCTGACATACTGTTTTGCATCTGCGCAAATGTTCTTGATGTGCTCTACAGCTTTGCAGAAGTACATATGTCTTTGAACATCTGCAAGCTGAAGTGAAACATAAATGGACTGTGGATGGACTGATGATCAGTTGGTGAAAGGACTGTTGGAATATAAAATCAGGTACAATTAATAAAAAAAAATGAAACAGCTGGTGTGAAATGTTTTTTTTTTTAATTCACATTGCCAAAAAAACAATAAAGTACTCACAGGGGTTGCAAATATGTTAATCACACCCATGGGGCATGGCACCCGGCTTCACCTTATGCCACATTACCTCACAAGGATGTGATTTACATATGGTTAATGCAACCCTGGTCATTTCTTATTGCTTAAATATTTCAGACCTGCCACAATAGCTTCTTGTTCTGCTGTGACCATATTTGATCTCCCAAGACTCTATGCTATTATGAAAACTTGTGCAGAAGAAGCAGGACTTCACTAAAAAAGAAAGTCTTCATTTCTGACAACCCTAGGTAAGTAAATGGGTAAATAAAGCCAGTCCTCTAAGATACACCCTAGTGTAATTGTTCTTATGACTTTCATTTTTTGTAGAAATAATTTGGAACATCTTGCAAAACTGATAGATTGAACTTGCATGTTGCTTTAAAAATCTGCTCAGCAAAGACTTCATTTCCCATGACCCTTTTGCTTTTTGGCAGGATGTGATACTGCCATAGGGTGGCACTTCCTAGTTCCCTCCTAGTTTGAAAACAGTCTTGGCAGTTGCAGCTTCTTTGTGAGACCAGTGAGAAAAGATATGTAGAAATTGTTTAGGTATTTGTTTACTACAGTTTTATAAACATTTTAACTCAGAAAAGTGTTTTTTACTCTAGGATAGTTTTAGAGAGTCTCTTAGCTTAAATACAGTGCAGTTTTGCAAACTTGAAATTGAAATTCTTGACTTTTTGCATATGTTTAATTACATGATACATATATTAAATTAGTGTTTTCTTTATTTTTACTGCATTTTTAAAGTTTTGTCATACATAAACTGGACTTTTAGAGTAAGAAATGCGTGCATTTGCAGTTATTGAATGTATACCAACATGTGTTAGTGTGTAGTAGGACACTTGAGGCTTTCTGCTCCAGGCTTTGAATTCAAATGTAGTATTTGTAATGCTGTTGGGTTTGTATACTGTAGGATGTTGAAAGCCAGTGAATGTTACTATGCAATTTACTTCTCAACCCTGTGCCATTTAAGCTGAAGATATATATATATATACATACATACATTTTTTTTTTTTATTAGAACAAGGGTTCAAAATCAGGCACCGCTGGCTTAACAAAATATTTCATATTAGCTGAAGAAATGGTGGCAGTGTGTGCATAATATTTTGTGAAAGAAAACTAGACTATGCCACTAATATCTGATGTGGATTTTATGTTTATATATACTGTGAATTTTATAGTGTTCTTGGAGCGACTATAGTTTGTGAACCAGGTATCACAGTGGACAGAAATAGTATGGGGGATGGAATACCATGAATGCCATTACTCTGTCTGTACATTACATTTTTTCCAAATTGAATTTCTACCTGGGGGGGGCTTTGTACTGCATTCGTAGGGCACACTGTGCAGTATGGGTGCCAGGAGAACTCAGTCTATGGCCAGCTGTGGAGATGATCAGAAGACTGTGCCGGTTGCTGGCTCTTGATGTTGGTCAAGGGGGCCAGTAGGGTGATAGGGCACTACCTGCCAGAGTGGGGTCCACTAGACTACCAGGGACAGGGTTTGTCTGCTATGGGCAGATAGGGGCTAGGGAGAGGAAACCACAGGACGACCAGGGAATTCTTTCATTTTCCCAACAAGGATGGGGATCAGGGCTGGTGAGAGACCACTGGACCACCAGGTAGTGTATTGTTTTTAAACAAGGATGAGAATCGGGGCATGGGAGGGGGACATGGTCCAGCACACTCAGCTGCTGTGGTAGCATGCAGAGGAGTCCATAATGGGCATGCAAATAACCTTGTAGTGCAGTGGGTTCATCTGCATCTTTGTTTGAATATTTGCCCATAGGGGTGCAAGACTAACCAGTCTGTGCTGCGCATTACCCCTATGGTTGTTCTTCAGCCTGTACCCTTGTAGCATAGCACAAAGCATGGTGAACACTGGCTGGGTGCCATACTACCATGGCTGATATTCAAATTGATAGTGCAGCCAGGTCAGATTGTGCCAGAGCTGGTTGTCCCCATTTTTATGTTTGCTTGTGTGCATGTGCAAGAAACATTATGTGACAGTTTAGGAGAGAAGTGGGATTCTGGAAGTGCGGCACTGTGGTGGCCAATGCCCCCACTGCATTCTGAGGCTTGGCTGTGTTTTCCCAAAGCAGTGGCATGCTGCTGTTGACACTAGTTCAGCAAGCGTGCCACCAAGTTGAAACAAACTGGCTACTGCAATGAGGGAGTGACACGTCATTGCAGGGTGTGCCTTGCCTGGTGTAACATTTCAGTAAACATGGCAGGCTGTGGCTCGCTACCCGCTGCTCACTCACAGTCCCTAGGAAGTCAACTTCTCAAGTCTCAAGTCTCAAGTCTTTATTTAACCAGGCGTTCATCGTTGAGCAGAAGCTCATTTGCAAGATGGACCTGGGTGGAGCATGAACAATTGTATATACAGGTCAACACAGGTATTTACAAGGCAATACAGATAATACTCTTTACAGAGAGGAAGAAAAAGAAGTTCATATGTACATAGAATTATACAGATATTGTACAGATTACAAGGTATTTACATACATAGAAGTATCTATAGGAAGATAAAGCAGGTTATCTAAGGTTGCAGGAGGAAATGTGGAAGAAAAAATAAAAATAAAATATACACCAGGTAGAGGTGAAGGTAGGGGGAAGAGAGGGAAGTAGGGGAGAAAGGCTAGGAGGGCACGGTGCACAGAAAGAGTTGGTAAAGCTGGATGTAGAAGGTGGATGGAGAAAGAGATGCGTGTGAGCGGGGATTGAATGCTATAAAATGCAGGGGGCATGGTAGGATGTCACAACCCAGGGTAGTGAGCTCCTATCTGAGGTTGGGAAAGGAAGAATAAGGGGATGGATGGGCCTAGTGTTGATAAGACAGGTGGATAAGAGAGAGAACAATTAGGCTGGTGAGGAGCAAGCTGGGGGGGTCAGTACTTAAAATTGGGTCTAGGGGTTCAGGGGTGTACAATCCCCCTGTCGGCATAGGTTCCCCCTTTACTGCTGTGGTCTGCCAAGGGGGAGCCCAATCCCCCTCAGCATCATGCCACCAAACACAGATGTGCTTGCTGATGGGGAGCCCAATCCCCCTGTTGGCATGTTAACCCTCCCATTTTCCTGGTGATGCCCCACCTGACTGTGTGCCACACTAGGAGCCCACCCCAGTATGGCTAACATGATCCCCCCAAACAAATGTGCCACACTGGGAGCCCACCCCACTGTGGCCAAAACCTTTAATAAAGCAGAAAATGGTCCACGGTGAATTTTCTTTAAATTTTTTTACCTGAAACAAAGGAATTGGTCCCTCGCCGTTGTGTCCCCTCCTCCAGTCTGCACGCAACCTCTGCTCACCTTGCATCCCCACACACTCCCTCATCCCATACTTACCTCCGGAGCCCGGCGCAATGATCTCTGTGCAACCCAGTCTGTCGGCAGGTCCGTCGAGTTTTTATGCAGAATGACTGCGAGGAGATCGCTCGATTCTTTGCAAATAAGGTGGAAGACATTCGGAGGCAGTGTCCCCAACCTCACTCCAAGGTTGTTGCAGTTGATCAGTGTGTTGTCGCAGAGCCCGGAGTTTCCTGGAGTTCCTTTAATCTTCCGTACCTTGTAGACACTATGAGGATTGTCTGTGAGATGCACCCAACATGTTGTAGTTTGGATCCAGGTCCTACTTCCTTGATTATAGGATGTAGTGAACTTATTGGCCCGGTCCTTGCTTGGATTATTCGGTGTTCTTTGGAGATGGGAGTTTTCCCTAGCTCTCTGAAGGAAGAGGTGGTGACTCCCCTTCTGAAGAAAGCTTCCTTAGACCCGAATGACCTAGCCAACTACCGTCCGATTTCTAACCTCCCTTTTGTGGGGAAGGTTATTGAAAAAGTTGTGGCAGCTCAACTTGATAACCATTTGACAATCCATAGTTTATACAAGCCTCTCCAGTCAGGTTTTCGTAAGAAGCATAGCACCGAGACTGCTCTGATTCGGGTGCTCAATGATCTCCTGATGGCGAGAGATCAGAGACACCGCTCTATTCTGGTTCTCCTTGATCTATCATCAGCTTTTGATACTGTGGATCATGGGGTTTTGCTCGAACGCCTGAGGTCCATCTGCGGGCTTTCAGGTGTGGTCCTCAGATGGTTTTCATCTTACCTCCTGGGAGAACACAGAGAGTGGTTTCCAGTTTATGTTCATCCGGGGCTTTCTCTCTACCTTGTGGAGTACCTCAGGGGTCGGTGCTTTCCCCCATGTTATTCGCAGTATATATGCTACCCCTCGGAGACATTGTAAGATGGTATGAACTGAGGTTTCACTGCTATGCTGATGATACCCAGCTCTACCTGTCTTTTGCACCTGACCAGGTTAGTGCTATCTCGGTGCTGAATAACTGCCTCATTGATATCCAAGACTGGATGAATACCAGTGGTTTGAAGTTGAACCCGGGAAAGACTGAGGTTATGGTGGTGAACCCCGGTCATAGGGTTGAGGGTTTAGGGATGGGCTCCCCCTCTGGACTAGCTCTTGGGGTAGACCAGATCCCTACCTCTGAACAGGTGCGTAACCTGGGTGTGGAGCTTGACACTGGCTTGACCCTTCGTTATCAGGTGTCTGCAGTTGTCATCTCAGAAACATCTCCAGGATTAGGCACCTGGTTCCACCGGGCGATCTGCCGGTTTTGGTCCACGCCTTTGTGACATCGCAGTGTCAGTGGCTCAGTAGGTAGCACACTCGCCTCTGAGGCCAGGAGATCAGAGGGCTGTGGGTTCAGTTCCCACATCTGGCACTTGGGTTAATATCCCAGTACTGACACTGTAGTGCAGCATGAGAGGGGTGCTGCACTTCTGAGGTGTCGTCTTTCAGATGAGACGTTAAACCGAGGTCCCATCTGCCTGGATTGGTGGTAGTTCAGGTGGATGTTAAAGATCCCATGGCACTTATCGAAAAGAGTAGGGGAATTTCCCCGGTGTCCTGGCCAAATTTCCCTCATTCACTAAAAAAAATACCACCAAAAGCTTAATCTGGTTCTAGGTTAGTTTGCATTCATCTGTATCCCCCTCCCCCGGGTCGTGCCTGAAAATAGGCAGGATTTGTCTAGTGCACTTACCCAGTCAACAAAAACTAAATAAATAAATAAATAAAATCTCGTCTTGATTACTGTAACTCCCTGTACCTAGGGCTTGCTGGGGTTGATATCTGCCACTTGCAGCTAGTGCAGAATGCAGCAGCACGTTTGCTGACTGGGGTGTCTAGAAGGTCCCATATTACCCCTGTGCTGCGCACTCTGCACTGGCTGCCAATACAGTGGCGGATCACCTTTAAAGTGGGTCTATTGACCTACAAAGCCCTACATGGGTTAGGTCCCGACTATTTGAAAGAGCTTCTGGTGCCTTACACCCCTCTGAGACAGCTTTTCTCAGCTGACAAGGGGTTGCTGGAGATACCAAGGGTGAATTTGAAGTCTTCTGGAGCCCATGCTTTTGGATTTGTGGCTCCCACCCTCTGGAATTCTCTGCCCCATCAGCTCCGAGAAAGTACAACAGTGGATAGTTTTAAGAAGGCTTTAAAGTCATTTTTATGGAATCAGGCATTCCCTGTTGTATTGTAATTGTTTATTTTAATATTTTATTGGCTGTATTGTCAGTATATGTATTGATGTGTTGATGCTATGATGCTTTGTACAGCGCCTTGAAATATTTGAAAGGCGCTTAACTAAATACATTTTATTATTATTATTATTATCTTCGGTGGATCAGGAACACTTCTGCACTCTTCAAAGCCAACCGTGAACTGAAGAAATACTGGTAAGCAGTATAATGGCATAAATTTATTTTTTCAACTTAGGTGGATATCTCGGCCATGTTTGCGAATTTTTGCTCCAAATTTTCAACAAGGGGTTCTTGGGATCCCACCTCAGTCACTTTCATTTCATTACTTGGTCCCGAAAGGTGATTTTTGTGGTCACTGCACGAAATCACCTTTTGAGACCGATTAAAAAAAATGACAGTGTCAGTGTTCATGAAGTGGGCTCCCAAAAAGCCTGTGTTGCAAATATGGTGGAAAAATTCAAAAAAATGACTGTGTTATGAGCATTTATTGCATAGTTTCCATGCATGCTCATAATTTCACAAATTTTTTTCATTTCAGATGTTCAAAATTGCCATATTTTGTCACCTCCTTATGAACAGTACAGCTGTCATTTTTCACATCCTGGCCAAAATGTGTTTTCGCACTTCCAGCACAGAATAGCGTGGTCATTGTGGGAAATCAGTGTTCGGGACACATTAGAAGACTGTGGACGTATATATACGTCCAGAATCTATATACGTTCACACATATTCAGTTCTCAAAGGGTTAAGAAAATCACAGTGACACGGTTCATGAGCAGAGGTCCTAAAGTGAATATGTTGAAAATTTGGTGACGAAAGTCCATAACATGACTGTGTTATGAGCGTGCATTGCACAGTTTCCATGCGCCCTAATAACTTTGGAAATTTTCATTATTTTCACTTCCATTTTCAACATTGGCATTTTTTCATACCTCCTTATAAACAGTACAGCTGTCATTTTTCACATCCTGCCCAAAATGTGTGTTTGCACATCTGTCGCACAATGGCTAGGTCGCTGTGATAAATCAATGTTCGGGACAGATTATGATAATCATAGTGACAGTGTTCATGAGCAGAGGTCACAGAATCTCTATGTTAAAAATTTGGTGAGAATATTTCACAAAATGACTGTATTACGAGCGTGCGTTGTGAAGTTTCCATGGATGCTCATAACTCTGATAATTTTTAATATTTTCACTCCAGATTTCCAGCATTGCCATTTTTTCACAGCTTCTTATGAACAGTATAGCTGTCTTTTTTCACATCCTTCCCGAAATGTGGTTTCACACATGTGGCACACAATGGCGTGGTCACTGTGGCAAATCAGCGTTCAGAGCAGATTAACAAAATCACAGTGACACTGTTCATGAGTGGAGGTCTCAAAATGCCTATGTTAAAAAATTTGCTGAGAACATTTCACAAAATGACTGTATTACGAGCTTGCGTTGTGCAGATTCCACACATGCTCGTAACTTTTTAATATTTTTACTCCACATTTTCAACATTGGCATTTTTTCACACCTCCTTATGAACAGTACAGTACAGTACATTCGAGACAGATTAACAAAATCACAGTGCCCCTGTTCATGAGCAGATGTACCAAATGCTTTCATGAGGTGGGGGTTACAAAAAGGCCATGTTGAAAATTTGTAGTGCAAATACCAACAAACGCCAGGGGCATTATGGTTTCTAACCATAACATCCCTCTCTGTACAGATTGACAGGCCTCAGGGGTGTGCCTTTGGATTGCTGGCTGTAATGCTCATGCCATTCCATCCCCATCCAGCAGCCAGTGACAGGCATCGAGGTGTGCCTTGGACTCTTCTGCCCCAGAGTTCACCCCATTCTCCTATACTGCACCCATTTCAGTGTATGTCCTTATGGAATGGGGTGACTGTAAAGCTGAACAGTCCAAGGCACACCTCAACACTAGTCGGTGTCTGCAGGATAGGGTGAGGAGAAATGACTTGGTCGTTATGCGTGATGACCCAAAGGCATACTCCAATGCCTGTCCATCTCTACAGGGTGGAGGTGGGGTTCACGTGAAGTTCAATACTTCACTGCCATTCCTATTCTGCATCTGTCTAACTCTTGCACTTCCAATGCTAATACCAGCAAGCAGACATTCGGCATTGACAAATGCTTGTTTCATGTAGCACCCCCGTGTGCGTGCGCAGCTGGCTGGCTTTGAATATTGGGCCCATAATGCCTTACCTATTAGATAAGTACAGTTTGATTTGGGTGTAATGGGTTATGTGGGTATATAATTACATAATAACACTAATTTAAGGTTGGAAGGAACTCTAGATTTTGAAAGACTTAGTGAAATAAGTGTTGCATTACCTACAATATTTAGTAGATCAACAGCATGGGAAAGTAAAAAAAAATAACTAGAAACAATAAAGTTAAAATACAATTGGTGAAAATCCAGTGTTTTTTAACTCTTATGATACAGTAGTTTCTCTTTAACGCTGTCTTTCCCACTAAAACTCTGCTTTCTTTACTCCTATGTTGTATTGCCATTTGTATCTCACTGCTGCTCTCTATCTCTACTCAAGCTACTATAGGCTCCTCATTTTTACCTTTATTTTAACAGATCTGGCAAGATGTTGACTGTCTACCCTTCAGATAAATATCTTATCTTGTTTAATTCTAACCCTAATATCTCCTTTAGAACCTGTGACACTTTTGTCTCCACATATTTCTTTATGCTTTCCTTTTAGATACAATCAGAATACCTCAAACCCAAACCACTATAACCCTGGACACTGTGACTCGAATAGAGCAGGTAAGTCATATTTAATTTAGGAGTCAAAATTAGGTTTTACAGCCACAAGCCAGCAGGGCTAGTGACTGGGAAAATTAATTTTCTTGTTTGGTAACCAGGTAAAAATCCCCACAGATGTCTCCACTGGGCCTGCTGGTGTAATTACTGAAGTGTTACCTTCTCCAGTACAAGTCCACAGGGCTAGCTAAAGGAAAATATTACTAGCTAGACACAAAATCTGCTACATTTAGCTAGTGGGATAGTGCCAATTTTGATGCCAGTTAAGGAGTTTGGGCTAATGTCTTGTGCCAAGGAAGGAAGTGGGGCTATCGTTGAGGGCTGAGGAGGGACTAGTGTCTGGAGAAGTGGGATCCTAGTGTCTGGGGCTTTTGAAGATGGGTCAGCTAGGGTCAGGGGCTGTGGAAGAAGGGGGGGACTAGATTCAGAACCTGTGGAGGGAGAGTGTAGAGGAGAATGTATGTCTGCCTCAAGTGTCTGAGGAGTAGTGTCGAGAGGGCCTTGCAGGGGAGGTAAGAAACAAGTGTATATACAATTCTCAAAAGGCTGAGGAGGAAGGGGTATGGTTTCTTGGAGTCAGGGGGGGCACAGGAGGGAGGGACGGAGGTGATATCCATGGGCTTAGAAAAGTGGGATGCCAAGAGGGGGAAGGATGTTCAGAGAGACTGTGGTGAAGGAGAAGGAGGCATGGTGTGCGGGGGTTGAGTTGGGAAATAAAGGGAGGGGGTTGGCGTCTGGGGTGATGGATGGAGCCAGGTTAGTGTTGGGGGCTGTGGAAGGTGTACAGTCAAGGGGGCTACTGTCATGGGGGCTGTAAAGAAAATATGCTAGTGTCAGGTGCTGTGGACAGAGGGGGGCTAGTATTGTGGAGGCTGTGGAGGGAGGTGGCAGGTTTTGGGTGCTGTGGACAGTGGTGGCTGGTGTTAGGTGTCGTGGACACAGGTGGCTGGTGTTGGGTGCTATCAATAAAGGTGAGCTGGTGTAGGGTACTGTGGAGGCAGGTGGGCTAGTACCGGGTGCTGTAGAGGGAGAGGGCTAGTGTCTGGAGCCATGCAGGGAAGAGGCTAGTGTTGGATACTGTGGAGGCAGGTGGAATAGTTTTGGGTGCTTTGGAGAAAGGGGGCTCATGTTGGGTACATAACACTGTGGTGATGATTAAACACCAAAAGCATGAGTGAATAAAGTTTTCAGACCCTGCTTAAAAGCATCTACCCCTGGGATACAATGTACCACCTCTTGGTCAGATGTTGTTAGACTCACTTCCCTCCCTGTGCCACTCATTACAGAATCCCCTGAAAGGAATAAACAAGGTGAACTGTGAGAAACTATTTAGCCTGAGCAACTATTAAGATATGGGTGGTATGAGTAGAAAATGATGAAAAAGTGGTTCAAGAGGGATATGAGAAAAATGTATTTTATAGAAAGGGTAGTACAGTCTGCCAGCCAAGGTGGTGGGTGCCAAAACCATAAATGATTTCAAGCATTTCTGGGACCAAGTGAAGGATGTAGTGGTTACTCAATATATCTGTATTATGTAGGGTAACAGTGGGGTAGATAGTGAGGGCTAGTCCCCTGTATGGACAATTGGTCCTGGGGTTTAATAGGGAACTACAGACAGACTGGATGGACCTTTGGTCTTTTCTGTCATCTTTGTCTATGTTTATATTGCATCACATGTTTCTTATTATCCACTATGTGACTGTCCTCCATCTTTGGTCTGTGTCACAATGTCTTCCATGATTCTAGTGGTATAATTTTTTTTTGGGGGGGGCTACATTTGTGCCCTGTTCCTTAATGTGGGATGCATACTGGATGCAGGCCCCACCCCCAGAGAAAAGGGCAGAGAGTGAACTGTATCTTTACAGGTACTGTACAAGGCCTGTACAAGGCATCATTTTGCAGGTATGGTACAGGTATAGGACAGGTACTAAGCAGGCAAAGAAAAGACAATATGCAGACATTGGACAGTACTGCTTTTTTCAGCATGGACTCCTCCTTAGCCTTTTAGCAAACCTTACTCAACTCCTGATTGGTGCTTCAAGTTGCCAAGGCCCCTTGCAGCCAATCAAGAGTGAGCTCCCCCCCTGAGGTGGTACCCTGTCAAGGTTGTGCCTCCCAACTACTGTCCTTATCTCTTTTGAGACCCTGGTTTTCACCTTTTGTGAGGTAAACACTGGTAAGTTATGGTGTGGGTGTATAGGGCTGGTGATTCCATAGACACGCTACCTTATACTTTTTCAAGTTATATCCTCTAGCTGCCGGGAACAGCCAAATAACATCCCCCCTACCAACTTTTATTTACTATCTGACTGATCTTGCTGCCAATGTCATGATGTCCTAATAATGTCAGCATTAGTCAGCATGCACCAAACATGGCCTGCCTGGAGTTAACCTGGAGGATCACTTGCCCCCCCCTGGTAGCCACTTAATTAAATCTATATATTTTTGTATTTTTTATTATTATTCCTTTGGGCTTCTGCTGTGGCCACCATGGCTATCTGAGGGCTATCCTGGCCCTAGTGTGCACTACTGTCCTCCCACGACCTCATCTACTGACCTTCTTGGGCTTGATTGGAGCACAGGCAGCTTGTCTGTTACTCCCCTTGGGAAGTGTTCAATCTTGCCTGCATCCTGCAGACCTTTACAATGAAATTTAGCTGCATGGCATTCCTAAAGCCACAGTGTTGCTTAAACTATGTGACACCTCTCTCTCTCCCCTTGCCGAACTCCACTTTCCTCTACCAGCTCCCCATCCCCTTGCAGAGTTCACTGCATCCTGAAGGGGTGAAGGCACTGGCTTCCCACTCCCTCTGTCTTTCATTCTATGTCACCCTTCCACCTTAACCCCCTCCTTTCCCCCTCCCCTTAGGCCATCAGTACTTTCATCTGCCAGCTGTCCCCCCCCAGCAATGGTGTCATTCTCACTATCATATCCCTCTTAGCCCTAGCAGTAGGCTCACAAGCCCCATACCAATCTTCAGGTTTCCCCAACCCATAGCAATGTTGTTAGGACCCAATCATGGCCACAGGTTTCCAATCCCCCACCGTCCTGGGGGGGCAGCATGGTTTGGGTGGTCCCCTAGGTGATCCAGATGGGAGAAGAGGGTGAAAGCATGTGGGGAAGTATATTATGTGGGTCCCCTAGGAGGACCAGGTTGGGGACGAGGAGGCCATAACTGGGCAAGCCTTGTTAGGGGGTCCCTTTGGTCACTCAGATGAGTAAATAGGCTCCGGGGGGCCTATAGGTGGTCTGTGGTGAGGGCAAAGTATGGTGGCTGTTGAATCCTGGCTCTTGGGTTGTAGGAATGGTGTGAAAGAAGGTGCAGGTTGTGTCAGAATTCTAGTATGATGACTCTAAAGGTGGTCCAAGTGGAAGATGAAGGGGGAGTATTACGGCATACTGAATTGCCGAATCCCGATACCCAGGAGCCAAAACATTATAGTCCAACAGTCGATATCCGACAGTCTGGAATTGCCCAAAGCATTAGCAATCATAAATAAGGGGTATGTGGGTGGCAAAGCTCCCTGAAACACAGAAAAAACTCAGCTGAGGGCAATTCAAAAGTTATGGGATACCAACTATTGGGCTATAATATTTGGGATACCAACTATTGGGCTATAATGTTTGGAATCCTGGGTTTCCAGATTCAGCATTTTGGTATGCCATAGTAAATCTGATGATGGCACAGATGGGTATCTGGCCCATGTTATAGGGTCCTAAGGATGGTATGAGTAGGAGAAGTGGATGCAGATGTGTTTCAGACCCAAGTTCTATGGACCTAGGGGTGCTTCAGGTGGGAGATGGGGGTGGAGGAGAGTGTGGGACCCTTTTATAGGAGTCCTATGGCTGATCCAATTAGAAAAGAAGGGGAAAGATGTGAGTTGGACACCCTTCAATTGGTCCCTTGCCTGGTCCTGCTAGTAGCCGAGGGTAGAGGTGAGTTTAGAAAACCTGTCTGGGGATATCCCATGTATTAGGTGAGCATGATTGAGCACGTTCAAGAAGGGCGACTCAATTACAATGCTTTTACACATGGCTTCCTTGGCAGGGAAGACAACCGGATAGGGGGTTCAGCGACTATTGCGACAGGATGTCGCTATCTATACATGGGCACGGGGGTAGGGAGGTACCACGCTTGCAATAGGCAGAAGGGGAGGGAAGATTTGTGGGGCATAGTGCGGTAGTGGGCTGCTGAGCTGGCCATGTGGCATGGTGGGTTGGTGGCAGACTGGGGCTAATAGGGTGCTGTGTTTGGTTCTAGGCGTACTAGTTTTTTGTGCCATGGGTTGCATTTTCTTCTTTTAGATTTGATCCCCCCACCATGCACCCCCCGAAGTTGAGAATCCTTTTGTAGGGAGGTGTGGGGGGCAAAATCCCCCATGGAGGGCCCACATAAAACAATAAAATTTAAGTCTCCAGTTCTGTCTTGCTGATTGGCGTGAGTCTACATAGCCAAAATTCATTTTTGGTGATGTAGACTCCCAAACAGCGATCGCTAATAAGTGGCTGCGGTTATCACATGGAACCCTGTCTGGAAGTTCAAGTCTGGACAGTGTGGGAGATGAATGTGGAGGTTGGTGTCATATACTCTTCTAGGGGTGGCAGGACTGGTCCTGGTGGGCAGAACGATGGACATACAGTAGGTGGGAAATGCTAGTTTGAGATTCCAGAGCTGGTTTGGGTGGGGGAAGAGGAGGAACTTAACTGAGGAAGGTCTCAGGGCAGGTCCAGGTGCAAGGATGTTGGGACATAGGTGGGAAAAGCTGGTCCAGGGGTCCCACGGCAGGTCTGGGTGAGCAGGCAGGGGGAGTCATACATGTGGAAGGCTAGTCTCATGGTCCAAGGGATTATCTAGATGAAGGAACATGGTGACATACATGGGGACAGCCAGTATGGGTTCCCAGAGATAGTTTAAGTGGGCAAAAAGGGGAGATTTTCCTAGAGAAAGCTGGACCTTGGATTTCAACACTGATCCAGATGAAGGGACATGGAGGATGTACAGTGAAGTCTACCAGGATGAAGTGCAGTATCATAGTTTCCTTCATGACAAAAGGGATTGACTACCATTGAAATTGCATTGTTTACTGTAGTAACTCTGCTGCAGCATGCAACAGAACTGGGTTTAATCCTGGCTAGCTTCACCTGTAGGTGGGGAGGCAGCTCCATTGCTCTCAGGCCTGGTCCGAGTGGGTGGGCAATGGAAACGAAGACATGGGAAGCCATTCTAGTCATCCCAAGGCTGGTCCATTTGAGGATACCATGGAGACATAGGTGAGGCAGGCCAGCCCAGCAGTCCCATGGCTGATTCAGGGTGGGAGTAGGGAGAATGTAGGTGGGGAAGACTGGTTTGGGTTCCAGTTGCTGGTCAGGGTGGGCAGAGAGGGGACTTATAAGTAGGGGATGTTAGTCAGAGGTCCTAGGGCTGGTCTGGGTGGAAGAAAATGGGGTCCATAGGTGAGAGGGATAGTTTTTCTGATTTGTTGGCCATTTGATTCTTATGTTTTAGGACTATGAAATTTGCACTTTAAAAGGTATTTCAGGTACAGTTGAAGGTCTTGTTCATAACAGTTTTTCTATTTTTTCAGTTTTCTTTTGAAGGCTAATTAGCATTTTTCGTGCTTTTTTGAAGGGCATTTAAGAACAAATTGAGATGTTTTTCAATGGATAAAAACTGGTGTTTAAAGTACAAATTAAGTCAATTTGAGTTACTTCAAAAACTGAAGTATATTTGAAGGCATTCATTTTAGGTGGAAATGAAGGGTGTTCTGGGTGCAATTGAAGGGCTTTTTCATAACAGTTTTTTTACCAGTCTTTTAACCTTCTTTTTGAAGTCTAATTAGCAATTTTTGTGCTTTTTTTTGAAGGGCATTTGAGAACAAATTGAGTCATTTTTCAATGTATAAAAATTGGTGTTTGAGGTACAAATGAAGTCAATTTGAATTACTTCAAAAACATGACAATAACTGGATCAGTTTTTAAAAAAAACTGAAGAAAACTTGAATTGAATCTGAAGGCCTTCTTTTTCTGTGAGGGTGTCATTATATTCTTCATTAGTGCTAGGCTTCATACTGTCCACATTATTTTCAGTTGCATGAGCACCAGCACTGTGCTTCCTTTTAGAAGACTTAGTCCAGGAAATATAAGACATAGTAGA
The DNA here is from genome assembly GCA_016271365.2 of Neoceratodus forsteri. Lineage (NCBI taxonomy): Eukaryota > Metazoa > Chordata > Ceratodontiformes > Ceratodontidae > Neoceratodus > Neoceratodus forsteri. Next base: position 990,816,293 of record CM057453.1, on the reverse strand, counting down.
CACAACAGTGGCTTTTGCTCTGCAACAGAGAGACATCATACACTGTGTAGCTATGACAGGGCTCACAGCACTTAGCAGGCTAACAGACAGTGTAATACAGCCTAAATGTATTTTGCTACACTGCAGAGTGACACAGAGTAGCTATGTCACAGACAGGGCTCGGGGCACCTAACAGACAGTGTGTAATACAGGACAAATGGCTTTTGCTGTACTGCAGAGACACACAGAGTAACTATATGTCACAGACAGGGCTCAGGGTATCTAACAGAAAGTGTGTAATACTGCCTCAATGGCTTTCACTATATGGTAAAAACACATAGAGTAGCTATGTCCCTGGGTGTGGGGCACCAAACAGACAGTGTGAAATATAACCCAAATGGTTTTCACTATACTGCACAGACACACAGAGTAGCTATGTCACAGACTGGGCTCCGGGCACCTAACATACAGTGTTTAATACAGCCTAAATGGTTTTCACTATACTGCAGAGACACACAGAGTAGCTACTGTATGTCACAGACAGGGTACAGGACACCTAACAGATAGAGATGCAACTAATTAAAATTTTGCCGGTGAAGTACCCGAGAAGTGGGCACTTCACAGTGCCATTCCACTACACAGAGTGGCCAATATGAAAGGGTCACTTCACCTTGTAATTATTACTTTGCTTTGTCATCCCACCTTAACACAAAGTAAGACAAAGTGACAACAATATTGGCAGACCCCCACATACACAGTCATCAGAATTAATGTGTATCCCCAAAATGCTACTGTCTTGTGTCCAGAAAATTCCCCAGTGCTGACAAAATGAAATGAGAGCACAACAAGAAATGCAAAGTCTCCCAGAATTGATGGTGCACTCAGTCATGCATGCAGTATCACACACAGTCAACAAAATTAATGTGCATCCCCAAAATGCTACTGTTTTGTGTCCAGAAAATTCCCCAGTGATGACAAAGTGAAATGAGAGCGTAACAAGAAATGCAAAGTCTCCTAGAATTAATGGCGTGCTTAGTCATGCGTGCAGTGGTCACACTCAGTCACCAGAATTAATGTGCATCCCCAAAATGCTACTGTCTTTTGGTCAGAAAATTTCCTACTCCAGATGAAGAGAAATGAGAGCATAGAATGGAAAGAAAAGTCTCCATTTAATTCATGCCACACTCAGTCATGTGTGCACACACTCCAATAAGAACTACACTATGCTGCTGCTTTTCGAATTTCATGTAATGCTTCTTGGCCCAACTGGCTGATGCACAGTGTCTTGCCAAATGATGTGCTAGAAAGATAACCCGACCATTGAGTTAACCATCCATGATGATGTGATAATGCTGTTGGTTGCCCAATGTCTGCTGCACTGACCCCCAACAGGAAGGATGGCCTCTTTATGTACACTAATACTACCCTTGATAAGTTAATGTAATGGCACCATCATGGTTTTCCCCAGAAACCTGAGTTGATCTTAAATGTTCATGTTCATTTTATATATATATATATATATATATATATATGTACCAATATGCTACTCGAGAGACAAACTGTGACATTCAAGTTCCAAAATGTGTTTGGGCCAATTGTCATAACCATATCATATTTACATTGGGTACATGTGGTAGTATTGCAGTCTCCAATATAAAGCTAGTTTATAGTTCAGAGGTCCTAAAAAATGAGATTAAAAGTTCCCACAAGGCCAACGTAATGTGAGTAACATCGTGTCCTTGACAGCAAATTTGTCATATTATCAAACATAACTTTTTTTGATATTTCTATGTCTATGGTATCTATTTAGGTAGCATAATATTTAACTTTTCATTTTTTTATCATTAACTTAACTTGTTGGTAATTATGCCACAATATGTTTCCTGACCGCAGTATGCCCAAATCTGGACATGTTCAAGTTTAGCTACCACAGTCATGTCCTTGATTTTTTAGCCCATTGTTTTTTTGCACAACTATATTACCCTCATACGAAAAGACAGACACCACTGAATTTTCAGAAAGTGAAATATACTTTATTTACAAGGGATTTTTTCCACAGGATGTCACATGAGTAACACAGACTCCACAGGATGTCATGGAAGTAACACAGACATAACACAAGAAGTCACATCAGTAACATGGACACCGGAACAACAGTAGTATTAGTATCATACCAAGTGTCTCACTAAGTCATACCAAAAGTTATTACTAATGTTCAACCGAAACATTATTTTCTTACTAGGGATATTTGGTATAAAATGTTTTGAACATTTTGAAGATTGTACTGTAGTCACAACATTATAGTGACTTAAAATACTCACAAATGTTTTATGTTATATAGTGTAGTACAGTGTAGTATGGACTGAATCTCACCTGGTCTGCCTATTACATATACCAGCTTGACCCAAGCCTACAATAAGAGAGAAGGAAACCAACCTATATCTCTATGAGATGAATGGGGTGTTTGGGAGTAATGCATTCCTTTGCTGCCAGTGATATTCAAGGTTGAAGGCAAAACACCGTAAGTGTATTAATGACTTATAACATGGGGTAGATAAAGACAGGTCAGTAGTAAACAGCCATCAGGTGACCATTGATTACACCATAATATACAATAGCTAGTGGTGAACCACCCCATCGAGAGATCAGGCTGTGTTTCTCTTCTGATCTTGTTATAGTGCCAAAATTGCAGTCTGTGGAGCAGCCATTACTATCCCTGCTTAGTGAGTGAGAGCCAAGGTGTGTCATGTAGTCTCAGGTAGTGCAGCAACAGTGGTTGCAGTGTTCAAAGTTTGTAGTCTTGCTTCTTACCAACCCACACACCCTAGGGATCATCATAGCAAAACCACATTTCTTGTCTGTCTCCATCTCTCTATGATGAGGACAGCACAGAGAACAGGTGCCAGCCTAACAGCCATTAAAACTCATTAGTGAGTGTTCAGGAGTGTGGCATATGGCATTTTCTTGTTCTATGTGGGACTTCCTAGGGGACAGAGGGAGACGCACCATAACATTTAATTCAACAGCAGTACCTCTGTTCTCTGTGGACATGTCCTGTGCCACAATGGTTGCCCTCACTGTGACCCCCCCATTAGATCACAGAAAGATAGTAGGAATTTTGGGAGTGCGTGTCTGTGTATGGAACCAAGGAGTCAGACAGCAAACAGTTCTTGTCCGTGCATTACTCTGTCCATGATCACACAAACACCAGACTATGGGACAAGTGCTCAGTGTGCCAGATGGGTTCAGCCTGTGGCTTGTTTTTCCTCTGTATCCCATGTGCAGTACACAGAAGTACCACACAGCAACATCCACTCCTCACAGACAAAATTAACTTCTACAGCATGTGTCTGCTGCTCTGCCACTGTCGGTGTCACTGTACATGATGTCAGTGATAGAGATAGTGAGAGACCCACTGCAATGCAGGAACAGCAAACATCATCTGTGACAGTGAGCAGCAAATTGCCAGCAGTCCCCTGGTTCCACTGCTGACTGTCTCTATCTTAACTCTGTGCCACTGGGAGAGAGAGGGAGAGATGCACAGCAAGGGGAGCTAGCAGGAGCCTGGGACAGCATTAAATGAAACTTGACTTAATGAACTTGCCTCTTTTGCTGTCTCTGAGCCAGTGAGATGCAAGTGCCAATGTTATAAGCTTGTCCCCAGAGTGAAGTGTGTGGTCCCCATGGTCATTTTCTGCCGCACAGCCAGATTGACAGGTAAATCCCATAGCTGTGGCATAAAGTAAGATGGAACAGTGTGAAGAGAGGGACACCCCCCCCCAACAATGTCATGATCTGAAAGTGAGCTTTATGCTGGTAGACAGAGAAACAGAGTGCCAGCAAGACCTCCAGGCTCTGAGTCCCATTAGTTGCCATTTTTTAATTGGTAGAATACAGTCTGGTAGACTGTGTGACTGCACTGCTGGGGAAAATGTTTACTTGCTTGCCATGCATTAATGTAACCACAGACAGAGAGATAGAGCAGCTAAGCCAGTGGAGGTACAGACACCTTGTCTGTACCACAAGAGGCAGCTTCATGTTTTGTACTTCAGAGCTACTGTACTGTCTCAGAAAGCATATCATGCACAACAAATGTCAGAGAAAGCATAGCAACACATTCTTTCTGACATTTGTATGTGCATGACAGCAGTTTTGTTGGGGACTATTCTTCTAGGCAGCAGAATACAATAATTTGTTTGCCTTTTGTAAACAGAGAAAAAACATTTATGTTGCTTTCTCCTTGTTTTGTAGTGCACCCTCTGTTAGAAGTGTACTAGCCCACTCCAGGGTGTGTGGTTATTGGGGATTAATCAACACCCTGGGTGTTGTGAGGACACTAAGCCAGCAGCCCCGTGCCTCACATCACACTCAGGGTATTGATTAATCCCTAATAACTGCACACCCTGGAGTGGGTTACTGCCTACTAATAGAACTATGCCCTTGAGTGGGTTGCTTCAATCTTAAAAGGTACTTTAAGAAATGAAAAGGAAATGAAAAACTGATTTCAGGGGCAAGATCTTCAAAAGCTTGTCCATGTGCAAAGCCTAGTTTTTCTGCCCAAATCCAGATTTGCGCAGATGTCCATATTCCAAAGCCCTTTCATCATGGTCAAATAAAGTTTGTGCCCAGGAGATTTTCTGAGGTTGGCACAATACAAATAATAGGTCAGGGTCCTGAAATCTGATGAAATCCTGTAATCACAGTGTGCCAGATCATATTGCATGATCCCCTTGTATGGTGTAGATATATACAATTATCCCTGTTACTAATGGTGCCATCCCCTGATCACAGCCACAACTGACGACACAACCCCTTCCTGTTGTCAAATGGTCCCATCCGTGGTCCCCTCACTTACTGTGTCCACCGCATGGTCCCACAGGTGCATATGGCAACCAGCGCATTTTGAGGGGGTGCACTTTTAGGCTTCTTTGGCTACTATAGTGCATGTCAGTAATTGTTTGGTATGCCATACTAGGCCCTCAGTCCATCATGCAGCACATGGCATACCAAATAATTACTGTGATTCACTACAACAGCAAAGTAAGCATACAAATACACACCAAAACCTGAATGCAAAAAAAAAAAAACAGAACTAAGGATAACACTTTGGCAGTCACTGACAGCAATCATCCCAGTGAGGAAAAAACAGTATTTTACTTCATGTGTTCTGCCATGGAAGCCATTTTAGGCATACCATGCAGCACTTGGCCCAGTTACTGAGATACGCTGCAACAGCAGCCAAATGAGTCTAAAAGTGCACAAAAACAATGAACAGGGTTGATGCTGGTGGCGACTGCAACCCGGTTACCATCAGTTACAGTCATTTTACATCCATTTTTGGTGTTTGTGCCCTTTGATTCTCGTTTTGTTGTTGCAGTGAATCTCATTAATTGTTTAATGTGCCATGCTAGACTCTCAGCCTTAGCACATGGCACACTTCATGATTACTGAGATTCACTGCAACAGCAAAAGGAGCCAAAAGTGTGCATAAAGACACAAGTGATGCAAAATTACTGGAAACAACGGTGCCACTTTGGCAGTCACTGCCAGAAAACTCTCCAGTGGAAAAAAAAAAAAATCAGTATTTTACATCACTTATACTACCACTGAAACCATGTTAAGTCTACTGTACATGCAATACATGGCCCAAACAATTACTGAAATACACTGCAACAGCTAAACAAGCCTAAACGTACACAAAACAATGAAAATTATGTAAAATTACTGCACTAGAGGGTGACTGGGTGGCAGCACCATGTGTATCTCTCCTAGTAAGAGAACATTTCTTTACATCACATTTACTCCCACATATGCCATCCTAGGCCACAGGGCACACCAAACAATTACTTTTACTGCCCACATTTTACATTCCCTAGTAGACATTAACACACACTGAAACTTAGAATCATGGAATACAATGTGATTTTTATTTTGTTTCTTTTTTTTTCTTTTTGCTTCTTTAAGCTCCATTTAATCTTTGTGCTATTATGCTCCTACTGCCTTTCTATTTAAGCCCCTTGTAAGCACGTTTTTATTTTAAGCCCATGACCCCCCCCGACACCACCACCAGACTTTACTCATAAGCAATATTTTAAGTGTACTGTATAACATGTCCTATTTCAGTTTCATGTTAGTTTATCATCATTAAATTGTACAGTACTGTATAAAGGACAGAAAAAAACAATGTATTGTATTATAAGACCCCCCTTCCCACAGGACCATAGAGGACTGCACAAAGAAAACAAATATATTAACCAGGACTCCTTTTTAAGCTCAGCAGATAAGCAGGCAGTTTAAAATTGGTTCTTGTGTTCTGATGCCTCCCACACAACATAAGCCCCTAAAGAGATCAGGTCTACACAAACTGAGCACCTGCAGAGACCAGGTCCTATTCATTTACTCCCCCAATACTGCATGTATTTTATTTCTCATTGCAAAACTCTCCAAACAGTAGTTTTGGTGTTCTGATGCCTATTACTAGATGAGCCCCAGCACTAACCAGGTCCAATTGATATACTCCCCAAAACTGCATTTTATTTTGCCCAGAACAGAACCAACTATTTAGCAGCAGTAACATTAACGGAGCCCCTGATAGAGAATAGGATCACACAAAATGCCTCCCTGCAGGGGCCAGGCTACACAAAATGATCCCCAAGTAGAAACTTGGTCTATAGAATAGGTATACATGTATAACCATTTAATCTAGGAAACCTGCAGTTCTTCAACTTTAAAATGCTTTATAATCAACTCTCTCTGCCCCTACCCCACCCATCAACCCCTGAACCCAGCATCTTGGGACCATGAGGCAAGGTCCAACTACATGTCTCTGTGTTTCCCAAAAAACAAAAGTGTACCTTTTCAATCTGCAGATGTTTGACACACTGGGGAGCAAAACAGCAGCTGAGGTGCTCAAAGAATAGCCTAATGTAGTGCCCATAACGTGCATAACTCCAAACGTCAGGAGCCATGGGGTGATGACTGATGGTATCAGCATGCATTTCTGGTTCTCAACATTCTGGGCCAGTGGAGGAACCAATAGTAATGTGGGTCACAGTAGGACACCAAAATAACATGCCATGGGAAAAGGGAATTTTCTAAATAAATGAGTTATAACAAACTGCAAGGTTTTGTCAGCATGTCATTAACAAAATGAAGGTCACCAATTACAGTAATGCATTTGGACCACAGTCCATGCAAATTAAAGGCACAGTCTGCCTAGGATGAGGTACTAGATGGACACCACATGTTATGAATGTTACAACTGTATAAAGTGATTTAATAAAAGGCAAAAACTTTTATTCTGTGCAGGGAGTTCATGAGGGAGGCTAAAATGAAGTAATTAGATATTACATTAACAACAGTTGGGTTTCTAGGGCACAATAAAGAGCTGTGTTTAAATACTCAAATTGGGACTGGAAGCAATGTCACAAAATGGAGCCCTATTTGAAAGGGTAAATAGATGTTTGTGATAAAATTGAAAGAACACAGTGGAACCAAACAGGGTCATGTTATGTTTAATATCTCTCCTACTGTGGCATTTCAAATTAGGGGTGTGATGTGAACCTTTTAACAATTCAGCAAAAAGTTACAGGGTGTCAATGTGCAGTAGGTATGTGTCTCTTGAATACTGTATTCATGCCTATATATATATATTTATATATATATATATATATATATATATTTATATATATATATTTATATTTATAAAATGGGTAGGAAAAAAAGATCATCATCAATTAAAAGACCATCAGGAGACTGTGCGTATATCAGAGCATGACCGCACACCTGCACGTTTAGCTCCCCTAAAAAATGATTTTGCCATTTTAAAAGATAGATAACCCACACTAGGATGTGCGGTCACGTTCTGATATACGCATACCTTGGGTGGTTGATGCACACCAAGGCTGCATATATCAGAGCGCAACCACACACCTAAGAGTGGGTTATCTATTACATATAGAGATATAAATATATACACATATATATATGTGTGTATATATATATATATATATATATATATGTACATAAAAGACAAAGAACCTCTGTGCGTAAACACTGAGGCAAGGGTTACCCCAAAGGGCATTTGGCTGGGAAGCCAAGTTTCAAGAAAATGCAAAATCACACATGCCCACACAGTGCAAAGCATCATGGGCTGCATATGCAAATCACCACAGAATGTTATGCCGGTCCAACTTTAAGCAGAATTGCATGGTGCCGAAAGGCCTCTCACACAGTTTGCAAAGAGTGCTAACAGAAGACATAGACACGTGTTTCGTCCCTATCAGGACTCATCAGTGTGCCTCGGCCTGTTTGACACCCCAGTGGAATGGACCAGCTACCTAAGACATGTATATGCATATATATATATATATATATATATATATATATACACATACAATGGGGTGAGGGCAATATCAGTGTGATAAACTTGGTTATTTCCACTGGAGTGTGATATCTGATGATGACATCACCGGAGTTAAAATATCTGACAAATATACATACTCTGCTGATGTCACCACTCACTCACTCACTCACTCCAGCCTGCATACTAAATTGAACTTCTTTACAAATTTGTTTCTCACTACTATTTGCAGGTAACTCAATTAACATTCAAAGGACATTCAGCTGTTTCCCACTGTGTTATAAAGCTCGTAACCCATTACTACATTTTCAAAAACTCCTGCATTCTAAATAATAGTGCCTCACACTTTCTGTTTCTCACTGCTACTTGCAAGTAACTCACTTAACATTGCAAAGAACATTCAGCTGTTTCCCACAGGGTTGGTAAAACTCCCAGCTCATTACTGTTATTTTAAGTTCAAGAAAACCTGCAATCTAAATCACAGTGCATCACAGTTACTGTTCCTCACTGCTCACTGAAACTAACTTAATTAGCATTGCCAAACACATTCACCTGTTTCTCATATTCTGTGTAACACTCCAAGCCCATTCAGAAACACTTAAACACACTCCTAACACACTCAGTTACTGCTCTCAGTATAGCTTAGAGGTTAAAGTAGTGAGCTTTAAATACGCTTGGTACATCCAGCACACCAGACCTGGATTTGATTCTTACCACATCCACACTGTTTGACTCTGAACAAGTCAATTCTAAAAACTTACCTAGTTAACAAACAAGAAAACATAACTATACTTAGGAAGCTTTTGCCCCCATTGTATAAATGGCACACGTAATGGACAGATTGTGTGCTATAGATAATATTGTCACTCCTGCAACATGAGTTCTGGATACTCTCAGTTGTGCCTGCAGCACTCATGAGTATCCAGAGCTCACTTTGCAGGAGTGACAATATTATCCATATCACACTCCTGTCCATTACGTATCCTCTCTCTCTCTCTCTCTCTATGTGTGTATATATATATATATAAATATATATATATATATATATATATATATATATATATATATATATACATGTAATCATTGCTTTTTTTGTATCACAGGTCGTATATTTGAACATGGGCTGTGCATTTCTTGGCTTGATGAGGAGTTTTGGCATTGGAATACTGTCAAGCCAGTGAAGGTAAGTATTTTTTTTGGGAGGGGGCATTATTTAAAAAAAGTTAAAAAAGATTCATCAATATTTTGGTCATCTTTATAGGTCTTCAGTGTATCATCAGAACTGAAAAAAAAATTAACTGCTATGATTCGTGAAGAACATGATTTGTCTCGTTATGAGTGTCTGGTGTGACATGACCAATGTTAATAAACTGTATGGGAACACGAATACCTATGGTTGTACTTCCCTGATCTGTACCACATAAAACTACCTGATTTGAAAACTCATATCAACGAGTACAATGGTGACTGAAGCCGAGACCTGAGATACTACGAAACAGGCTTACATGGAACTAACTACAAAAAAAGTACAGTTTCCTGATTCATGAATGTGACCGTGAAGATGAAGAACGCAATTTGTATCTTGAGTGACTCGTGATGATTGCCAGACTTAAAAACGCACATCAATGAGTACAGTGTTCACACAGATAAATGCACCATGCCAGTACTCTGAAGGGAAGCTAAACAAAAAACTGTGACTTAAGTTGCAGATGGAGATCGGGCCCTAAGGAGATGCAAATGCACAGACAGATTAAGATTGCGCTGCACACTCAAGAGATGCAGACACAAAGGCACAACAACACCTAACCAGTGCTCAAAAGTCACAAATTGAAATCTGGAAAAGAATACCTTTTGCTGGTTGGGGCGGGGTGGGGGCAGTGCCCTACAGTAACAGTCCACTACCTGTAAAGATACCGAAAAGCAGTACAAAACATTCATGTAGGTGCAGTGGATAGCAGGTTCACACTGCTGCAATTACTCTGTGGCACAATAAAATGTGTCTGATTTGACGGCATGCATAACACACACACTCACACACTACACTACAAGTAATGCGTAGCAAATTGAAAACTTCGGTAATATAACCAAATCTTTTAAACAAACTGAAATCATGCACTGCTGCACCACAAGAATCAGCAAAAAAAATTTCAAGAATTACTGAAAATATTACTGTGTACATTACCACAGTTATACAAGAAAAATATAACCAAAACAGAAAGACTGCGTTTTTCTACCAGGTTTTATTTTTCCATTCTTTTTCCCCTCCAGTCATTAATCCAGGAGCCTCTCTCAGGCATCCAACATTTGTCATGTCCTGCCTGAAGTCCCCCCGACTGGACCTTCCTCTTCTCTGCCCCCACCTCACAGCTGGCAACAGCTTAACCCCTCTGGGGTGGGGATGCCCCTCCTACCTTGGGTGCTCTTCAATTTGTGGACTCCAGCTGTGGATATGGGCCTCTGGGTGGATGGTCTGTGAAGGCCTGCAGAGCTGGACCAGGTCGTGGACATGGGGATTGATGCCATCACCTACCCCTGGAACCAGGGTTTTCCTATGTTCTGTTTTGCACCCCATCCCTGCGTGTGCATCCCCCGATGCTAGGGCGCACAGCAACCCTGCCAGCATCAGGCATGTTATTACGGGCAGCTCCGTACTACTGCAGCACCCCCCAGTCTCCCCCAGGGGCCGCTGGAGTGCCGAGCTCCCCAATGCCCTCCCCTGACAGGAGAGCAGCCCAGTGGGCACTCAATCTGGTCCCTCCCCTGCTGACCCCCAGCACCCAAGCTTGCTCATGAACTTGGGTCGCCGGTGTGGCACGAGGTGTGGCGTCCAGCGCCTCAACCATCAGCACCACTGGGCCGGGCCTTTTTCTCCCAGTTTTAACCTACCTCTACCACAGATGCACCCCTCCCCCAAAGCACACTTCAAGTGTCTGTCAGTACACAGACTGAATGTTTCAAATTAACATTCAAAATCCACACACAAACAATAAACACTCGATGATTTGAGCACAGGAGGGTTTCCTGCAATCGATGTAGTAAATTTTGAGCAAAAAAAAGGGCTCAAAAAGTATTTTTTAACAGCTTTTAGAGGATTTGAATCGCAGAGCACAGAGAAGAAACTGAGACTGTGCAAAACAATCTAGAGTCCATGTGACTTGCAATCCCATGAATCACTGCAAAATTCACCTTGGAGCTCAATAACAAGGTGAAGTGATGTGAAGTACATTGATTTCAATGTACTTCACCTTAAAATTGGTGGAGAAGTGGTTTGGGGAAGACGGAATAATGCGAAGTCATTGGTTTCAATGGACTGCATTCCTCATTATGACACGAAGTACTCTGCTTCGCATTGTGGATTACTTTGCAGATTCTGCATTACTCCACGAATCACTTCGTAGAGTGAATTTTGGCCACTTCGCACACCGCTACTAACAGACAGTGTGTAAATGCAGCCTGTCACAGGGTGCTCCTGTGAAGGGTTTAGACCTCCGAGTTGAAATATATGAAAATACAAAGGAAACTAGTAGCCGATCCGTGGGCTCGTTTGAATTGTGAAGGAAAAGTGTTTTTTAGGTCGGGCGGAGTTTCGAACCGCCGGCCTGACTAAAATAAAAATAATAATAAATGAAAGTATCTTCCAGAAGACCCTGAAAATTTGTGAATTTCAATTTGTTTTCTGTTAATAACAGCAGAGGAATGTGCTCGTCTTTATTTAAGAACCCTGCTGAGAGTCCAGGCGGCAACATGAATTGCTGGTAGATTTACTGTGAGAGGGTACACTCTGTTGATCGGGTATTTTTCCCTGCAGCCCTTCATTAACTGTATTGTGGTGATTTAAACCCTTTTATTAAAAATCCAACATACCGTGGAAAGAGGAAGTGGTTGAAGGTGATATTTCGTGCTCTTTTGGGTGTTTGATTTGGGCGGCGTTTTTGTGGGTTTATTTAGATTTAAAAGCAGTGGGCTTTTGTTTGTTTGTTCTGTGGTTGTCATTTATACCGAAAATGCCCTTTGCTTAAATTAAGTAAAGGATTGAGTTCGTTCTTAATAGTGCTGTCATTTTGAGCTGTCACTGACAGAGAACACATCGATGTACGCAGTGATAACTATGAAGGCATTTAGCCTTCTAGTTCTGTTTAAATTTAATAATCCCATTGAAAGTTGGTGGGGACGGCTCTGCATGCCCTGCGTTGAGGTTGGCTATTTTGGGCGGTTTTTGGACCTTCAGGGCGTAGAGAATTTCGCATTTGCGGGTGTTTTGGAGTTCATTTGCCTTTGGCTGTGGCTTGCTCTTGGGGAGATGGCTGTCCATGATTTTTATCTTTTGTTTTGCTGTTTGAAGTGGTGTATTTTAGCTGTGGGCTGCTTCGGGTTGAAATTACTTCTTTTTATAATTTGCCCGAGTTCTTACATAGCTGGTCATGGAGGAGGAGCAGACTCGAGACTGGCTCTTCAGTGTTGCTACTGTGTCTGATGTTGAGTGTGGTTTTGGGTGTTTGTCTGTCTCTCTTAGTGGTTTGCCTTATTGCAGAGCTAGTGGTGGATTCAGTAAGAGTGGGCGCTTGTATACGCTGTACTCTGCTATCGGGGTGTTTCTAAATGGAGTGCATAAAATAGAGTGGAGAAGTGAGATTTGAAAGGACATGTTGATGCCTATTTCTAGGGGTTACCTATTTGCAATTTTATGTATTTCTTGAGAAGGTGTTCTCAGCATTGTCTTTTTAAATAATCCGCCGGGTTCCTTCTCGATGGTGCGAGTGTTCGCACTATCACAAAGTTAATTATCATTAGATTCAGTTGTAATGAACATTAATAATGATAATATTTATTTTGAACTCGACTAACCTTTTGGAGGTAGAGTGGGGAGATTTGGAGTTGATTCCGGGGTCGCTCTAAAACGAAGGTGTTTGCGGTGCTAGTGGGGTTCCGAGTTCGGGTCCTTGCAGCGTCTTCTTCTTCTTCTAGGAGCCAGCCGACCTCATTTCCTCTCCTTTTATCAGGTATAGGAAGGGGAGGTGATTTAGTTGTTAGAAATAATGTTTAAAACATTATTAAAAGAGCTTAATCTGCTTGTAGGATTATAAATATTCTGCTTTGGTAATTTAAAGGGGCAATGTATATATAAATAAAATAAATACTTGGCAAATAAAGATTTAAAGCGTAAAATAAGATGTTGGGGTGGAGTTAAATGGTCACATGACCCCTTTTGGGTATAAATTCAGACTCTTTGGGTTGAGAGTTAGATTGAGATCAAGATAGAGAGTGAGATCATTCTGCTTGCTGTGGGTCTGGAGGTATACTCTGGAAGCTGCTATCAAAGTGCTCTATGGAGTTATAATGAACTGTGCCATTTACTGCTCCAAATGGAAGATTTATGAATGTCAGATGAATTTGTCTGCTGTGGTATTTCTACTCTGAATTACAGAAAGTTTTAGTAAAGTGCTCTAAGGAGTGAAGGTGTTCAGGTTTTGTGCTAAAACTGAGAACATGCTGTTGAACTGATGCCCTGTATGGAACTCATCCTGCTACTGAATAATTTTTTTGGAAGAATTGAGAATAAATTCGGAACTTTGGAAAGAGTGCTACATGTGTCATGCTACCTGATTGGTCCACATATACCTGCGCCCTTTTACACAGCCTGAATGGCTTTCACTATACTATAGAGACACACAGAGTAGCTATGTCACAAACAAGGTTCAGGGCATCCAACAGCCAGTGTTTAATACAGCCTAAATGGCTTTCACTATTGCGCAGAGACACACAGAGTAGTTATAGCCCACAGACAGGGCACAGGCCACCTAACAGACAGCATGTAACAAATGGTTTTCACTACACTGCAGAGACACAAGGAGTAGCAAAAGGGCTCAGGGCATCTAACAGACAGTGTGTAATACGGCCTTAATGGCTTTCACCGTCACTATGATGCAGAGAGACATAGAGTAGCTATGTCATAGACAGGGTTCAGGGCACCTAACAGACTGTTTAATACAGCCTAAATGGCTTTCACTATACTGCAGAGACACAAAGAGTTGCTATGTCACAGACAGGGGTCGGGGCACCTAATAGTGTGTAATACAGCCTAACTTTGCGCTGCTTGATCGTCTCAGGGAGTACTGTGGGCTTGCCGGCACTGTCATCTGCTGGTTTGAGTCATATCTTGCTGACAGGAAGCAACAGGGAGTGATGAGGAATTTCTTCTCCTCCCCCAAAGCTCCTGTCATGTGGTGTGCCTGAAGGATCAATCTTATCACCAGTGTTGTTTATAGTGTATATGCTGCCCCTGGGTGAGCTCATTAGGAAGCACAATGTGAGTTTTCACTGCTATGCAGATGATACCCAATTGTGCTTGTCCTTTACCCCAGAAAATCCAATACTGTGGAAGTGTTGAACATCTGCTTGGCAGAGATCAATGACTGGATGTCCTCCAGCTGGTTGTGACTGAACTCTGATAAGATGGAGATACTGGTAGTGGAATTTGGCTGAAGGCATGATAGGAATGTCTCCAGTGTGGCAATGGGTCTTTTCCTGGGGTCCACACCACTGATGGCTTCCTCTAGGGTGCGAGATCTTGGTGTGTTCCTGGATGACTGCTCGACGCTTGAATCTCAGGTGTCATCAGCTGTTCAAAGTGATTTTCAGCACTTGAGGAATATTGCTAGGATTAAGCCCCTAGTTCTGCTGAGGATCTCCCTACCTTGGTGCATGCCTTTGTGATGTGCAGGCTTGATTACTGTAATGCTCTCTACTTCGGGGTCTCAGGATGTATCCTCTGCCAGCTGCAGCTAGTGCAGAATGCAGCTGCCAGGTTACTGACGGGCCTTTTGAGGTTCTGTCATATGACCCCAGTGCTGCATGAACTGCATTGGCTGCCACTCAGGTGGAGGATTATCTTCAAGGTGGGCTTGTTCAGCTTTTAGGCCCTACATGAACCAGGCTCTGGCTATCTGTCTGTTCTCCTTACATCTGCCATCCCAGTCTGCTCCCTACGCTCCTCCTCTAGGGGCCTGCTCGCAATTCGCAGAATGAGGTTACAAACTACCAGTGACAGGACATTTATTGTCACCTGCCCCGTCCTGTGGAATTCACTTCCCGTTGCCATCAGGGAGGCCCCTTCAGTTGAGGTATTCAAAAGCCACCTAAAGTCTCACCTTTTCAGGTTGGCCTTCCCTGATATCATTATATAATCATCTAATTTAAACATATGTAGTGACTGCTGAACTTATTTATTGTATTATTGTACTTGTTTTTAATTTATTGAACATGTACTTATGTAAGCTTTCTTACTTCCTACTTTTCTTTTTGTGAGATGCCCAGAGCCTCCGGGAATGGGCACCATACAAAGCTAGCTGTGCAGGGAGCAACATGGCTTCAGGTCAGGGCACAGTACCACCACAGCCCTGACTGAGTTCTCCAATTACATCCACTCTGCCCTGGATAAGAAACACCTTGCAGGAGCTATCTTCATCAACCTGTCAAAGGCCATTGACACCGTGTCCCACCCCTTACTCCAACGCACTCTCCAGCACCTAGGCCTAACTAGTGGACCCATAGAATGGCTCTCCAGTTACCTCACAGCCCGGTCACAATGCGTCAAAATACACACTACCCTGTCCTCCACCTTGCCACTCCACTTTGGGGTTCCCCAGGCTCAATTCTTGTCCCACTGCTGTTCAGCATCTACCTGAATGCCCTGCCCAAGTCACGCTCTGGTAATCTGTTACTGTACACAGATGACGCAGTTCTCTTTGTCTCACACCGACCCGAGTTCTTTTCAACCATCACTCCAATATACATTTAACCAGATCGAAAACTGGTTCATAGACCAAACACTGAGTCAATGTGAGAAAAACTAAAGCTATGCTTCTTGCCCATCATCAGAATAAGGCCGAGAATATGCAACTTACAATCCTCTCCCACTCTCTCCTTCCTCTTGAGCAGGTACACACATATAAATACCTAGCCATAACTTTTGATTCCCACCTCTCCTTCCACTCGCATATAAATAACCTGTCTTCAGCCATCAACACCCGCGTAGGGCTACTGTTTAGGCACAAGACCTGTCTACCTCCTGAAGCCATTAGCCTGGCTGTCACCGCCTCAGTCCTCTCTCTTGTCGACTATGGGCTCACCGTTTACTCAGCCGCCAATCACACGGCACTGAACAAAATCCATCTGGCCATAAATAAGGTGTGTAGACTCCTATCAGGGGCAGATAGGCATACCCACACCTGCACCCTGTACTCCCTGACAAATCTCCTAGACCTGGATGAGAGAATACGTTACCAAACCTGCCTCCTTACAAAAAAATTTCAGCTGAGGCTTTCCCTACTGGGGGTATCTGCCACACTCTAATCCTCCCACACCACGGTAAATACCCACACCAACAGCAAACAGATATGATCGACCCCGAGCGTCAGGACCTCATTAGCGCAAAGGTCCTTCTCCTTCAGGGCACCTACTTGGTACAATGAACTCTCCTTGGAAATATCCTCCTTCCCCAACTTCAAAGTAGCACTCAAAGAGCACATACTCGCCTCTCAGTGATGCCTATGCACCAACTAGTTAGCCTACACCATACTGCTACATCACAGTCAATCTCCTGACAAGGCCTTGTGGCTGCTCACATACGTTTACCTTGCTAGTCTGACCAATTCGAGATCTGGTTATGAAAGCTGCCGAACTCGGCCTAATGTTTTCAAAAATGTAACGTGAAACATGACTGCATACAACTGTAATTAAGTACTCCTGTTGTTAATATAATACCCGTATGTAACCCGTAATTCCATCATGCTGTTGCTATGTATTTTGTATGTTCTGTTTTCTGTACTCTGACACAGAGCCTTTGTAAATGAGACTATGACTCAAAGGTTGTAATCCTAAAGTATGTTAAATAAATAAATAGAAAAATAAATAAATAAAACCTTGCCTTGCCTAGCCTAAAAGTGGCCTTCATATTCTGCAGAGATGAGACACATTCGCTACTATGTCACAGACAAGGCACCTAACAGGTAGTGTATAAAATACAGCTGCTGCCAGCAATGAGTGCCTCATCCCCTTCTCCTTCTCTCCCTAGCACCACACTGGATCCCCTGCTTATTCCCCCTTCAGTCCCCAACTCTTCTTTGTGCAGTAAACTTGTGCTTTTTTTCTTTTTTAAGTTTACTTTTGTGTTTTAACCACAGCGGCTGTGGCTGCAAAGCAAACGCCGATTCCTCCCTCTCCTAAGAAAGTCTTCTGCTATTTGTGCACACACACATCAGACATGGAACACAGACACCAGCGCTGACCGATCAGATTTTCAGACTGGTGTCATGGGCTCTTTTCTGCTGTCAGAACCCCACAGACTGCACTTTCATGCCTGTTTCTAACCTTGGACAAGTCTGAGGACTCCACAAGTTGCCTGTGATGCCTGTTTTAAAAAACATTACCCATTACTTGCCCCGTTACCTGTGTCCATAGTGCCCGACCCACATAGTACACTGTTAGGTTGGATACAGTAGAAATTACCCAAACTACGCTATCCAAATGAAAAACAGTGAAACCTGACCTAGCCACTGCTCCAGACAGCAGCACTGACAAATCAGATTTTCAGGCAGGTGTCATGTGCTCTTTTCTGCTCTCAGGACCCCACAGGCTGCCCATTTATGCCTGTTTCCAACATTAGATAAGTCCCAGGACCCCACAAGCTGCCTGTAATGCCTGTTTTTAAAAAATGACCCATTTCTTGCCCGTTACTCTTGTCCACAGTGCCTGACCTGTGAAGTACACTGTTAGGGTGGGAACGGTAATAAATTACCCAAACTACTCTACCCAACCAAAAAATATTGATACTTGACCTTCCCACTCCAGCTACCCAATGGGTAGCCCATCCCTACCACAGATCCCAAACAAAATGTAAAAAACGTTGTATTGGATCAGCTTCACATCAACCCAACACAGCACCCCAGCAGAGAGCAACCCCATAGGTAATGTTTTCACAGTCAAAGATTAAAAAATGTGCTCTAAAACATAGCAAACTAATGTCCTCTATCATTCCCTTCATACAGGTATCAAACAACCTGCAAAATGAGAAGACCACAAGTGAACAAAAAATCGTCATAGCAAACGCACAGGTAGTTATACAGAAAAAAAAAAAAGGAAAATACACAGGAACACAAAAAATATATTGTAAATTACCCATACCAAACCAGAGTACCTTACCTTGGTTTCAGTAATTTTTCAGTGCGTTTTGAGTACACACTCCATAGTTACTGCATGACTCCAAAATTACTGCAAACACAAGGTTGGATTTCATTTTACCTCACGATTACCTTATGAATCATGTACTGTACCTCCAATGTACTACAAAAACTTAGACAATTGTGATTTAGTTTTCCTTTTACCTCAGTGTTACTCCTAAAATGTTATCATTTTGTTCATGTACCTTAAATGTACCATTAAATCTTTGCAGTAATATTTATAATGTACCTTAAAATTACTCTAAAAACGTTGCCATTTGATGCTTTTAAATCTGCACTATGATCCCCAGCCCCAATCAGATTTTTCATCAGAGCTAAATTAGGCTTTCTTCTCCATAAAATTAATCTTTCGACATTATATTCTTTAATAATAAGTACGTTTACATCAAAACAGTGCTTCTCTTGCATCCATTTCCATTTAGTCTTTTTTTCCATCTGGAATTTTTTCCCTACGCATATCCTCCATCTGCTTGAGGTGGCCACTCAGTGGTATCAGGTTAAAATAACAGATCCTGAACAGCGCTGTCTAAACTGTCCTGTCAGGACTGCTCAATGCCTGAGCAGTAACGGATAGAATAGTGTATCTCAACTACCACTACCCCTGCAGCTATTCAGGCACTAGCAAAGTAACATAAAATGGAAGATACTGGTAGCGCTGCTCCTGTGGCAGAGAGGATTAAGGCAGAAGCTGTATGGAGCAAAAGATCAGAGTTCTGTTCCTGGTCTCCTGAAACAGTTGTTTCTCTTTCCTCCACCTGAAGTGTAATTTTTTTTTTACAAACAGCTAAAGCAGGAATTCCACTGTCCCCCCAAGTTTCACATTTTCTCAGAGACCTGATCCCACCTCCTCAGAGATGGATATTTACGTTAGGGGTGTGGGGACAGAGCCCCCCCATATCAGGAGGTAGGAGGGGGCAGAGTCCCCTGCAAAACAAATGTGATCAATGTATTTTTTTGGTACTTTTTTCCCCTTCTCTCCTGGTCCACATTCAGGAGGGAGCACAAGCCCTGTCCCCCGACATCCACCAGTCAGCACCAACCATTTTCCCCAGGACTTGGCCCCCCTGGTAGAGTCAGAAGGATACCCCAAGCCCCCACCAAAGACCGGATCCAGTTCTGGCCTGTTCCATGGCTATTTGGGGAGTGGGACTGCAAGCCCCTCCTTCATCTAGCCGGGAGAGATATTTTTCTCTCATTTCTTCTCTCAGGGGTGGGACATGCAGTGACACCAATGACGGTGCCTTCCGCGCTCCCATGCATATCACATTGTGCATCTGCCCTGCTTCTGCCCACCATGGACAGTGTTGGTGTGTCAGCCCCCAGCCTTATCTAGGGGCCAGGCAAGCACTAACAGCTGACCACCCCCTTCCCAGAAAAGGAGAGCTGTCCCTGGGATGCTCAATCTTTCTCCTCCTGGGCCGACCCCTGGTGACCCACTCACACAGTGAACACAGGTCACTTGCGTGGTAGAAGATAATGCAGGATGCCTCAGCCCTCCATGCCACTCGGCTGGCCATGATCAATGTAATTGTTAGCTATGATAGCAGTCGTCAGTGTGGTGTATGATCACTACCATTGGCACTGTTATTTTACATGGTGTAATGTACTGTCGCTGTTGTTGATAGCACTTTTCATACTGCTCTGTTGTTGCCGACTCTGTTCTTGTTGGTGCCATTTGAACATACTCAGCCCCATCACCCCAACCTCCAGTTATAATTACCACTCTTTAGCTACTTGTTTCTTGTGTTGTTGTCATCCCATACAGAACAAGTTCTAGCCAGAGCCAGTACAGCTGTGGTAAACTGCCAAATGACCAAAGTTACACTTCTGCATAGAAAATTTTGAATGACTGGATGTAACTCGACCATTTTTATGTAGGCTTGCATGCATGTGCAAGAAACATAGTGCCATCATTCAAGTTTTTGTAGGTGTGGCACCCTGTCTTCCAATTCAGTCAGTGTGTTTGCAGGTGCAGACACAGTTCACCAATGAATGCTGCAGCTGTCTATGACAGCAGTTGAAAATGCAGTGGCGTACAGTTGAAAGGGAGAGACCGCTTCAGTGAGCAGCGAAAAGATAGTGTTGATTAGCATATTGCCGGCAATCCTGCTAGTTTACATCTCTACTTTCTCTTCCTGGAACATAAATTCAGTTTGAAGTGAACTACGACCAACGAGGGTGCTGAATCCACATTCGGTTTAGTGCCCCCCCAACACACTCCCAGGTGCCATGCTGGGAGCCCACCCCAGAGTGGCAAACGTCTGTCTGCTGGCCCCCCAAACACACTTCCAGGTGCCACATTGGAAGCCCACCCCAGTATGGCAGACGAGGGTGCCAAATCCCCTGTCTGCTCCACTGCCCCCCCAAAAACAGAAGTTCCAGCTTCCATGCTGGGAGCCCACCCCAGCATGGCAAAAGTCCCGCGTTGTCTTCCTAAAAGAAAAAAAGACCTAAAAACAAAAACGGTCCCTCATTGCTTGTCTTGCCCCCCTCCCCCACCTGCACCTGTCTTCTGCGCACCCTGCCTCCCCACACCCCCACCTCACCCCATTCTTACCTTCGGAGTCCGGTGCGATAATCTTCGGTAGACCGGGAACACGTCTGCACTCTCAAAGCCAACCATGAACTGAGGACATGCTGGTAACCTGTATAATGGAACAAATAGGGTCTTTCAACTTTGATGCTTATCTCAGGCATTTTTTTTGAATTTTGGCACCAAATTTTCAACATGGGGAATTTTGGGACCCCTCCTCATGAATGGCTCTGCCTCAAAAGGTGATTTCGTGGTCACTGCGTGGAACCACCTTTCATGATTGATTTATGAAAAGACAGTGCCACAGTTCATGAGGTAGGCCCCCAAAACCCTATCTTGAAAATTTGGTGACAAAATTCCCAAAAATGACTAATTTACTAACGTGCATTGAGCAGCTCCTACGCATGCTCGTAAGTTCGCAAATTTTTTATATTTTCAATCCAGATTCTCAACATTGCTATTTTACCACACCTCCTGATGAACAGTACAGCTGTCATTTTTCACATCTCACCGAAAATGTGTTTCCGCGCATGTAGCGCACAATGGCGCAGTCGGTGTGCAAAATCAATGTTTGGGACAGATTAAGAAAATCACAGTGACACTGTTCATGAGCAGAGGTCTTAAAATGGCTATGTTAAAAACTTGGTGACAAAGTCCATAAAATGACTGTGTTACGAGCGAGCATTGCACAGTTTCCACACACCCTAGCAAGTTCATGAATTTGTAATATTTTCAGTCCAGATTTTCACCACTGGCATTTTTCCACACTTCCTTATGAACACAGCTGTCATTTTTCACACCATGTCTGAAATGTGTTTTCACACTTCCAGTGCAGAAATGTGTGGTCGCTGTGGGAAATCACTGTTTGGGACAGATTCAGAAAATCACAGTGACACTGTTCATGAGCGGAGGTCCCAAAATGCCTGTGATGACAATATACTGTGAAAAATCCCCAAACTAATTACATTAAGGGTGTGCCTTGCACAGTTTCTATGCACGCCGTTGACTTCACCAGTTTTTTTAATATTTTCACTGCAGATTTTCAACATCCATTTTTTACACCTCCCCATGAACAGTACAGCTGTCATTTTTCACATCCTGTTCAAAATGTGTTTTCGCACCTGTGGTGCCAAATGGCGTAGTCACTGTGCAAAATCAGCTTTCGGCTAACAAACTGGTATTACCACTGTTCATGAGGTGGGGGCGTCACAAAAAAAACATGTTGAAAATTTGGAGTGAAAATACCAACGAACGCCTGAGGCATTAGGGTTTCTGACCATAACGCCCCACCCTGTAGAGACTGACAGGCATCAGGGGTGTGACTTGGGACTGTCGCCTGTAATGCTCATGCCATTCCACCCCCACCCACACCCTGCAGCCAGTGAGAGGCATTGAGGTGTGCCTTGGACTCTTCGGCCCCAAGGTTCACCCCATTCTGCTATACAGCACCCATCTCACCATATTTCCTGATGGAATGGTGTAAACATAAGGGCCAAAGATCCCAAGCCACACCATGACACTTGTCGGTGTCTGCAGGGTAGGGTGTGGTGAAATGGCGTGTCCATTATGCCTGATGACCCAAAGGCACACCCCAATGCCTGTCAGTCTCTGCAAGGTGGTGGTGGGGTTGGCTTCAGTTCAGTACTTCACTGCCATTCCTATTATGCAGCTCTGTAACTCCTACACTACCAATGCCAATGCCAGCAAGCAAACTTTCTGCATTGACAAATGCTTGTTTGGAGTTGTTTCACCAAATTTTCAAAATGTCATTTTTGGGACCCCACTTCATGAAGAGTGCCACAGTCATTTTTTTCACTTGTCCGAAAAGGTAATTTCACAGAGCAATCGCACTATTCTGTGCCAGAGGTGTGAAACCACATTTCAGACAGGACGTGAAAAATGACAGCTATACTGTTAATACGGAGGTTTGCAGAAATGGCAATGTTGAACATCTGGCATGAAAATATAAAAAATTGGCAAAGTTAGGAGAGTGCGTAGAAACTGCACAATGCATGCTCATAATGCTGTCATTTTTTGGATTTTTTTTCACCAAATTTGCAACATGGGCTTTTTGGGACCATACCTCATGAAGAGTGGCACTGTCATTTCATTAATCAGTCCCGAAAGGTGATTCTTTGCAACAACTGCAAAATCACCTTTCAGGACTGAGTAATGAAATGGCAGTGACAGTGTTCATGAGATGGGGTCCCAAGAACCCCATGTTGAACATTTGGAGCCAAAATTCCTAAAGATGGCTGATATATCAACATAAGTTGAAAACCCCATTGACTGCCATTATACAATGCTTACCTTTGATTCTTCAGTTTGTGGTTCGGCTTTGAGGATTGCAGACACGTTCCAGTCCAGAGAAGATGACAGCGCCGACTTCCAGAGATATGTATGGGGTAAGGGGAGTGTGGGGAGGTGGGTGCTCAGTGGGAGCGCGGGGATGGGAGGGGGGCCTGGGGTGATGACGAGGGACCATTTTCTTTTTTACAGGTAAAAAGCAACAGGATGTAGGGGACAGTCTTCTTTATTTACAGGAAAAGAAAATACATTTGGGCACACTGTGGTGGGCTCCTAGTGTGCAACATGAGTGGGGGGGGACATGATGCCAACATAGGGATTGGGAACCCCAATGTCACCAGGGGGTAAAAATTAAACAAATAAATTTGGGCACACTGGAGTGGGCTCCCAGTGTGCCACATGAGTTGGGTGGGTACATGATGCTGACGTGGGGATTGGGCACCCTAATGTCAGCGTGGGGATGGGAAATGGAGGGATCGGGGAGGACAGCAGCAGTGAGATGGTATGGGAGGAGTGCCATCTGCAAGATAGTGGCAGCAAAGTAATTGCACATGCGCAGCATTTGCATATGTGTAGTTACGATGAATGGCATTCTGCCAATCACAAGATGGTGGTGCCAGCAGAACTGCGCATGCACGTAAGGCAAGCATGTGCAGCTCTTGTCCCGGAATACAGAAGTAGCAGCCTAAACAGTGCAGCTGTTACTCTATAGCAGCTGATCGTGGTGGAGTGTTACAAGCTCCATTGGACTTTTGGACAGATACTTCCAAAAGTCCAACGGAACGTGCCACGATCGACCGTTTTAAGGGAAAAGATCAATCTCAAAACGGCTGTAGGCTAACATACTAAAATGCCAGCAGAGTAGGCCAAATGGTCTATCGAGTCTGCTCAAGAGTCAGTACCCTTAGAGGGCACCGGAACCATCTCCTTGATTACTCTCCCAATTCCCCCTTCCCCATCCAGGGTTCCCCTTCCCCAAGCAGGTTGCCCCCCTCATCAACCTTCTCCTGTACCTGTCCCAGCCTCTCTTGAATTCTTCCACTGTGAACACCTCCACCAGTTCCTCAGGCAGTGCATTCCATGGCTCTACCACCCTCTCAGTGAAGTATCTCCTCCTCCTTTCTCCCCTTAGTCTCCCTCCCTCCAGCCTCCAACTATGCCCCCTGGTGGCCCCTTCCACCTTCCTCTGAAAGATCCCCTGTAGGTATACCTTATTTACCCTCTTCAAATACTTGAAGACCTCAATCATATCCCCCTGTTTCTCCTCTCTTCCAGTGAGAACAGGTCAAGCTCCTCAAGTCTAGTCTCATAAGTCCTATCCCCCAGTCCTCAGATCATCCTTGTAGCCCTCCTCTGAACCATCTGTAGGAGTTTAATATCCTTCCTGAGGTGCGGGTGCCAAAGGTGTACGCAGTACTCAAGGTTCGGCCTGACCAGGGAGTTGTAGAGTGGCATGATCACCTCCCTATTTCTTGAGGTGATCCCCCTGATGATACAGCCTAGCATTCTATTTGCCCTGGCTGCGGCCCTCCTACACTGTTCCAAGTTATTCATGTTGTTTTCCACCAGCACCCCAAGTCCTTCTCCCCACTTGAGACCTGCAATGTGTCCCTTCCTAAGGTATACACCTGACCCGGGTTTCCTTGCCCCAGGTGAAGCACCCTGCATTTTGTGGTGTTGAACTTTAGCTTCCAGGTATGCGACCATCCCCCTAGAATGTCTAGATCTTCCTGCAGGGCAACCCTACCCTCCACCCCATTCACTACTACCCCCAGCTTAGAGTCATCTGCGAAGAGACTCATTTCAATCCTGAAGCCCTCCCTGATGTCGAAGATGTAGGCATTAAACAGGAGCAGTCCCAGGACTGATCCCTGTGGGACCCAACTGATGACCACCCAGGGGGACAAGACTACCCCCCCTTTTCCACCACCTATTGGGTATGACCTGATAACCAGCTTCCAATCCACCTCACCATCTATGCCCCCATCCCCATCTCCCCCAATTTATCCAGCAGACCATTGTGAGGGACCTAGCCAAGCATCTTGCTGAAGTCTAAGAAGATGACATCAACTGGCCTGCCTTGGTTGAGTGCAGCCATTACCCATTCATAGAACTCCACATAGTTAGTTTGACATGATCTGCACTGGATGAAGCCATGCTAGTGAACATCCATGAATCCCTGTTCTGCCAAGAACACCCCCAGCCTTTCCTTTACTATGGTCTCCATCAACTTGCCCACCACTGATGTCAGACTAACTGGCCTGTAGTTCACCCTCTCCTTCCTTGATCCCCCTTTATGGATGGGCACGATATGTGCCTCCCTCCAATCCTTCGGCACCCTCCCTGTCTGTTGAGAAGTGTTAAAAAGGGATGTCAGTGGTTCAGTCAGGTCAACAGCTAATTCCCACAGCACCCTCGGATGTATTTCATCCGGACTCAGGGGTTTATCCTTTTTTTTTAGGGACAGGAGGGCTTCCCGTACCCTACCAACAGGAATTCCCCCATCCGTGCTTCCACTCACCTCAGCCAAACCTGCTCCACCCCTCCCATATGCCTTAGGTCCCTCATCCCCCACTGTAACAGGAGGTACCCCAACTCTTGAATGCCCTGCCTCATCCCCCACCCACATCCCCTTTGCCAGAAGCTCTCCCTCCTCTGCCCTTGTAAAATCCAATGCAAAGTATTCATTGAGCACCTCTGCCTGTTCCCCCCACCTCTACCATCCACCCCCTCCCCATTTCCAATCTACTGAACTGCCCTTTTACTCTCCTCCTCTCTCCAATATACCTAAAAAAAACTTTTTCTGCCTTCCTGATCCCCTGGGCCAATTTCCATTCCATACACCTGTCTGGTTGTGTGAAGACACTCTTCCCTATCTAAGACCCCACGTGATCTCTTAAACCTATGATATGCTGCTCTCTTTTCTCTCACCGCCTCTTGTACCTCCCTGGTCCACCAGGATAGCCTCCTAGATCTACTCCCTTTGCGTCTCACTCTTACACAGGCCCTGGTAACCTCCTGCAATCCCCTCCTGATGATTTCCCACCTACTCTCTATGTCCATGCCCTGACTTATCCCAGCCAAGTGGTCCCTGAGGATATGCCCCATGCACTTGAAGTCTGCCCCCTCTAAAGTCAAGAAGCCTTGTCCTCATGTTGTTGTCCCCAAACCCAGGTCTAGTATAAACCAGACCATGTCATGGTCACTTCCAGCTAATGGGTCCCCAACCTCAAGTTCCCTAACTAGGTCACTGTCAGCTAGGACTACATCCAGGATATGGCCCTTCTTTGTTGGGTTGACAACCTGCTGCACTAGAAATGTGTCCTGAAAGGTATCCAACAGCCTCTGTTCCCTGGCCACGCAGGACGCCATGATTTCCCAATCAGTCTCTGGCATGTTTAGGTCCCCTAAGATTACTGCCCTATTCCCTTCCCAACTACAATGGTCCTTAAGATTAGCTGGGAGACAATCCTCTAGATCATCAGCCAGCATGGGAGGTTGGTATGCCACCCATCTTGACTGCCTTTCCCCCTGGGGTTAGCATGGTGACCCACAAGGCCTCGGTGATGTCCTCCAATTCCTCCATTTTGCTTATTCGGATGACCTCCCGAATGAACAGCGCCACTCCTCCCCCCAGCCACCACCCTGTCCTTTCTGAGCACTGTATACCCACTCAGGTTAAGGTCCCAATCGTGTCCGGGGGTGGTCCATGTTTCGGTGACAGCCGCCACGTCCATGTGCCCCTCCACCAGCATTGTCTGAGGCTCTTGCATCTTGTTGCCCAATCTCCTGGCATTAATCAGGACCACTTTCCATCCCCCAACCCCACCCCTGGTTCCCTCCCAGAGGCCACGAGCTTCTACCCACTTTCATCCTAGGTGTGTATTCCGTCACCCCCTTTGGGGGCCTGCAGCGATCTACCTCGCATCCCTCCCTTCCCCCTTCACAAGTTTAAACCCCATCTATCCTGTATAAATTTGGACAGATTCTACTTGAGTACCTCCTTTCCCTCTGGGCTGAGGTGTAGCCTAAGTCTTGCATACAACACCCCTTGTCCTCCCAGGTTTCCCCCCAGTCCCCCACTACCCCCTATCCTCGAGCTTCACCCCATGCCCTGAGCCACATGTTAACCTCCAAAATGTTCTGCTTGTTTTCCACACTAGCCCTTGGTATGACAGGATCTCTGAGAAGGAGACCGAGCAGCCATTGGCATGGCAGACCCTGGTAAATTCCCAGAACCTGGCCTGAATTTCTAGCACACTGTGTCCTGCAATATCATTTGTGCTCAGGTGTGCTAAGATATTAGTAGAACCTCCCCAACCCTGCACCAGGGAAAAGACCATGTGCTTTGCCCTGTGCACAGTCAAGCCAGAGATGCTGTTGACCCCCACAGGACTAGATTCTCCCCCTCCCTACCCCTCCCACAGTATACCTCTAATCATATAGTCCCTGAGCAGTACCACCCTCATGCCTCCGTCTTCCTTGGTGCCCCCTCTTTGCAGGCCACATCTCCAATCCCCTTCATGACCCCCACCTCAACACTGCCTATCATCTGGAAGGCTGCCAACCCTACCATGTGCGAATCCCTTGCAGCCCTGCCCCTCCTTCTCCAACACCTTTTCCCTCCTGCCCCATCTGCCTCAAAGACAGCCATGTCATCGCTCCTTACCCTAGTTGATCCTTCTGCTGCAGGCCCCCCTCAGCCTCTATGTATCAGCCCCCCACTGTACTATTCTGGTTCTTTTCTGGGCTTTCCCCCTGCCCCTGCCAGTGGCTGTTTCTCTGCCTGCTCTCGTCAGACTTGCCATTTCTAGGTTAAATATGCACTGCTGTCCATCAGCTGGAATTCTCTTCAGTGACAGCTCCTCCTGCCTATGTCCAACTATACACGCCCCCCCCCCGGTGTACCTCCTATCCCTTCTTCTACCCCTACTCCATGCACATTACTCTCCATCTCCTTATTGGCCCTCAATGGCCCTATCCCTAGCATGTTTGCAGGCTGACTCCCTGTCTGTTCAAGCATGGCCCCCACTCTTCTCTCTCCCCTTGGTCCAGGATTTTCTGTAACCTCCCTCTGGGATGCCCCCAAGGGCTTTGTCCTCAAAACAACTATCACTCCTCCCCTCGTGAGACCATTTCCCAAGCCCCCAAATCCCCCCTGCCTCCCATACTGTTTGTTCCTCACAGACATCCTCCTCCAGCACCTTCTCCCCCAGCAGGATGAGGGACATAAATCTATTTGCCTGCTCATTTCCATTTTTACTCCATTGCTCCCAGTGGGAGCCTTGTTTGAAGTCTGACCCAGAGATTTTGATATCTGCCTTCCTTTACCTGCACCTACTACCTGCCACTGCATCCCATCTTCTTCTTCTGCCTCCCTGCCTTCTGTACCAAGGACCCTCCCTTCCCCTCTAAGTATGCCATTTACCCATCCTATTGCATTCTGCTGCCACCTTCCCATCCTCCTCCCTCCTCTGAAGCCCAATCCCCTCAGGCCATAGTCCCAGATCACTTGTGCACCCCCATCATCCCCCACTGCTGCTTGTGCTCTTGATCCTCAATTTCTCCTCCTCCTCCCCTACTCTCCCATTTGCTCCTCTCCCTCCCTCCTGCTCAGCTCTCCACATAACCACATTATTTCCTCCTTCAGCTGTGTGAGTTGTTTACACACCAAGCACCCTCCCATCTTCCAGGCACAATTTAGGACCACGGCTGCCCCACATCCACTACACCCAACCATTCTACCATAGAGGCCAGACCTCTGGCCACCCCTCCAGTAATGTTGCCCCTCCATGACAAGGCTGGCTATCACAATCAGGTGCTGGCAATAGTTGGTGCACAAACCTTCTTATAGCTCTCCCACAGAAATCAAGATCCCTAGAGCCTGATCACAATTTAAACCCTGCTCAGATTCAATTTAACCCTGCTGCAGCTCTCCCCATGGGAAACACTTTAAGGAGTCAAGGTCCTCAGAGCTTAGTCACAATTTAAACCTTGTATAGACACAATCTATACCCTGCTGCCACCCTCCCCAGAATAAAAACACTTCAGCAGTAGCACAGTCTCCTTTTGTATCCCACCTTATCCAGAGACTAGTTGTGCAGGCCAAGGCAGCCTACAAAGTATGCTCTCTTAGAATATAATCCTATTGACACAATTCCAATCCTTTTGTCCTTGCAGTAGTCCCTTCAGTACTCCAGTTCCCTTTGTCCTGCAGCCAATCTTTGTCTTCCTTGGCTAACCCCACCTCCTGTACCATAGGCCGGCTTTTTTTTTTAAATCATAATGCTCCGCCTCTCTCCAGCATTTAATAGAGGCCATGGTTGGGGTGGGTGGTGGGAACTAAAACAAGCCCAGTGTGTCCTTGCTGCCAGCTGTGAGACAGCCCTTTTCTGCAGTTTTCTGTGCCATGCCACCTTGCTCCTGACCTCTGATGCAGTCCCATGGAATCAGCAACCTGCTCCGCTCCTACAGACAGCTCTCCTTATGCCCTGACCACCGATGTGGTCCCGTGGGATCAGCTTCCTTCTCCACTCCTGCTGATGGCTCTCCTGGTGCCCTGACCGCCAAAGTGGTCACAAGTTTAAATCCCTCTGCTCAGCTTCATCTTTTTAAAGCCCTGCTGCTCTGGTGCCCTGCAAGCTGGTTGACTGCTGAGCAAACCCCCTACCACCCACAACCATAAAAAGAAGGATATATTTTCAGTTGTTTTAGTTTGAAAGTCCCTTCATTTCTCAGCATGTATGCCATTCTGCCATTTGTTTTCCAATTTTTATCTTTACCCATCATTTTCTGCTCCCAGTATCCCTTCAAATACCCTTCAATTGACCCATATTATGAAACAGATTAATTATTCTAAACCTTCATTTTACATTTTTTTTGACTGTTCACATTTTCTGTTACTCTGTTTTCTCATTCACTGTTAAAAAAGATACACTACATGAACAGTAGTGAAGTTTTTTAAATTTCTATGATTTATTAAAACATGTTTCATGACATGCTGTGCATCAGTAGAAGAATACTTACTGTGTGTGAAAAAAATAAATACGTTTTCAACCAAAAACTTAATTCACTTTCAATCATTTCAATGTGAACCATAAGATATCCATATTTGTTGTTAAAACACATTTTCTCACTAGCATATGCTGTTGCTATACATAGTAGCAATACATTTTAAAATGCATTTTCAATCAAATTAAGTTCAGCTTCACTTATGTTCCCATTTTTTTCAGTCTGACTTCATGAGCTAGGGTGAAACTCTGGTCCCCATTGTATTAACTGCCATGGAGATGATGCAGCTTACCAATAAGGTAATAATAAGGGTGTACAATAAGCCTTGGATTCTGTGAACATTGTGCTCTTCTTATTCTTAAGATAATGGAAGAAACTTCTTTGACATCAGTTGTGGACACCTGCTTTGATGGACCTACGCTCAGATCTGACACGTGGCAATAGATATAACTGTACTGCTCTGATGTGCATCCTATGTAGAATGTCAGGTAAGTTTAGAATTTTGGTAAGTTGCTGTTCCTGATGAGCAGTTTGAAACTTAACTGCACAGGGTGGCAAATAAAACAATGTTTTGCTGAAGAGGGTCCTGTATCACTGCATAGTACGTTGTAGCACAATGGATGCATTACCTTCCATGTGCGTAGCATGTTATACAGTGATGTGTTCCACAAAGAACCCCCCCCCCAAATCAAAGCAGAATCCATGATGAAATCACCAAATCTGAATGAATTCTTCAAAGTAAGGACTGAGTCCTAATATTACCCTGCATCATTTTGCCAAGGTTCCAAAATACCTATGGTAACTAAGGGCCCACTTCACCTGAAGGGACATGGCTAAATTAATTTGTTTACCCAACATCTGTTTTGGTTTCTGCTCTTTCCTGTTTAGTACAGCATATTAATGATAAAATAGATATTTTGGAGCCATAATGTTTATGCTATGTATTTAAAATGTGTTTCTCAAGACTTTATCATCCAACTGTCACCATCTCTAATGACTCAAGATGCATCCATTCTCATCCACAGATGATGCAGTAAGTTTATATTTTTTTAATTTTTATTTATTTTATTGAAATCTTGGATTACAAATACCTTTGAGCAGGAACTGCTAGTTTACAAAGGTTCCACTTCGAAGGAATGGGGGGTATACATACATACAAAGGTCAACATAATAATACATAGTTACACAATAAAAAGAAGTAAGAGACTGAGGGTTAGGAAATTCCAGTAATTCAAAATGTGCCAACTGTTAAGCAGCATGACATACCAGCCAAGGGCAATCTTAGAAATAAGCACTGTAGGTGAGAGAGAAGGGGGTATGCAGGCAGGAAGGCCATTGTCAGAGGGTAGAGGGTGAGGGCAAGAGCTCTAAAGGGGAGGGAGTGGAGGGATGAATTCAGGAAATATCCGATGGGAGGAAAGGGAGAGGGGGCAAGGGGGTAGTCAGATAGAAGGAGCAAGGTGGGGAGAGGTAGCTGTCAAGACTGAAGTGGAGGGCAGTGAGTGGTGGGCCCCTGATTAGGTGAGGCAGTCACAATGACTAGTTGAAATGAGATGAAGTCGGAGTTGTCTCTTAAAAGGGCCAAGAGCAGCAGTAGTAAGAGTTTCTTTGTTGAGAGTATTGTACCACTGTGGTGCTCTGTGGGCAAAGGCACTCTGGCCCATGGCAGTCCGGCATCTGGGGACAAGGAAGGTTAGTTGTTGTAAACTTCTAGTTTGCTGGGTGCTGTGGTGGTCAATGAGGATCTTTTCAATGCTCGGGGGCATGACCCCAAGGAAGACTTTTTTGGCTAAGAGGCAGGTTTGACACTGTATCTGGCTGATGAGAGGAAGCCATCCTGTCCGAGTGTACAGGTCACAAGTGTGGTTAAGTCGGTCAGCCCCAGTTAGCAGCCTGCAAGCTTTGTTGAGCGCAACTGTAATTCTGCGGAGGGCAGATGCAGAAGCAGAGCCATAAATTGCTAGCCCATAATCGATGATGGAGGTGACAGAGCTGTTGATAGCCAACTGGAGAGTGCCAGGAGTCATGCATGGTTTGTGCCTGTACAGCAGGCCATATACGGATGTTGGTGGCTTTGGCGACAGAATCTATGTGCCGATGGTAGGAGAGTGAGCTGTCCAATGTGACACCTAGGTATTTAAAATCAGAAGCGTGTTCAAGTAAGGTCCCTGTTTGGTTTAGGATGGTGAGGTCATGGGATTTGTATTTGCTCCTGGCATTGTAGAAGGTCATAACCTTTGTTTTGCTGTAGTTCATGACTAGTTTGTGTGACTTGAACCATTCTTCAATGCGCATGAATTCAAGCTGTAATTGTTTCTCAAGGAGCTCTGCATTTTGGTGGTGGCGAACATGACTGTGTCGCCTGTGTAGAGCAGTAATTTCTGGTAGCAGACACTGGGAAGGTCGTTGAGGAAGAGGATGAAGAGTAGTGGCCCCAGGATGGACCCCTGTGATACTCCTGAAAGGACTGGCTTTTCTTCCAAGGTGACACCGGGCAATCCTAACTCGCTGGACCCTCTCCCAAAGGTAGCTTGAAAACCAGAGCAGCACTTCATTGGAGAGCCCAGTGTTTGATAATTGCTTGAGTAGGAGTGGGTGGTTCACAGTATCAAAGGCTTTCGTAAGGTCGAAGAATATTGCCCCTACACAGTTTCCTTGATCGAGAGTGGTATGGATGAAGCCCATGAATTCTAATAGTGCAGTGGTGGTACTGTGCCCTTTTCGGAAACCATGTTGCTCAGGACACTGGATGTCGTAATTTTCCAGGTACTTGACTGGTTGGTCTGAGGAAATGCACTCCAGGGCCTTAGACAATGGAGGGAGGATGGAGATCAGTCTGTATTTGGAGTGCATTGATTTGTCTTCACTTTTGTGTGCCAGTGTGATGGTCACCTGTTTCCAGCTAGATGGGAACTGGAACATCCATAGTGATAGGTTGAGGACCTTTGTCAGGGGTTCAAGGACTTCTTCAAGGACAACTGCTAACAACTTCAGGTCAAGGGAGTCACCACTGTAGCCTGCATTGTGAATGACCTTCTGAATATAGGTTCTGGCTTCATGCACTGGGATCTCCTTGAAGTAGAATTGTGGGGCAGGGTGTAGGAAAGGAGTAGTTGCAGGAGGGTTACTACCAGATGGGGCATCAAAGAAATTGAAAGGGAGGACACTATCCAAGTTGGAGAATGCATTGTTAAAGGTGTTGGTGATTGTGTGCAGGTCAGATGTTTGTGTTCCATTTATGTTGAGCATGATGGGTGGTGAGTTAGGGTCCTTGCCTGTAAGGTCTTTCAAGTTACTCCAAATTTTTTTCCATCACCCCAGGAGTTGGAGAGAGCTTCCTTGAAGTATTTGCTTTTGGCACTCCTACCTGCCCGTGTGCACTCATTTCTGGCAGCTTTATATTTATGAATATCCCCAGGTTTGGATGTTGCACGGGCACAGTTCCAGAGATCATCCCTATGTTTGAGTAAAGTGATTAGATCGGGGGTTATCCAAGGGTTAGCTCTGCCCCTGACCTTCAGCTTTTTGAGAGGTGCAAAGATATTGCAGGCCGCAGTGAAGTTGCTGGTGAAAAGGTCTAAGGTTTGGTTTACATCAATGGCAGAGTTGATTGGTGTCCAGTCCAGGTGGCTTAAGTGTGTCTTTAGTAGCTCAAGGTACCCCTGCTTTAACACTCTGGTGTGGATTATTTTAGGAGGCGGCTTAATGAATTTGTTTGTCCAGGTACATGTGACCGGTGAGTGGTCACTGATCACATCAGGGAGCACTGAGACTTTTGAGATTCATTCAGGGTGATTAGTAAGAATCCAGTCCAGAAGTGTGTGCGACCCTGTCCTATAGTTGCATCTGGTGGGGGTGGTAACAAGCTGGGTGAGGTTCTGTGTCATGATAGCATCATTGTAGTTTCTGGCCTCCAGTGATAGCCAATTTATGTTGAAGTCGCCTAGTACTATGAGTTCAGAGTTATGGTGTAATTCCTGTAGGCTTTCCAATATGCTCATAAATCCATTGGGCTGATCTTTAGGGGGTAGGTACACAGAGGCAATGGTGAGTTCCTTGTTGTGTGCCCCGAGTAGAACTTTAATAGCGAGAACCTGCGAGGGTGGTTTAGGGTTTGAGAACGGGAAGACTTGACCCAGATAGGAATTCCTCAGGTAGATGGCACAGCCTCCACCTCATTTGGAAACCCTGTCCTGCCTGAATATAGAGTATCCAGGGATGGTGACTGCAGCATCTGGTATCTTGGGGTTAAGCCATGTTTAGACAACAGAGAGTACTTCAGGGCTATGTTGCTGGACCCAGGTTTGCAAATTTCAAGTTTGTTAAGGAGGCTGCAGACATTGATTGAGGCTAATGTGAGGGCCCCCTCCCACCTTTTTGTGGCATGGGGTGCTAGGCTGGTAGGTCCCGGGTTAGGATGAACATTTCCAGATATCAGAAGTAGCATAAGTAGTATCCTAAGAAGGTATGCTTTTATCATTTTGCAGACTGGTTTTGTTGTAGGGCATCTAGTCCTCTTGGCCTTGCTGGTCTGCGTTTGCCCCATGATATTGCAGAGCACAATATATAAAGCCATGTTCTCAGAGGTGCTATGTGATTGATGAAAAGTAATCAAATCCACAGGAAATGGTGAACTACCAGGGACCAGAAAACTGTTATTGTAGCTCAAAGACCCAGAATGTGATAAATTCTTTAAGGGGTTAAATTCCTGAAGGTGATGAACATTGGCCTAGGGCATATGCAGGATGTAAAAATCTGTTCTTAGTATCTTCCCTTTGTTCTCCAAAATGGTTGTGAATAGACCTCAAAGACAAGTACACATCCTTTAAGAACAGGTCAGACGGAAATGTGGATTCAATGCAGCACTCCACAACTCAGTGCTTGTATAACAGATTTACTGACCTTACTTTTGGCTTTGATGGCTTCCAAAAAAGTTGATTTATGATGAGAATGCCAATACCTGGTGGTGATGTTTTGCAGTTTCTTAGTTCAGGAAATGTTCATAGATGTTATGTCCAAGAATGGTCCAGTTCCTCCAAGCAGAAACACATGAAAATCCACAAAAACTAAACTACTGACAGAGACAAACACACACACACACACACACAGCCACACAGGCTCTAGTCTGAGATATTGGGAGTAAACAGCTGGGGTGTACATCAATGCCCCCTTCATGGCAGTCCATCCAAATGGGGGACATTGCATATGGAGCAGACAGCTGCAAGATCATCCACACTCCCTCAGTATGATAGAGGGTTCATTACATATGTAGTCAGTGGTTTGAGAGGATTCTCCTACCAGAAATGGAAGCATTTTCATATGGTTCCAAAGGCATAAGGACCATCCATGCTTCCTTCAGATGACAAAGTGAGCATACAAATTGAGTCAATAGTCTGGGGTGAATTGACCCCATCAGATGACATCTCCACAGAATGGTAAACTTCACACATATGTCCAACAACTGAAAAATAATCTCACTTATTACTCAGATGACTTTTTTTTTTTTTTTAAGCTAATAGTTTCAGGGCCATCTATGCTGACCACAGATTACATGGATTTGATTAATAGAGCAGTTTACTCCAGAACCATTCCTATTCCCCTGCCATCCCCCATGAAGACAGTGATGTACATTACAAATGGAGTGATGGACTTTCTGTGCTTTCTCACCCCTAGATCAATGTTTCTCAAAAAAGGCCACTGTGGCTACATAACATCACCAGCACACATTTGTCCAGGTACAGTGCTGTTTAGAGCACAGTTAAAACTGTAATGAAATTGACAACTTTTTACTTTTAGGAAACATTGGAAATAAATTTTAAGTAAACATACATCAGGGATTTCATTTAATGTTCACTGTGAGAAAAATAAATGTGTTGTATCAAAGGGTTTGGTTTACGCTGGGGTGGTTGGAGGGGCACAAATAAGAAGTGAGGCCATGTGTGAGTTCTTCTGCTGGCACACTGGAGCCCTTTGATGCCAACAGGATCTGTGGCATGAAAACCACTGCCCTAGATGATAGAGGCAACATTACAAATAATGTGAGTGGCTAGAGGGCCATCCACACTCCCCCACCCCACAGATGACATGTGGGGCCTTTATGCATGCATCTAATGACTTAGGGTGCATCTGTGCCTCCTTTTGATGACAGGGCCAAACTTTTTGCATTAAACCTATGACTCAAAGTACATTCACTCATCCACAGATGACAGGGACATACATTTTAATAGGAAGCCAATGACTTAATGTGTATCTTTACTCCCAACTGATGACAAGGGAGCCTTTACAAATTGACCCAATCAATGACTTGAGTTTCAGCAATGCTATCTCATATTACAGGGGAACACTTTTCAAAAAGCAATTGGTGGTTTGATTTACACTTTTATTTATAGGTGTATTCACCTTCTCTTCTAACCATTCCATGCCCCAATTTCACATTACTTACATACTCACTGTGAACTCCTAAAAAAAAACCCATAAAACACAAATACACTGATGACCTTAGGTTTTTTTTTAGGGCTGTGGGTGGAGCCTACAGTCCTATTGGGATCAGATTGTAGCTCTAAAAACAGCTGATCATGGAACTCACTTTTTGACTGTTTGGAAATATTCCTCCACAGCTCAAAACAGTGCACTCCCCTCTGTTTTTTGCTATTTGCAGCTCTATGTTAAAGGCATCTGAAGTGAGTGGGATGCTACCATATTGTACCTCTGAACTCCTCAGGATATTAACAAACAAAACATTTTGAAACTGCTGTTTCTAGCTCCTTAACTGAACCTTTGCAGGGCTGCAGATTGAGCATCAGTCCAGCTCAGTCTAATAGATTTATTCTATTTTCTTTCAGTAACCTAGAGGTTATCTCATTATCTGTTGTACTAGAATTTAGTGAAACTCTGAAGCAATCAGGCAACTACAGTGTCAGATTACAGACAGTCCAGCTGCAGCTAGGTTCTACAACTCTCTCTCCCCTTGTTTCTATGAGCATTTATTGGGATCTGAGAAAGTTTTCTTCTGTTTTTGTATTATATTTTTCTATTCAACCTTTGTATATTTGCTATATAATGCTAGCGAAAGGTGAGGACTTACAGCACCTATGTTTATCCACAGAATCAGGTTCACTGCTGACAGTTGGGATAGCACTAGATGGTAAACTAAAACTCTCTGTTCAACCATAGGGACAGGTACTGTGCAGCCCCACCTGCCCCCCCCCACTCACCGCTGTGATGGATTTAGTGGTGGTAAAAAGTAGATAAAGCCCTCAGTTTATCCACAGGTACAGTACCATGTGATGTAGGCTCAACGCAAACTTACCCACACTGTGATGGATTAAATAAGAGGTAAGGTACTGATGCCACTTGGGCTTTAAACCCTTGGATAATCCACAGAGACAGCTACAGTGTGTGGGCAAGGTAAGTGCTTGGTTTCCACACTCTCTGCATTTAGTCCTGGTGAATGATGAGAGACTGCCAGAACTGGGGACTATAGCATTTTATTTATCTACACTAACAGGTTGCATACACACACATATACAGTACATACACACACCCACACACAGTAGCATGTACATTAATTAAATAAATTCAAGAGGACTAAATTAAGAGCATGCCAGTTTATGATGATTGTGACTGAATAGCACTGTACAGTGCCAATAAGAAAATAATAAATTGCTATGCTATTGCAGTGGATGTGGCAGCGGTCACTGAGACTTGGGTCACTGCAAGACATGACTGGGACCAGAACCTGGAGGGTTACACTATGTTCAGGAAGGACAGGGGGGAGGGAAGGGGAGGAGGGGTAGCTATGATAGTCAAAAACTGCATTGGCATAGGGGGAGTAGAGGAGGTGGAGGGAACCGTGGAGGCAATGTGGGTCACCTTGATAACAAGGGGGAGGCAAGAGATTAAAAATAGGAGTGGTGTATAGACCCCCTGCCCTGGCGGAGGAGCTGGAGGACAGTCTGGTGGCAGATGTTAGGAGACACTGCAGACTGGGCAGAGGAAAGGTGGTGGTGTTAGGGGACTTAAACATGCCAGGAACAGACTGGGAGACTATGACATCCTCTGTGACCAGGGAACAGAGGTTGTTGGATGTCTTTCAAGACGCGTTCCTAACTCAGGAGGTGAGGGAACTGACCAGGAAGGCACGGGTACTGGATGTGGTCCTGGCAGACAGTGACCAGATTGGGGGCCTGGAGGTAAGGGACCCATTGGCGGGGAGTGACCATGCCACGGTCTGGTTCTGCCTGGAACTAGGAGGGGTAGAAGGCTGCACAAAGACGGAAGTTCCCGACTTCAGGGGGGCGGATTTTAAGGAAATGGGAAGGATCCTTAAGGAGCATTTGGATGGGATTGGGTCAGACATGGACACTGATAGTAGGTGGAAATCATCAGGAGAGGGGTGCAGGATGCTACCAGCACCTGTGCAAGAGTAAGGCAAAAATGCGGTGGGGCCCAAAAACCCTGTTGGTGGACCAGGGAGGTCCAGGAGGTGGTGTGGGGAAGAAAGCAGCCTATAAGAATTCAAGTGCTCAAGGGTGAAAGGGATCGAGGGAGTACAAGCTGATGGCTAGAAGGGCCACTAGAGTGGTGAGGGCGGCTAAGGCAAGGAAGAGCAGAACCTGGCCAGGAAATTAGGAGAGAGAAAAGGGTTCTTTAGATACATTGGGGAAAGACGAAGGGTGAAGGGCAGATTAGCAGGATTAAATCAGGGGAGAGATGGCACAAGACCCAGGGGAGCAGGCTGAGGTACTAAATGAGTGCTTCACCTCAGTTTTCACCGGGAAAATGGGGATGCTGCATCATACATGGGAGGAGACAGAGATAATGAGGAGGGGGACCCCACCAGTCGGCAGGTCTGGGGAGGGGGGGCATCACTGGCAGGTGGGGGAGGGCTAAGCAGGGAGAAGAGGTACCAGAAGTGGAAATCACAGCAGAGAGAGGAGGGAAGCCCCCCGCCCCTTTAAGACGGAGAAAGCACCGGGCTCGGATAAATTACATCCTAGAGTGCTGAAGGAACTTTCAGATGTCCTGGCAAAACCCTGGCAGAGCTTTTCACCATCTCTCTGAGGACAGGGTGGGTGCCCCAAGACTGGAAGGTGGCGCATGTAGTGCCTATCCACAAGGGGGGATCAAGGGAGCTGGCAGGGAACTACAGGCCTGTCAGCCTGACATCGGTGGTGGGCAAGGTGATGGAGGGCATTGTCAAGGAGAGGCTGGGGGGACCTGGATAAGTCAGGGTGCCTGGACGATAGACAGCATGGATTCATCCCAGGGAAATAGTGTCAGACAAACCTGGTGGAGTTCTATGACTGGGTGACAAGTGCCTTGGACCTGGGTAGACCAGTGGATGTCCTCTTTCTGGACTTCAGCAAGGCATTTGACTCTGTTCCTCACGTGGGCCTGTTGGATAAGCTAGGAGAAATGGGGTGGAAACCAGATGATCAGATGGATAGGCAATTGGCTCCAGGACGGACCCAGAGGGTCGTAGTTGGTGGGATAGTCTCATCCCCAAGGAGGGTCATTAGTGGGGTCCCACAGGGATCAGTCCTTGGGCCCCTTCTGTTCAACACCTATGTATCTGACATAAGGACAGGAATCAGGAGTGAGATGAGTCTCTTTGCAGATGACTCGAAACTGGGGGCAGTGGTGGATGGGGAGGAGGGGAGGGTGGCCCTGCAGGGGGACCTGGAGGCTCTGGAAAGATGGTCTAGAAAGTGGAAGCTGAGGTTCAATGCAGGGAAATGCAAGGTACTCCACCTGGGGCCAGAAACCAAGCCAAGTGTACACCTGGGGGAATACTACAAGTCTCAATGGCTGAGAGGGACCTGGGGTGGTGGTGGATGTCAAGATGAACAACTCTGAGACTTGTAGGAGGCAGCAGCCAAGGCCAACAGGATGCTGGGATGCATCACTAGGGGGATCACCTCCAGAAGGAAGGAAGTGATACTCCCTCTGTATAACTGCTTGGTGAGGCCGCACCTGGAGTACTGCGTGCAGTTTTGGAGGCCACACTTAAAGAGGGAAATTAACCTCCTGGAGAGGGTCCAGAGGAGGGCAACCAAAATGATTTGGGGCTCGGGGGACAGGACCTATGAGGAGAGGCTCGAAGAGCTAAATATGTACACATTGGAAGAGAGAAGGGACTGGGGGGACATGATAGAGGTCTTCAGGTACATGAAGAGGGTAAATAGGGGAGGAACAGTCAGGGTGCTTTGAAGGAAGGAGGAAGGGCTACTAGAGGGCATGGGTGGAAGCTGGAGGGGGGAAGATTCAGGGGAGAAAGGAGGAGGAGGTGCTACTTCACTGAGAGGGTGGTGGAGCCATGGAATGCACTACCTAGGGGGCTGGTGGAGGCAGAGACAGTGGAGGGGTTCAGGAGGGGGTGGGACAGGTACAGGGGAAGGGTTCAGGAAGCAAAATCCAATGCAGCAAGAATATCCGGAACTGGGAAGGGAGAAGCCAGAGAAGGCGAGGAAGACAGCAAGGTCAGCGCCCAGGATGGGGGCTGACCAAATGAGCAGACACGAAAGACCGTTAGGCCTATTCTGCTGGCATTTTAGTATGTTAGTAGTATCTGAAATGTTTATCCAAAATACTATAAGAGCGAAAGTACGATTTTTTTTTAATAAAAGATGTTTTCCATATTTGACCATTGCTTCTTAATAGTTATATAATATTACTTCAATATGTAGTGTGCATTTTAAATATTTAACTTGTAAATGCTGTTTATACCTGTTGTTATGACCATGTCATGTACAACAGCAAAAATAATCTCTTTCAAAATAAAAATTCAAAAAGGGAATGTGTTTGCACTGGAGACAGAGATATTGTAAGTTTATAGTTTGCCAGTGATGTTGGTAAAAATTCAGGAATGCCACACTTTCTGAAGCTTTGCAAAGTTCCTCAACCTCATATCAAGTTTGCTATCCAATTTCTGAATATTAAAAAATAGCGTGTTCATGCTGCAAAATCACCTTTCTGGACAAGTGAACAAAATGACACTGGTACTCTTCATGAGGAGGGGTCCCAAATGGCCATGTTGAAAAGTTGGTGCAATACCTCCAAAAAATGGCCAAG
The DNA here is from genome assembly GCA_016271365.2 of Neoceratodus forsteri. Classification (NCBI taxonomy): domain Eukaryota; kingdom Metazoa; phylum Chordata; order Ceratodontiformes; family Ceratodontidae; genus Neoceratodus; species Neoceratodus forsteri. The sequence goes on along the minus strand of CM057453.1, from coordinate 990,774,790 downwards.
TTACGCCCAGGAATTGCATAATTTCTATGCACATTTGTAACTTTGCTCATTTGGTAGCTCTTCAAAGCAATATTGGCTCTGGCTAGAATTTGTTTATATAATACCACAAATTCTCCCACATCTCTCCACCCCATTACTGTCCAGCACCTGAACACTCAGCACAACTTTCATGATCAAGTATGAAATTACTTTATTGGAAATTAACAAATTTCACAGGCAGCAACATTGTATTTTTCTTACAGATGCATCCCTCTCCCACTTTTTTAAGAATATTAATCAACTGAAGCCCTCCTGCTTTTGTAGGTACATTAATGAAACCGGAGCAATTGTCATTAAAAAAAAAAACTATTTTTGCATAAAATAATATTAGATGCCTTATCAAATTAGTTTTAGCTGTCTTGTGAAGAAAACAGTAATGGCCATGACAGTATAACAGAAGAATAATAATAAATAAAAAATAAACTAATTCAACCTATGTTTGTACTCTACCACATTGCTGTATAATGTTTACAGTTTCTCAAATGCATACTTAAAATTATGAAATCGACAATTTTCCTGAACAAATCAGAACAATTTTCAGCAAAATGAAAACTGAAAATATAATAGTATAGTCTGCGATAACAGTAATGATGTTTGTTTAAGCAAGAGTTCAAATAACAAATCACAAGTTGTCAGATGTATAAATCATCCCCAGGGCTGACAACCTGGGGTTGAGCCATCATCAGTTGGAAATGTATAAAGATGACATGAGCTGTTGACAATATCCTGTTAGACAACCACATAACAGAAATGGGTGCATTGGGATGCATATATGAACATGGACAGTTGAAGCAAACAAACAAACAAAAAAAAAGACACAGCCAACTAAACACAGGAGACAAAGTTATATAACAAATGGATTTGCATAGACCTGGAACAAGTGACACAATTACGGAACAAATAAAACTGATTTCCTGTCCTTTTTAAATCCATCACTTATCACCTAAAAATCATATTTTTTTATCTTGTTGAAAAATGTCAAACCTATTTCTTCATATTTTGCAGGGTATATTCAGATCAAAGATTACATTTCTAAAATTGTCATGCTTTAAGTAATGTATAAGGCTGCTTGGCATAGCCAACGGGCTTTGTGGGGTCACAAGAAGTATGGATCTAATACAAAGAAAGTAGAAAATGTACCCTTAGACAATTTTTGAGTGCTTTTCTGCCTAACCCTTCCAAACCAAGGATATCTCCATAGAGATTGCATTCAAGGACTTATATAGTATAATACGTTGCAAAGCCACTTTAATGCAAAGCATCACTGGAAGTATATGGAAATCAACATGCACATACTTCCCAAAATGCTTTGTATTAGTGTAGAATGGATAATTATTTTGTTTGAAATATGGATTTGTTGACAATGCCCTTCCAGGATACTGTTTGTGTCAATGTTTGTGCGGTGAAGTTCTTGTCTTTTAAAATTTTATATATATATATATATATATATATATATAGTAATTATAGTGGCATGGTTGTGCCACTATAGTTAGGGTTTAGCGGTCAGTTACATACTAAAGTCAAAGGTTTGGGTGTTAATAACTTTGGACCCATTCAATGGATTTGCCTGAAATTTTGTACACATGTTGGGGCATGGTAGATCTCTTGATCTGCCAAATTGTGTTTTGGTTGGAGTGTTGGTCTTTGTGTAAGAAAGTGCTGAAAAATGCAAAATTATCCATTTTTGGAGGCATCTTATGGCATTCTGAATGTGGTCCTTCATGGCCATCGTGTGGCATGCTGCTCTGCAAGATGGCTCGTTTAAAAGAGCTTTGGTGGCCAAACATGCTGCTTTTTGTCTGGTGAAAACATATTAAGGCATTCAAAATTACAGCACTTTTAAGTTCCCATTATAAGTCAATGGGAAAATTTATATGTATATCTTGCAATCAAAGAATGGAGTTCTGGCCATCTCGTCCCACCTGGTGAGCAAAGAATTTGCAGTCTCACAGTTTAAGAATCTTTGTCCCTAAGGAATTTCAAAAATTCTTTGATCACAAGGTCCGCCATCTTGTTTTCAGTTTTCCGATCGCACAAACACAAATATCTCGGCTCAGGGGTCGCTTCTGAAGTAAAACTTTGATGGGTTTTACTCAGAAGCCCCCGATCTACTGAGCCATGGCTTTGGTTCCATCCAAATCAGTCCAAAAATAGAATTATTAGTGTTTAAATTCTTTGTTCCTGGCTCGCTAACAATTCGTGAGCCTACAAATTCTTTGATTGCGAGAATCCTTGATCACGATCATGTATCGCGAGCGAGGGACAAGATGGCCAGATTTAAAAAATATTTTTTTGCAGCCCAGGGGTGCCCTATTAAGTGACATAAGGGTGAGTTTTTCTCAGGGGGCTTTGCTCTGCCCCATCTGAATAAAAAAACAGTAGTTGGCATTATCCCTGGTAGTCTAGCAGCCCCCTCCCCATCCTGGCAATGTACTTAACCATGACTGTATCCCTGGTAGACTAGTGGCCCCCCAATGAGTGTCTTAATTATATCTTTATATTTTTTATCTGTGGTAGTCTAGTGGCCCCCCATGTGTATTTATTTATTTATTTTTGTGATATCCCTGGTAGTCTAGTGGCCCTCCCAATCTGTACTTCATTATGAGTATCACTGACATCCCTGGTAGTCTAGCGGTCCCCCCCCATCATAATAAAATTAATGTGCATTATTTATGTCCTGGTAGTCTAGTGGATCCCCACTCCTCCCTCCTAGCCATGCCAGCCCACCCAGCACCCCCCCATGCTTCCCCAGCTGGTTGATTGGTTGATGTTGTGGTATCTATGTCATGGTTAGTTATTTTGTAGGTGTATTTTTTTGATTGGTTAGTATGAAATTCTTCCTTCTTTGTTTGGTTGTTTTGTGTAGAGTTGGTAGTGTGGTGGGCAGTTGTGCTGTGTGTTGCTATTGGATGGTGCTGGCTGGTGTGTGCTGTGATTGGTTGGCATTCGTTTGTGGGGATGTGTGCAGATGCAGTTATGTGGGTAGTTTGTGTGTCCAACTGTGGTTGAGGAGTGCTTATGAAATATTAATTTATTTATTTTTTTGGGGAGTTTAGTAGTGGCATCTGTGTTTATTGAGTGGTGTTATAGTGGTTATTTGATGGGATACACAGGTATGTGATGCATCTGTGAACTGTTGTCCAGTTACCATCACTGGAAATAGTGTGTTTTCACAATGTCTGCAATGTTATCTGCTGGGTCTTCTTGGATGTGTTCTTGTAGGACTTTTTAGTCAGAGAATGCTATGCTCAATGATCACATTTGTTGACTGGTGGTGTGTAGTACATCTGTTAGTGTGAGTTCCTATCTGACTCTATCACTTGGGCTATCTTTCTGCTCTGGTGTCATGTTTATGAGCTCTGGATAGACACATTTTTGAAAACATTGTTATGTGTTTTTTTTGTACAGAATAGAACTGAGACGCGCAGCGGCTGCTAGAATGTGTGAGTTGCTTGAGTGCAGGAGAAAAGGAAACTGCAGGTATGTAAGTCATGGTTTTTGTCAGGTGTACCTGATTATTGATTTATTGTCTGAGAAGCAGGTTTGTTTGTGCTAGACAGGAGGTGGAAGCTTTGTTGACATGTGCAGAGTGGAGATATCGGGTATGTGACATATGCAATGTATGTATATTTGTACGAGGATGCGACTGTGCATACGTCAGCAGTCGTTTATTCAATGGGGGTGAAAATACAGTTTTACTCCACTGTGTATCACCTCACCCCATTGCATAAAAAAAAAAAAATATATATATATATATATATATATACACACACACATCTATTGGAGTCACCATGACACAAATAAATGAGATCACAAGGCAGGTTCCTTCCTCTCCTTGGGTTGAGATAACAGATGTGGCACAGTGATGAGTTTTTATAAGGAGTTCCTCTGATAGTTTTCTTTAAAGGTGAATTCAGGTGGCATGGTAGGCTTGATTCCTACTGTATTAGTTAATCTTTATACCAGAATAGCTTCAATTTACTTGAGTGCAGCTTGGTGGCACAGTAGAAATATAGCTAGCAACTGTATAAATGCAAGTGACCTGGAGTTTGAGACCTGCTACAAATTTAACATTTTTCAGTTTTCAAGAAGAAAGAAAGGATTGAATTCTGATGAGAACTTTTACTTCATAAAGATATTTTTTGAAATTGTATGTTAATTTTCACCAGAATACTGATGCATTGCTGCAGGAGGGGGTTAGAGACTACTGTAGATTATAAAACAATAGTACTTGCAGTGAGTAGTACAGGAGTATTCACCCCCCAAAGAAAAAGAAAATACGAAAGCAAGAGTAATTGCTCAAAATAAGTAGCATATAATAAATACGTTTTTGCAATCTCAATATAAATGCATACTTATTCCATCCATAACATAGTGACAAACCCCTCAGCCCATTGTATTTTTGAAATGGGGCCATGTTTATTTAATTCTTTTGGTTACCAGGTAAGGCTCACTAGACACAAGTGCCTGTTTTCAGGTGTGATCTGGGAGCACTGGGGTAATTAAGTGACTTGTTCAGAGTCACACAGTGTGCAAGTGGAGGTTGTGGGAATCAAACCAAGGTCTGCTGGATGTACTAAGCTCATTCACAGCTCATCACTCTAACCTCCAGGATATACTGCCAGACATGTAATCCCATGTAGCAACCCCCTTTTTAAAGCTATAGATAACTTTTTGTTTCTCAGATCTAATATACAGCCAAGCCAGATTTGCAATGCTGACAGGGTGCTATCTTTCCACTTTAACAAAATACATGTTATGGATAAAATTAAAGCATGCCTAATTAAAGTGTCTTGTTGAAATGAGAAATTTTAAGTATGAAGGTTGATCTGTGACAAGATCATAGCAGTATCCCCACTTATATGTAGACTCATTAATGATGAAAGGGTTAAGCTGGTCTTGTCCAAAACAGGATTTGAGTCAATGGCAAGTAACAATCATATGTGTCAAAATACCTACATCTTTGGTGCATCTTGGGCAGTCATCAGAAATACTGAGGTTCATTTTGTTAAGTTCTGCAAGAGTGTAGTATGATCTCTGCATTATATTAAACTGTATTTGCTTGAGTAGGGAAGAAAATATACAGTTGTGGCCAGCATCATGTTGTGCTGTGCTGTTTGCCACATCTTGTGTTATTGCAGTCTATTTCGACCCCAGTTCACCACCTGTCGAGTTGCACTGCAGCACTGTTGACACAGGATTATTTATACAAACCTGACCTGTAAGTGTCACTAGCAGTTCATTCAAATTTTATTTCTGTGTTGTCTCTAATGTCCTCACAGCACTACACACGTGCATCCCTCAAAAAAACACTTTTCCCCTCAGATGAGAGAAATGTGTTACTATCCCCCACCCAAAAAAAAACACTTTCTCCTCAATATTCAAACCTAGAAATAGTATGATAGTAAGAAGACCCTTCAGGGAACATGTACCCCAAATGTCATGTTAATACACTGAGAAATGTCATAGTTATGGGTACCTTTGTGTAATGTTTATCAAACAAAACCAGTCTCTCTGCTGAAAGAAAAAAGTGCTCTTGCAGTTTAAGAAGCAGCACAAACACTTATGCCTCAAAACCACTTCCCCTTAATATTTGAATCCAGACATCTGGTGGTAGACAGAAGCCCCCTTTTGGACTATGTACCCTGAATGTTGTGTAAATACACCAAGAAATGCAACAGTTATGGGTCATTATGTGTTATGTTTGTTAAACAAAACCGGGCTCTCAGACAAAAGAAAGTGTCCTTGCTGTTTTAAAAGCAGCACACACATACACACATAAAAAACACTGTACCCTCAATATTGGAAACCAGGCATACAGTATGTTGGTGGTCAGGGGAATGCTTTTGTGAATATGTATTCTGCATTTCATGCTAACACACCAAGAAATACCATATTTATGGATGCTATTTTTTGTGATGTTTGTCAAACAAAACCAGTCTCTTGGATGAGAAAAAAAAGTGTTCCTGCAGATTGAGAAGCATCACTCTCAACCCCCGAAAACCACTTTTCCCTCAGTATTGAAACCCAGCCATCTGGCAATGATCCAAGGACTCTTTGGGAAAGCATAAACATAAGCTGCACATGCAACAGGGCAGCATTAGATAAATAATTTATTTAAACACTTTGACCACATTAATGATGCATAAGGGTTGCAATTCTGATACTGTAATACCTAAAAAAATAAATAAATAAATAAATAAGTCAATGACTCATCTGCACTCCACCACTGATGAGGTCAATAAGGTCAACACAAATCATTTGAATAAATAATTGTTCTAATGTTTCCCTGTTGAGTATCCCCTATTAATGCAACAGTGTGGGTTAAGTCTTGAAGCATCAAAATTAGGGAAATGTCCCCTGGTGGTTAATGTGTGGTGTGGTGTGGTGCTTTGGGGGGTTCAAATGATTGCCTGATGCAATGTTTATCTTACTCTAACATCAACACTATAATTCAAAGAAAGTGAATTTACTCACACACAAATGCTTTGAGAGAGGGTACGAAGCTAGAGTAATGCCAAAGGTGCATGAAGCAATTTTTCAAACCCTGAGAAACGTGCAAAACACATTCACCAAGACTCAGGGTAATTTCTTTCCTCTAACATCACATTTCCCTGCTTTTGTGGTTTGCTGTTTCAATTCTGATGCTTTTTGTGTTTTGTTTTTTTTTAACTTTTATTTCTTTTTTAAAAGGATATTTACTTATGGGAGAATGGCTGTAGGGAGGAGGGAGGAGTGGGGCTGCTGCAAATTGAGGGGCTAACTGCATAATCGAACAGACTCGATAGACTGTGTGGCCTGTTTCTGCTGGCATTCTGTATGTTCATACAGATTCCCACTACTTTGCATTAACAATGCCAGATTGGAGCCAATTATTGTTGATTCTTTTAATGGCAAGCATCCCTGGATCCTTTTGCACTCCTGGACCTCACTCCATCCTGTGAGTGTCAAACCCTGCTTTAACAGCACCCCTCCCTTACATTGTCACTAAAGCACATAGTCCCTGGCACCCAGGTGCATCCACTCCCTCATGTAGACCCAATCCAAATACTCTCTGATATCCAGTAGTACCCCAACCCTTTTCCTCTGCCATACAGTCTCTAGCATCCAGAGGTGTCCTTCCCTCTTCCTGCTTTTGTACCAAGCATTCTGTGGTGTCTAGTGCAGTCACTCCTCATCCTGCTCTTCTGCCAAGCAGTCCCTATCAATGAATTAGACTCCCTTCCTAACATTACACCAATGGCAAGCAGTTTCTGCTGTTCAGGTTCATCCCTTCTCTAATTATATCTAGGGTTTCCGGTTTTTGGTTTTAACTGATAATCACTGATAAAACACCACCGTTTTTGAGATTTCAGTTAAAACTGATAAGCACTGAGTAAATTGATTCCTGATGGTGGACTTAAGCTTGCTGATGACACATTCGGAACTCGCATCTCATGCTGAGATATCAGACAGTCAGAACATGCCAGAGGACCACCACTGCCAGCGCCTGCCAGCTGCTGCCTTGAAAGGTAGGATAGAAACGGGGGATGTTGTCACTGGGGAGCATTGCAATTTGGCTGTGGCAGACATGTAAGGAGGGCTCAGCTTTCTGATTCCCTATATTAGCAGCTCCTGGTGGGGGACTCAATTATTAGGGGGATAGAACTGGGGGGAGCAGGAAAAACTGAAGTAAGGTGCCTGCCTGGTGCCATGGCTTGGAGAGACAGGAAGCACATCCTCAGGATCACGAGAACAGCTGCACGGGAGTCTGAGCTGGATGTCATTGTCCACCTAGGGACAAATGACTTGGCTAATCATGAGATTAGAGCAGTGCAGAAGGACTTTGTAGAAGTGGGGAGGGGCCTAAGACAAGTAGCACACACAATATCCTTCTCTGAGGTGCTGCCTGTCAATGGCATGAGTGAGGTGAGGGTACTTTGCATCATGCAGTTTAATGAATGGTTGAAAAAATGGTGTGGAGCACAGGGGTTTGGCTTCATTGGGGACTGGGGTTCCACCTGGAGGGACACCAGCCTATACTGGCAGGATGGTCTGCATCTGTCCAGGAAGGGAACAAGTCTTTTGAGCAATCGGTTTAAATGCTTCATTGGCAAGCTTTTAAAACTAGTCAAGGGAGGTACTGATACAGCAGGAAAATCCCAGCCTCTCCTACAAAACAGGGTACTAAATGAGAAAAGACCGAGGTAGACAGGTCAGAAGGGGATGCTGCAAAAGAAGGTAAAGCCATCAAAAAATGGAGAACAATGAGTACCAATGCCCGTAGTCTGAGTAACAAGCTTCCTGAATTAGTGGCCTTGATGGAGGAGGAACATCTGGATATCATGGCAGCCACAGAAACATGGTACACACAAAACCATGACTGGGACATAAACATACCAGGATACACTATCTACAGGAGGGGCAGGGAGGGTAAAAGAGGAGGAGGAGGAGTAGCTCTTTACATAAGGGAAGGAATCAAAGCAACTGAACAAAATGGAAAACAGGGAGGAGAAGAAGCACTGTGGGTAAATTTGGAGACCGGCAATGGCACCACAATCCGCACAGGGGTTGTATACAGACCCCCTTCTCAGGGGGAGGAAATGGACAAGGAAATGATAGAAAGAATACTTAGAATGGCAGAAAAAGGGGAGATATTGCTGATGGGTGATCTGAATATGCCAGATGTTAACTGGAATGCAGTTGCAGCAGCCACTTCAAAGAGTGGGGTTATTCTAGATGTCCTGCAAGGGGCATGCCTTAGACAACTAGTATTGGAGCCCACTTGAGAGGGAGCAATCTTAGACCTGGTTCTCTCAAATGGAGATGAAGAGAGGATCACAAATGTAGAAGTGGGTAGCCATCTGGGAACTAGTGACCATCGAACAGTATGGTTCATAATAAACACAGCAATAGAGTCAAGCCATACAAAGGCAAAAGTACTGGACTTTAGAAGGGCTGACATTGCCAAAATGGGTGAGTGCCTAAGGAATGCAGTAGCAAATGTGCAGGAAGGAGGGGTGGAAGAACAATGGGGAATAATAAAAACTGCCATCACAGAGGAAACAAGCCTTTGTGTGAAGCAAATTAACAAAATGAAACAATGTAAGAAACCACTATGGTTCTCAAAGGAAGTGGCAGAGAAGGTTCAAGAGAAAAGAAATTCAGGAAGTACAAGAAATCACAGAAGGAGCAGGACAGGGAACTGTATCAGTTAAAGCAAAGGAAGCTGGGAAGGCAGTCAGAACAGCAAAGGCCCAAACCGAGGAAAAGATAGCCAACTCAGTTAAGAAGGGGATAAAACCTTTATAGGTACATCAGGGAGACGAAGGAAGACCAAGGGAGGGCTAGTGAGACTTAATAAAGAGGAGAGAGGGTGGGCAGAGGGTGACTGTGAAAAGGCAGAGATACTAAACAAATATTTTTGCTCAGTATTTACAAAGGAAGTGGGGAGGTACCTAAAACAAACAGTAGAAACACTCTTGATACAGAAGTTGATACCAGCCCATTTACAGAAGAAAGGGTTCTGAAAGAACTCTTAAAACTGAAGGTGGACAAAGCAATGGGGCCTGATGGGATTCATCCCAGAATTCTAAAAGAACTAAGGGTAGAACTAGTGACACCACTGACTACCCTCTTTAACAAATCATGGGAGGATGGGGTGGTACCCGAGGACTGGAGAAGGGCAGATGTGATTCCCCTTCACAAAAGTGGGAGCAAGGCAGAAGCAGAAAACTTCAGACCTGTTAGTTTAACCTCAGTGGCAGGGAAAATGATGGAATCACTTCTGAAAGAAAGAATTGTTGAGTATCTAGAGGCCAGAGGGGCTCAGGACCCAAGGCAGCATGGATTCACAGTGGGAAGGTAATGCCAGACAAATCTGATAGATTTCTTTGACTGGGTGACCAAAGTAGTAGATCAGGGAGGGGCTGTGGACATGGCCTACCTAGACTTTAGCAAGGCATTTGACACAGTCCCACACAAAAGATTAATATACAAGTTAGCCAGCCTGGGAGTGGGTCCCAAGATGACAGCCTGGGTAAAGAATTGGCTGGAGAATAGGACACAGAGAGTAATAGTAAATGGAGTCCACTCTGAAGAAAGGGGGGTTACTAGTGGGGTACCACAGGGTTCAGTATTAGGACCGGTCCTCTTCAATGTCTTTATAAGTGACATTGCAGAGGGACTGGAAGGAAAAGTATGTCTCTTTGCAGAAGACACAAAGATCTGCAACAGAGTTGATGCACAAGGTGGGGTGGAAAGGATGAGAAGGACTTGGCAAGGTTAGAGGAATGGTCAAATGTATGGCAGCTTAGATTCAATGCTAAGAAGTGCAAGGTAATGCACCTGGGAAACAAAAACCCAGGGGAAGAGTACACAATGGGGGGTGAGATGCTAACAACAACAAAAATGGAAAGGGACCTGGGGGTAGTCATATCAGATGACCTAAAGGTGGGCAAGCAATGTGAGAGGGCAGCAAGGAGGGCTGGGGGGATACTGGGATGCATAGGGAGAGGCATCGCCAGTAGAAAGCAGGAAGTTATTATCCCTCTGTACAGACAGTTGGTGAGACCCCATCTGGAGTACTGCGTGCAGTTCTGGAGACCCAATCTCCGCAAGGACATAGACAGGATGGAGGCTGTACAGAGGAGGGCAACTAAAATGGTGCAGGGTCTGCATCGGAAGACATATGAAGAGAGACTTAAGGAGCTGAATATGTATAGCCTCGAGGAAAGGAGGGAGGGGGGGACATGATAGAAACTTTCAAATATCTCAAGGGAATCAACAAAGTCCAAGTGGTAGCATCTTTCAAAAAAGAGGTGCAAGAACAAGGGGCACAATTAAAGATAGAAGGGGCCGCTCAGAGGTAATTTAAAGTATTTTTTCACAGAGAGGTTGTGGATGCATGGAATGGCCTTCCGGAGGAGGTTGTGAGTCAAAAACAGTGCTGGAATTCAAGCATGCATGGGACAGTCATAAGGCAATTCTAGGGGGTGGGGGTAGGAAGAAGTAGGCTGCTGGTTAACTAGGATCTGCAGCTTATCCAATAGGAAGGGAAATGGGCAGACTGGGTGGGCCAAGCGGTCCTTATCTGCCGTCAAAATCTATGTTTCTATGTTTCTATGTATGTTTCTATGTTTCTATTATCAGTCTATGCCTCAGACGCAGTCCGTAGTCTGATAAGACTGAGTCAGCACCTACAGTTTTACTTATGTATGTGCATCGTAAAGCTGTGTGTGGTAAAGCTTGTTGAATTACTTCAGTGATTCCGGCTGTTTACTGTGAGGACCTGATGTTTTAATACCTGTGCCTGTGGACTTTTTTTCCTGTGGTTGAGAGAATGGAGAGGTGTTTACTGAGTAAATGGGACTTTCTGTAGTCAGTGCTCGGGGCGAGACTGCAGTCGGTTTTCATATTGAGATGCTCCGATTTGAAAGGAAGCTGTGAGAATGTTGACACTGAACCAGCTGCCATCTCATGCTCCACTTCACTTGCGCTGGAGAAAGAATCGGCTTCTATTGTGATGCAGCCAGCTGGCAAAGATATAATTTCTGATATAGCCAGCATGAAGATAGTACTGCTATCTTAGTAGTGGCCCATGAGATAATACTTATATCTTCCAAAAGAAAAACCCACATATGTTGCATAGCAGCTTCTTAGAAGACAAGCACATATTAAAAGTAATAAAAGTACCAGCAGAAAATATTGAGTTTCTGAGTGTTTTATTTTCATTATGTTTAGTAATGTTGACCATATCTGTGTGACAAGGGTTACCAGTATTACATATTTGAATAAACACTGATAAATAATGAAAATGGGTAATGACTTATTTATTTACACTGGAAAACACAGAATTTTAACACTTGAAAAACTTGTGAGAAAGGGTGAAAAATAAACACCATTTTTTATGAAAAATAAACCCCTAAAACCGGAAACCCTAATTATACCCTATGTTCTTAGCAATCCTTGACATTAAGTGACACCTGCCATGACTCAATACAATCATTCCCAGCCATCCAGTGTCACCCCTGTACTAACTCTTACCCAGTTCCAGTCAATACCTTGTACCTAGTAGTCACCCTCCCTCCCTCACCCTACACCCGTACCAAGCCATCCCAAGCATCGAGTGCCACCCATTCCCACAGAATCCTAAAACTTAGTTCTTACCTATGCAGCTGCCCAATGGTGAAAATATAACTGCAAACTTGCAATTTAATAACTACCCTGATGTACTTATGAAATTGGCAATTTTTGATAACATTTTCCAGATGGCAATCAGTTGCCAGGAGAGGGTTTCACTAGCTGCCATCTAGTGGGGTGCTTTGGCAGCACTGGGGTGGGATCACAGTGTCACCATGGGATGAGCAGTCTGAACAGGTGATACACTTTTTTTATTTTAAAAATAAAATAATTGTTTTCTGGCTCAGGAGTTGGCTCCCATTTTGGAATCAGTGGTCGGAAGGATACAGTTTCTTTGTCACCAGGGTTATGATCCTGATGCCACACAATAGAAATTGAGTTGTAAGAGAAAGAAGGATTCATTGGGGCAACAGTGCCACAACAGATGAGCTCCAATGGCAATAATAAATGTCATGTGGCAGATTATGGTGCAAGGGTGCTACCAGGGCCAGATTAAGGCATAAGCAACATAAGCCTGAGCCTAAGGCCCCTGCCTGCCAGGAGGCCCCAAGCAATCCCCAAATGTATGTACTAGATACCCTTTTCTTTCTTCCTGTGTTACAGTTTTTTTTTTTTGTAAAGTACTCAGCTGCTGAGTAATCTGGGCAAGGCAGGGGCTGAACTGTGATGTGACTGTTACCTCCCTGATTAGGTGTTAAGTGTTGCTGGTAGCTTCATGGGACCCTGACAAGTCTGTCCTCTAAGGTGTAAACAGACGCCTTTCCTTTGCTTTGTCTCCCTTCCCCTAATATCCCAGGTGGGGAGAAATAGCTTGAAAGATCCCTGCCCCCAGCTGGTGTTCCTGATAGGGTGAATGACTGACAAGAAGCTTAAATCGGGGCCTCTTGCAATATTGTGTCCACTACTTACCTTGACATTTGCACTTGACCGAGCCCTTATCATTTTTATCAGAAGGACTGGAAAGCCAGCAAAGTCTGCTTATAGAAGATCCTGTTCCAAAATCCAGGTACCTGTCATTAGCACATAGTTGCTATGTGACTATCCATGACCCTGGGTCATATAGTATGCAGATACTGGTGTGGTTCTCCAAGTGTTCTGAAGCCTACACATTTTCCAGATTCTCAGCTTGAGGCTCTAGCCACTACGCTGTATTGCCAAATTTATTACTTAATTTTGTCACTCCTTGCCTGGAAGGGGATTATTACTGTAAAATGCAGTTCTGCTCTCAAGGAAAATAAGTGGTGGTGTTCCTTGTTGAGTGTGGGTTTAAATGATGAGTGTCACAAAAATGATCTTCAAAGTTATGAATAAAACAAGAAAAAGGGTGTTAAATGTCCTAAGTCCCTCAGAAATACTTCATTGCAATTTGTAAACAGTATGGTTAAGCCTGACCATTAACATCACCAATAAAACTGCATTTTAAAGACACCAAGTAGTGAAGATGTTACAGTGCTATAGATAGGCTTATAATGCTGTCAGGTGAAGCAGTGACCTTTAAATCATACTTGTTTATTTTGCAGGCAATTGCACATGTTATGGAGCTATGTACACGCAATACTACTCCTCAGTTAGGGAGGCAGTGTAGCATAGTGTTTAAGAGCACTGAACTGCAAAGCTGGAGATCTGGGTTTGAATCCCATCAGCTCCCACTTGCAAACTGCGTGACACTGAGCAAGTCACTTTACTTCCTTGTACTCCCAGATCACACCTGGAAACTAGTTTTGGCTTAGTGTGCCTTTCCTGGTTAAACAACTTTCCCTTTCACTGTGTACAATTGTATGGAAAGTAAAGAAAATGTATCTGATGGCCATTGCTATCCCCTACCATTATAATCCTACCTATAGCACAGTGGTCCCTTCTCAACATTGTTTTATGGGTGGGGCTGTATCAGGAAAGTAAGACTGTAGTTGAAGTAAGTATAAGAAAAGTAGTAATCCTATATGAGGAGAGTAGCCTTGCACAAACTGTAGAATGATTCCTTGAGATTATCTGCCAACGTTGTTTATATAAACTCTTAACTACAGTATTCTATAGCCCCTAAGTAACCTGTACCCTTGGTTATCCCCCCTCTTTTGCTTGTACAAAAATGGGTGGATTATTGAGGGTGCAGTATAGATTATCTGACTGAAATCAAACAGTATGTGATGGGGGGAGAGGTGAGAATGGTATTGCACTGTCGCTAGTATGATTTTGAGAGAAGGGAACAGAAGGGTAGGAATTTTGATTTGTATACTGTTGCCTGCTGCTCTTTACATACAAACTGTACCCTAACTTGGGATGCATTTTGTATGTAATGGTATTCCCAAGGTACCTTACAGTCTGTGAGACCATCCCTTCACAGGGAAGGGGTATGGTCACGCTGATGGGGGCCAAGATTTCTCTGGGGCCTACAGTCCCAGTTTGCTTTAACATGGCCCTGGGTGCCACTGGAGAATACCTCCAGGTACTGTAGCTGCATTTTTTTTAAGTGTGCCAAAATGGAGATGAGCTGCCTGCATCAGTAACAATGCAATCAAGTTGTAGGTGCAAACATGCCCATCACATAAATACACAGGTGGCAGCATGCCTGTGAATGATCACAGGTATGTGAAAACACCATTTACAAAAAAAACAAATATAAAAATGCTATTGCAAATGCTTGGGTAGCATTCCTCAGTTCATTAAAATCTTTGTTTTAGACAAACTCTTATTTTTAGATATTTAGCTCTAAACATGGCAAAAGACATTCCTTTGTGACATGATCAAATGAACCTGAAAGTTTAAATGTTTACATTTTTAGTGTTTTTTTCTTTTAAGCACACAAAAGTGTCAATTTAGATATCTTTTTTTCCGACACTGTAACATAAATGCTAACTACCAGATTGTTACCAAGTTGTCAGGGTTCAGGTACCCTGCATAAAGGGTGGGCATGACATTTTTCTGCTGCATGGGTCAATATACAGCTGAGCAATACATGGATAAAACAGAATGATTTAACACAGAAGTGCATACCTAATCCTAAGCATAGCACCACTATAATATGCTAAACAGTGAATAGTGTCTGAGCAACCATACATAACAAGGCTATGTTTCCATCAAGGTGTGAGATGACGTTATAAATCTCGAGAGTGAAGCTTGGGAGGTCTCTATGATGTCATCTCACCTTTAGATGGAAACATCAGCCTTGTTGCATATGGTTGACATACCTTATTTTGTACAGTATACTGTAGGTTTGTTTACATTTTTAATTAATTTACCTTCTTTCTAATTCTGTCTTGAAATGTGGTAAAATAAATAGAAAACAGCGAACAACAGGATAACAATAACAATTATTTAATGTGATACAAGTACTATCTACAATACATGAACTGGTAGAATTTCTAGCAGTTCATCTTTTAACAAAGCAGACTACTTGGGTGTCTTCAACACTGCTGGTGTCTTCACTTGAAGGAATCTGCAGTACAGGTAAGCAACAGGGGCCCGATATTCAAAAAAATCGCCCTCCTGCAAAGTTTGCACAGTCCATCAGATTGCACTTGCACAAGGGTCTTTGTACGCTGTATGCAAAGGCATAACACATGCAGAAACACCTTTGAATATAGGACACAATAGCTGATGCACAATGCACTATCCAGAGTGCAGCACAAAGACTGCCCAGCTCTGAAGATAGCATATGGGCAGTGCAGACTGCCACAGCAACCTAGCTCACAATGGAAGGACACAGGGATTTCTGACATGGAGAAGGTCCAACACACCAAATAGCAGACTGCATGGGGGACACAGGGGACAGAAAGCAGTGATGCCCACAGGGACACAGCAACATACATCAGCCATGCAGAGGCTGCCATGTCTACCTACAAAGGAGGGTAGTATCTGACTGCAGTGGAGAGAAGAAGCTGAGATGTTTTCCATGCTCAACAAGTGATGTTCAGGGGGACATCTGAGGGATGAACTGTGATGACAAACAAGCCAGCATGCCTGCCACAGGTGGAACCCTGTACAGATGGGAGTACAGCCCAGACATTCTGCAGGGCCACTACAGTAAACCCTGAAGTGTATGATGGGCATGGATGTACCCCACTGGAGTGGTAGCATATGGGCAGGGAGAGAACTCCAGCAATCCACAGTACAATGACAACACAGCACACAAAAAAAGATGCAGAACTCAGGAGTATATGGGATGCAAAATGATTTACTATGTTAAAGTCTAAAAAAAACAACAAGAACAAAAAACAAAACTATGTACATAGAACGGGGGAGGCAACAAGGAAACATGTTGGGATAAGGGAAGGCAGTTGTGTGGTGCTGTAAGATGGAATGGGAGGATGCTCAGGGTGCTAATTAGGCTGGTGGGTGGATGTGTTGCACCATCTCTCTTAGGAGCCTCATTAGGTGGCTGAAACAGGTCACCTGTCTCCTCATCATGACCTTTTGCTGCCAGATGAGCCACCTCAGTAGGTCATATCTTCCCTCCTGGTGCTCCCGGTGCCATCAGGCTGTCTTTGGTCTGTGGGCACCTGACAGGAGAAAGAATATGCTGTAGGTGAAATGTGCAGACATGGTCGATATAGCACACATAGCAACACCCCCACCCCCACAAAGAAAGCAACCAGAGGGGTAACAAGGTGGACATGTGTAGTGTAGGTTCCACATTGAGGGGAGATACAGAACAACACTGAATATATCACCATGTATGACTGCCACACATGCAGTAGAATGCCACATGGGGGCACTGGGATGACTGGAGGGTGCACAAGCAAAGCAACATCCAAGGACGCTGTGCTCTGGGTGTGGACTGGGCAGCTGTGTTTGATGTGTAGGTTGCCACAGTGTGTGTTAATGGTGGTCTACAGTGGCACAACAGGGATGGCACAGTGCACTGAGGCCTTGAGGCATGGCTGGGACAGACGGAACCTCCCCAGCACTTAAAGGAATGCTGTCATGGAGCAATGATAGTGGCTCAGGGGCAGCGCATTCCGCTGAACCACACAGCAATGGACCTCAACATGTGGTGACATGTCTGCCCAGGTAAGGTATGTGGGCACTGCAGCAGCAGGAAGGTGCAGATACATATGTGGAACCCAAAGATGAGATGGCAATGTCTGCAGACTGCCAGAGTGCAGAGGAATATCAGTTGGCTGGCATGCTGGCAGGAGAGCCTTAGGCCAAAGAAGGGAGTTCAATGTGCAGGGCACCTGTAGCATGCTGACCAGGCTGCAATGTGGTATGGCAGGACAGACAGGTACATGCAGGGCAACACGGCACTGGATGACAGCCTGGGGTGTGGTGAGCAGCATGCCATGGCGGATCGGCAAACACACTGCAGAAGGGATGTGTGTTGCAATGCATTAGTGCACTCATGCTGCAGGACCGCCAGAGCGGCAGTGTAACTACTGCAGTAGGCATTGTGGGTGCTGCCCCTGGGCCACCACCAAACCTGTCAACAGTCCCACCTGACAGTGAAGTACTGCTCCCACCACCATCAAAATATGCCACTGTGACCTAAGACCATGCAAGCCCACACACATCATACACTGCAAGTGGAATGCATCACTCCGTGACATGGAATGACACATATAGTAGTAGTAAACATTTATTTTTGGACCATTTAAATCAGTCTTTAACAATGTTTTACCATGCACAATACATACACACATCATACAGAGATACAGAATAGAAAATGCTGAAAAGCATTTTTACAATATTCTTAGAACACAATAAAAAAACAGCTTCCTACAGTAGTATTAGTCCATTCCACTGTCTAGTGCACTAAATCCCTTTGTGTGTGCTTCTTTCCTAATTTATACTGTATATTAATTAACAAAAACTTAGTTTAAAACAAAGTTAGTGTTCTAGACATATGTCTTCAACCAAAGTAATACAGGTCAGGAAATTGGATGTTACGGGTTTACAACTGTTATACCCCTCACCCACCAAACCCTACCATTGAAACCACACACCCCACCCTCCACACACCAAGTGTCGGGGTGGATTTAGAGTCATGGGTCTCACCCCCTCAACCCTACCATCACCAACGTCACCCCCACCTCTACACACCAACAAGTGTGGGGTGTGCCTTTAGGTCATGGGCTCACCCCCCACAATCCTACCATAGACATTCTCATCTCCCTCCACACCAAGCATTGTTTGCCTTAGGTCATGTCTCTAATGCTCACCCCATTCCTTCTATAAGTAACCCATCATGGTACAGTATAGGAGAATGGGGTGAGAGTTAGCCCATGACCCTAAGGCACACTCTAACACTTGGTGTGTGGAGGGTGGGGTTTATGATGCGATGGTAGGTTTGGTTGGGGGGTAGGATCCATGACCTTAGGGCACTTCCGAACACTTGCTGGTGTTTGGAGGGTGGGGGTGGTGTTGCGATGGTAGGGTTTGGTGGGGGTGGGATGGGACCCATGACCCTAAATCACACCCCAGCGTTTGTTGATGTGTGGAGGGTGGGGGGTGTGGTTTCAATAGTATGGTTTGGTGGGGAAGGGGTATAAGATTTGTAAACCCTATCATTCAGTTTCCTGACCTGTATCACTTTGGTTGAAGACCCATGTCTAGAAACCTAACTTTGTTTTAAACAAAGGTTTTGTTAATCTCCTTACTTTTTAAGATGGTATAATATCATCCCAATTTTGTGAGATTTGTTTTGGTATTTTTGCTGCAAATTTTCAATATGGACATTTTGGGACTTCGCTTCATGAACACTGACACTTTCATTTTGTTACTCAATCCAAGAAGGTGATTTCAAGCAGCAACTGCGCCATTTTTCCCCACTGCTGTGTAAACACATTTTGGGCAGGATGTGAGAAATGACAGATGTATTGTTCATGAGGTGGTGTGAAAAACTGGCAATGCTGAATATTTGGAGTGAAAATATTAACATTTGTAAAAGTTACTCACGTGCATTGTGAAATTACAATGGCCATGCATAACTCGGACATTTTTGTTTATTTTTAGCAGCAGATTTTCAACATGGCCTTTTTGGGATGCTACCTAATGAACAGTAGCACTGTGATTTTGTTAGTACATCCTAAAAGTTTATTTCACACAGTGACTGCACCATTCTGTGCCAGAGCTGTGAAAAAGCATTTCGGGCAGGATGTAAAAAAAAGGACATCTGCACTGTTCATGAGGAGGTATGAAAAAATCTCAATATTGAAAAATCTGGAGTAAGAATATTAAAAATTGGCAAAGTCGGGAATCTGCATAGAAACTGCACAATGCACACTCATAACGCAGTCATTTTCCGGAATTTTTGCACCAGATTTTCAACTTGGGCTTTTTTGGGACCTCACCTCATGTACACTGGCACCATCATTTCATTAATCAGTCCAGAAATGTGATTCCACATAGCAACCACAAAATCACCTTTTGGAACCGAATAATGAAATGACAGTGACACTGTTCATGAGGTGGGATACCAAGAACCTCATGTTGAAAATCTGGGGTATGAATTTCTAAAAATGGCTGAGATATCAACTTAAGTTGAAAACCTCATTCAGAGCCATAATACGAGCCTACCTTGATTTCTTAGTTTGCGGTTGGGCTTTGAAGAGCGCAGACGTGTCCAGGTCCAGAGAAGACTGCTGCTCCTGAATTCCAGAGGTAAGTATGGGTATGGGGGGGCAGGGAGGTGGGTGCTCAGTGGGAGGGTTAGGATGAGAGGGAGGAACTGGGAAGAGGATGAGGGACCATTTTCTTTATTACAAGTATAAAAAAGACATTGGGACTGTTTTCTTTATTCACAAGAAAATCAAAAGTAAATGTGGGCACACTGGGGTGGGCCCCCAGTGTGCCACATGAGTTGGGGGGATACATTATGCTGACAGGGGGATTAGACACCCCCATTGGCAATGGAAGTGGACTCAGGGAGACTTCCAACACTGGGAGTCAGCATCCCAGTGTCAGAAACATATTAATTTAACTATTTTGGCACACTGGGAGTGGGCTCCCCAGTGTGCCACAGTAGTGGAATGGAGTAGAAATGCTGACTCGGAGATTGGGCACCCCAATTTCAGTGAAAGCTAGCACTTTGATGCAGGATTAGAAACATACATAGACTTTGATGGCAGATAAGGACTGCTAGGCCCATCTAGTCTGCCCATTTCCCTACCTACGGGATAGGCCGCAGATCCTAGTTAACCAACAGCCTATATCTTCCTGCCCACCACAAGAATTGCCTTATGTCTGTCCCATGCATTCTTGAATTCTCCCACAGTTTTAGACCCCACAACTTCCTTAGGAAGGCTGTTCCATGCATCCACTACCCTCTCTGTGAAATAATGCTTCCTCACATTGCCCCTGAACCGCCCTACTTCTATCTTTAAATTGTGTCCCCTTGTCCTTGCAAGTCTCTTTTTCTGAAAGATGCTACCCTCTTGGACTTTGTTGATTCCCTTGAGGTACTTGAAAGTTTCTATCATGTCCCCCCTCTCCCTTCTTTCATCAAGGGTATACATGTTAAGCTCCTTTAGTCTCTCCTCATACGGCTTCTCTTGCAGACCCTGCACCATTTTAGTTGCCCTCCTCTGGACTGCCTCTATCTTGTCTATGTCCTTGCGGAGATGGGGTCTCCAGAACTGGACACAGTATTCCAGATGGGGTCTCACCAACTGTCTGTACAGAGGGATAACAACTTCCTGTTTTCTGCTGCTGATGCCTCTCCCTATACATCCCAGTATACCCCCGGCCCTCTCTACTGCCTTCTCACATTGCTTGCTAACCTTAAGGTCATCTGATATGATTACCCCCAGGTCCCTTTCCTGTTTTGTTGTTGTTACTACCTCCCCACCCATTGTGTATTCTTCCCCTGGGTTCTTGTTTCCCAGGTGCATTATTTTGTACTTTTTTGCATTGAATCCTAGCTGCCATACATCTGACCATTCCTCCAACCTTGCCAAGTCCCTTTTCATCCTTCCCACGCCTGTGTATCAACCCTGTTGCAGATCTTTATGTCATCTGCAAAAGGCATACTTTTCCTTCCAGTCCTCTGCAATGTCACTGATGAAGACATTAAAAGACTGGACCCAATATTGAACCCTGCGGTACCCCACTAGTAACCGCCCTTTCTTCAGAGTGGACTCCATTTACAATTACCTTCTGTGTCCTGTTGTCTAGCCAATGTTTTATTTAGGCTACCACCCTGGGACCCACTCCCAGGCTGGTTAATTTGACTAATAATCTTTTGTGGGACTGTGTCAAATGCCTTGTTAAAGTCTAGGTAGGCCATGTCCACAGCCCTCCCTGGTCTACTACTTTGGTCACCCAGTCAAAGAAATCTATTAGATCTGCCTGACATGACCTTCCCGCGTAGAACCCATGCTGCCTTGGATCCTGTGCTCCACTGACCTCTAGGTACTCAACTATTCTTTCCTTCAGAAGTGACTCCATCACTTTCCCTACCACAGAGGTCAGACTGACAGGTCTGTAGTTTCCTGCCTCTGTCTTGGTCCCACTTTTGTGAAGGGGAATCACATCCGCCTTCCTCCAGTCCTCGGGTACCACACCATCCTCCCATGATTTATTAAAAAGAGTAGCCAGTGGTTTCACTAGTTCCTTCTTTAATTCTTTTAGAATTCTGGGGTGAATTCCATCAGGACCCATTGCTTTGTCCACCTTCAGTTTTAGGAGTTCTTGCAGAACCCTTTCTTCTGTGAAAGGACTGGGATCGACCCCCCTATCAAGAGTGCTTCTGTTAATTGGATTAGGCACTTCCCCCTCCTCTTTTGTGACTACTGAGCAGAAATATTCGTTCAGTATTCCTGCTTTTTCACTGTCCCCCTCTGCCCACCCACCATTCATTCTATTCAGCCTCACTATCCCTCCCTTTGTCTTTCTACGCTCGCTGATGTACCTATAAAAGGTTTTATCCCCCTTCTTAACTGAGTTGGCTATCTTTTCTTCAGTTTTGGGCCTTTGCTATTCTGACTTCCCTCCCTGCTTCTTTCTGCCTTAACTGGTACAGCTCTCTGTCCTGCTCCTTCTGTGTTTCTTATACTTCCGGAATGCTATCTTTTTCTTCCTGACTTTCACAGCCACCTCTCTTGAGAACCATAGTGGCTTTTTCTTTCATTTTGATTTGTTTATTTGCTTCACACAAAGTCTTGTTGCCTCTGTGATGGCAGTTTTGATAATTCCCCATTGTTGCTCCACACCTCCTTCTAGCCTGTTTGCTAGTGCTTTCTGAAGCACTCTCCCATCTTGCCAAAATCAGCCCTTCTAAAGTCCAGTACCCTCACTTTTGTAGGCGCTTGACTCTGTAGCTTGAGTTTAATGTGAACCACACTGTTTGATGGTCACTTGTCCCCAGATGGCAACTCACTTCTAGATCTGAGATCCTCTCACTGCCCCGCTTTGAGAGTATGAGGTCTAAGATTGCTCCTCACGAGTGGGTTCCAAACTAGCTGTCTAATGCCTGCCACCTGTAGGGCATCAAGAATGGCCCTGTTCTTGGATGTGGCTGCAGCAAATGTGCTCCAGTTAACATCTGGCATATTCAGGTCTCCCATCAACAGTATCTCCTCTTCTCTGCCATTCTAAGAATGCCTTCCATCATATCCTTGTCCATTCCTTCCCCTGACATGGGGTCTGTACACAACCCCTGTGAGGATTGTGGTGCTCCTTCCAGTCTCCAAGGTGACCCACAGTGCCTCCTCTCCTCCTGTTTACTCTTTGTTCAGTTGTTTTTATCCCTCCTTTACATAGAGAGCTACCCTTCCCTCTTCTCCCTGCCTGTCTCTCTCCTGTAGGTTATGTACCCTGGTATGTTAACATCCCAGTCATGGTTCTCTGTCTACCATGTTTCTGTGACTGCTACAATATCCAGGCATCCTCTTCCATTAAGGCCACCAGCTCAGGGAGCTTGTTGCCCAGACTATGGGCGTTGGTACTCATTACCCTCCATTTCCTGATGGCCTTACCCCTTTGCCCCATCCCTGTCCTTCTTGCCTTGTCACTTTCTCCATTTACCCTGCCCTTCTCCTATCGACACCTCCATGTTGGTGTTTGCCACACTTACTACCGTGATTGTTTGGGGTGGCTAGGATTTTCCTGCTCCTTTCCAGTGCCTCCCCCCTTGTCTAGTTTAAAAGCTTGCCAATGAAGCATTTAAACCTATCACCTAGGATCCTGGTTCCCCTCCCGGACAGATGCAGCCTATCATGCCAGTATAGGCTTGCATCACTCCAGGTGGACCCCCAGTCCCCAACGAAGCCAAATCCCTGAGCTCCACACCAGGTTTTCAACCACTGATTGAATCCCGTGGTACGTAACACCCTAGCCTCTCCTATGCCATAGATGGGTAGCACCTCCGAGAAGGTTACCGTGAGTGCTACTTGACTAAGGCCCCTCCCCAATTCCACAAACTCTTCCTGCACTTCTCTAATCCCTTTCTTAGCCAGGTCATTTGTCCCTAGGTGGACAATGACATCCAGCTTCCTCCCCCTGTGCAGCTGCTCTGGCAATCCTGAGGATTCGCTCCCTGTCCCTCCAAGCCATGGTGCCAGGCAGGCACCTTACCTCCCTCTCCCCTTCCTTGCCCAGTTCTACCTTCCTAACAATGGAGTCCCCCACCAGGAGTTGTTTCCTTCCCTTGCAGGGTCCCCTGCCACCCTTCTGTGGGTCTCCTTTGTGGAGGTTCCCAGCATCCTCCTTGGTCTCCACTGTGGTTGCCTCCATTGAGGAACCACACTTTGCCAGAATGGCATAGGAATTGTGGAGAGGTACAACTGGAGGGATGCGTCTCTGTTCCACCACCCTCACCCTCCCTGAGCCCACTGTGGTCCAACTGCTCCTCTTTCTTCGCAACCTCTGAGGCAACGGATTCTGCATCAAAAATGGCAGGATGCATCTGTGAAAAAATTATTTTGGGGACTGTTTTTTTTAGGGGCACAAAACAGATTTTGGGACACTGGGAGTGGGCTCCCCCCCCGTGTCCTACAGTCATTTTGGGACTAGAGGTGCAATCTGCACCTGTACCCTTCAGCATACAATCCTACACCAGACAGCTGCTCTTACATAGAATTGTATGCCCATTACTAGACTTCGGCATAAAATCCTATGCAGGAGCGCTGCTCTGACTTAGAATCCTATGCTGCCAGGGACATCTATTTTTTGCCCATAGGAAATAATGGGAAAAACAAAGATTAATAACTTTGTAATGGATTCATATATTTGTTCACAAAAAGGCACCTCTGTGAGGCCAAAGTTTTCAACCCCAAAAATGTCAGCCCTGTTGCTGCAGCCGTGTTTGAGATACAGGTTGACAAAAAAACTGCAAAACACAGAAAAATCTATTTATTTTCAACACTCTGTATCTCAGAAACTACACAAGGGATTCGGACCAGATTTAGCATATCTTTAGACCTGTCCCTTTCCCAAGATGCGTGTAACATTTCAAGCAGATCTGTTGAACCTCCTCAAAGTCATTACCCTGCAAAAATTTTCCTTTAACATTAAATGCTCGCACAAACCCTAACTATACTAGTGCTACTGTGTCAGTATAATAATACCAAATATTTTGCAATTCTCAGAATTCTGCTAGCAATCTTTGTGTTGAACAGGATGTAAGTTAAATCATTCTGAGATATATTTGGCCAAATTATACATGGACCCATCCAATATTTTTTCATTTTTGTATACCACGAGAAGTCCCATAATATGTGTATTAAATTTTCTTTACCCCTTTTTATACACTTACAATTTTCTTCTGATTTTTTGGAGTTTATTATATCTAGTTTTAAGTATGTATCCATCACATAGTTCCAGTTTTACTTTAATATAACCATTCCTCAAAAGTGGATCTTTAAAAATGTCAATATAATATTTGTATTAAAAATTACAATTATTTTTTGCATACCAGAGTGAGTTGTTAGATAGTGATAGCCAACACATATATGAATGCAGGTAATAGACATCCCACAAACCAAGAAACACATATGTACACTAAGATCAGAGCCTGAAGTTGTGTGGGCCGTATAGATGCCCCACATGCCATGTAGCTGGATGGTAATGTGACTGACAGAGTTACACAATTGGGACTGAAAAGGTGGAGATGTGTGCTAGCCACAGTACCTGAGAGGTCCATGATCCAGGAGTGTGTGGCCAGTAGCAGACCCACCAGCAGCATGGGAGGACCCAAAGGTGGAAAGTTCAACAACTGCCCAACCAGTCTACAATGGACAGGGTGCAGGTTGAGCTGCTCCCCTGCCAGGTACTAATCCCCAACACCCAGCAGTGAGTTGACCCTGGAGGTGCACTGGCAGCCATCAGTCCCCAGCCCTGGAACCCAGGGGTGTGCCACCCCAGAGCATGGGATACAGCACCCCATGGAGGTGTACCAGGCATGGCCATGTGCAGCATGTGTTGCAGGGAACATGTCAGACATCAAGGCATCAGGGCCTAAGGGAGGAAGGGCCCCTGTCTGGACACTCATATGGCTATAGAAGGCTAGACAGACTGAGGGTGTGCTACCCAGAGGAGCTGATTTGCAGAGCACAATGGGCCCATGCATATTGCCTGGGGGGCCCACACTACACTACTTCCTGCCTGAGGTGCCTCGACACAGTGCTGGGGCACACCAGCTGAAATCCAGAGGTGCCATCTTGCCTGGGACTGCCATTGTTTGTGCCACAGAACAGAGGAGTAGTACATGGCAGGCAACACAATGGACTGTGTCAACATGTGTGATGTTGCAAAAGGATACCCCACCAATGCCATGATCATAGCCACGTGCAACATGTCAGATGGCATGGTGCAGCATCAGGGGCATGTGGTATGGACATGGTGGGCCAGTGTGCTATCACTGTGTCATGCACCTATAGGTAGGGCATGAGTTAAAGAGACAATTGAGCATTCTCACATGATGTTTCCTGTCTCCCTGCACCTGAAAGAGCTCTATAACAGCCCTGGTCCTGCACCCCTGAAGGATGATCAGGATGTTACCATTCTGCTCAGGACCCTTTGTATTCATTATCTGTAGTATGAAAACAACTGTTGTGATCAGGACCATAATGTACCACAGTGTGCCCCAGACCAGTCCTGTCATGGACTGTGTAAACAAGATAATGAGAAAAGCCATACCTGCTGGGCATGGAAGACCTGCCTGGGCATGTTGGAATGCATCATGGATGCCTCAGGTAGACCAAGAGGATATTATACCCAGGGATGCCTCCAACCCTGGCAATGGTGTTGTACCTGGGTTATGCTCCTATCATCCCACATACACCTCACATACACCTCACACTGTATTCCTGGTCTATTTTACTGTGATACTGCTATTGTTCACTACTATATAGATTTAGGCACCCATCATAAAAGCATGAGTGCCAGGAATGTGCTTTGCTGCTAATGCAAGCCAACGTTTACATCCTTTCATAAGATTAGATCATGCATGACTATTACACCTCACTATAATGCATTATGTTTGTCTTTTACATATATTCCATACATAATCTACCTAATCACTGATAAGATGCCTCTGAAGGATCATCAGTGATTATTGTATACTTATATTCTCATGTAATTATATGTAGTGTGTGTTTTACACTCAGGCAGATATGCCACGTGTAATAGAGCCCTGTCAGCACTTCTCTTTATCTCTAAGCAAGCTGACACAGAGAGAAAACCTTTGTTATGTCTTTATGTCTTATACTGTACATAATCAAGAAATGCCACATGTAGTTTGAACCCATCAGCATTTATTTTGTCCAAGTTATAATGCAAATGGAAGCATGTTCTGTCTTATATGATACTCATTAGTAATTTTGTCTCCTAAGTCATCATCCAAAGGAGAATAACTTAGGACCAATACATGTTGTTTCTCATATCTGTAACTATGAGGTAATCTCTGTTGCTATGCTGTTATCTGTAGTATTTAGCTTTCTGCAACCCAGTCACAAAGAGAGAGTGAGAGAACAAGATCTTGGTGAACCTGAGAACGTACAATCTTGGAGATTATGTACTTTCTTCAGGAGAGTGGTGAGAAACTCATCTCCCTTGTGATTTTCTTTGTCACATGCTTGGCATAAGTAGTCTAATAAACATTCATTAGTACTCTTGCTTGTTTCTGAATGTTTCTTGGCAGACTTCAAAGACATAAGAATCTGTATTATTAGTATTATTATTATTATTTACTCTACTATCTGAGATTGCTTACATAACATAAATAGTGACCACGGCGGGTTACAGGTTTGATTTCTGAACCTGAGCTGACAGCTGTTTCAGTACTACTTTCTCCACCCCTGATGGCTACTGAACCACAATCCATAGCTGCAGAACTATGTGAAACTTGCACGCCACTTTCCTCCACTGTGCAGGCACCCCTGATAGTGCCAGCACTCCCTGCACATGATGCAGAACCCCCTCCACCAGTGACACCTGGGTCATCTCATACTGTGGCTGCAATAGCAGGCACAAGCCAGGAACAGTCTGGATTATTCCCAGCACATGCAATAGCAGACACAGGTCAGAAACCATCTGGGTTATTCTCAGCGCAGACAATAGCAGGCACCTCTGGTAAGAAGGTGCAAGGTCTCCTAATACTGATATCATTGACTTTTCTTTTGGTATCAATAACCATGGTCCCAGCATTGGTTAATTCTGACATAGTTTTAGGGTATTTTGAAACTGCTACATAGGCTATAGCAATCTTAGCAGTTTTAGCCCTGACATACAATGGAAAAATCAGACCCTTTGCTTATGCATCCCAGATGCTTGCCCCAGTGGAGCTGAAATACGACCTTTGTGAAAGGAATCTTTTGGCTACATACTGGGCAGTGAGATACTTTATGTACATCATTAGATATGCACCAATTGTGCTGCATTCCAATCATTTGCCAACTAACTTTTTGTTGTCAGACAGAGTAAAAGGTGACTCTGTAGCCAATGCCAGACTTACACACTGGTCTTTCATTTTACAAGATCATGACATCACTGTCCTACCTATCAAAACTTCATCCTTGTTGGTCCATGGCCTACAATTTGCAGAAGAGACCCATGATTGTTCACTCCAACTCCCTAACCTACCTGCCCCAGGCCCCTTTCTGACAGAACCTCAGAAAGTGTTAAACGACACCACTGTGTGTCAGGTTTTGACTGCTGACTTAGCCACACATACCAACATGGGTCAGATAGCAGGGTTTGGAATTATTTTACATTATGGTGATGACAGAGTGTGAAAGGCTAGTAATTACACCATTGTATATATATGATTCACAGGCAATATTAAAACAGACCTGGCAAATAAAATGAAAAGCAGGAAGGCGAGGAGTCTCCTAATTACCATAAATATTTGTAGATGGTTTAGAAAGCTGGAAAGTCCTTGAGATAAACACAGCTTGTGTGAAGAGAGGAATAAAAATATATTTTTCCTTGTGTAAAATGATACCAACACTCCATGAGAGGGTTAAGCACTGCAGTTTAGCAATCAACCTTGAGATAATTACAAACTGCAGAAACTGTTTTTTGTTTTATTATGGAATCTAATTGGGTCTGTTCCTCACTGAATTTCTTTGGGGAAAAAAAAAACAAGCTTCTGTTCCAATACTCCTAATATTACCTCTGTGAAATTCAGAGACTTGTTTGTGTACATCACACTACCCTAACCAGTTTAAATACCAGTTTAAATACAAACTACATTCTTAAGGTTCAAGCATTATTTAAACATGAACTTTATGCTCCATAAGAAAGACCCTCATTTAAGGGGAGTGTATAGGTTCCTTAATAAAGGAACTGAGGAATAAATTCCAGAAATAAGCCCTTATACCTCAATCATATTGTATTATAAGAAAGTGAAAATGACATTCACCTATCCAGTGATGACCTACACATTTGGAACATCACTGCTGTAACACTCATGAAAAGTTATGAGTAATTTCTGAACACCTGAGAGTAGATTTTATCTACTGCACCAAGTACTTGATACTCCAACTGGTGGACACCAGTGAGTCAATAAAACCCTAGACAGACTGACATCCTCTGTCTGGTGGCCACACATGAGAAATGGTGTAGAACACTACATTAGTAACTATTTGATCTGTGCACAGAACAATCCTATTCCAGCTAGGAAAAATGCATTTTTACCCAAGAGGCAAGCAGGCTCCTGGAACAACATTCAGATTGACTGCACTGGCCCTATGCCAACCATTAAGAGCAACACAGTCAAAGTGACTGCAAATGTCTTGGTAAACCAGCTATTTACCAGGTGGGGTTACCCCTAAAGATAAATTCTGATTACAGAGATCTGGCTTCATAGGCAAAGTAATGCAGGAAACTCTGGATTTGTTATGGGTAAAACAAAAGTTTCACATCCCTTACCACCCACAGTCATCAGGACAGGTGGAATAGGCTAACACGCAGATCAAAGTTATGTTATGATAAACTTGTTCCAAAAACCCCAAAGGACTGGAGTCATTATTTGCCTTTACTCCTTATGGCAATAAGAGGGACACCCTCAGCAGGTGCACAGTGTACCCCATTTTTTGAAATCATGACCGGACGGTTCATGAGACTCCCAGAACATTTGCTTCTGGTCATGTGTACTGCCACTGCTGATGGAGCATCAGTAGACAAATATGTTAAATATCTCAAACAAGACATCCAAAAAGTACACTTGTTTGCTGCACAATGTATGGGCAAGGCCCAACAACAGGCCCCATGCCATTGTAAACAAACTCAAGTCCAGCAGTCTACAAGTTAGACTGCCTCACTACAACAGTCATTGATAAATGGCCACCTGCAAATCAAATGAACCTGTTTAATGGAGATTAAATTTACTTTTCCATACCCCAGTGGGAGGAATAGTACTAAACTATGTTTGTTTTTCTTTTCTCTTTCCTTTTAGGTGAGAGAGAGAGAGAGAGAGAGAGAAAGTTGTTTGCCTTTATGCTTATTATTCTTTTAAAAAGTATGGGTCTTCTTACAAGCCCAAAGTGCGCATCGTTATTGCAGATAAGAACCCGTGACCTAAACCTAAAAAGATTGTTGAGGCAGAGTACCACACAAGCCACATGATTAATTGCATCCTGTGGAATTCATATTATAGTCCTAAAAGACATGTTCATGTTCAGAGGGGTAGTGAGGCCCTACTGAATGTTATAATCATTTCTTTGGATCAATCCTAGAAGCTAGACTTGATCTGGACCCCTGTTTACATTTTATTCATAATCAGGAATTTTGCATCAAAATTTATATGGCAATAAAAGCCATTAGACCTTAAGGTTTTTACCCTATGATTCCCCATAATTTGTGACACTTGATACTGAGTGCCCAAAACAGAACCCTGACCCACCCAGTGGTCTAACAGCCACTTCTCAGCCAAGTATCATAGTTAATAATGTGCAGCTCATGCACAACCCAGTGATTTTAAATCTTACTTTTAAAGTTGAAGTGATTTGTTTTATGTTTCACAACAAGCATTTCCCAATTTTTTGTTTGTTTGTTTTAAATGGTGTTATTGGATATTCTGGCAGCATCCCAGGTACTCATTAATGACCTCCTACACAGGGACTGATAGTAATACACACACATAGGAGTTTCACATCCTGACTCCTAGTGGTACATCTCATGACTGTAAACCTACCCAAATGCACTAGGCATTTTGTTTTGTTTTTGTTTTCTTATAAAAAAAAATAAGAAAGGTTTAGACTCAGCCCTACTTGGCTCTGACATATCTATTTGAAATAGGGCTGATATAGCCATTATTCATACATATGTTAAAGGTTCACAACAGTATGAAATATAATATCATACCCCCCATTGCATGGTATACATGGTTTTGCTCATAAAGAGTGATTTACATTTACAATATCAAGGATATTGTGAAGAGGGTTTGACCTGACAAATGTTCATGTTAATGAATTAATTTCTGCTCACATTAAGGAAGCAGATGAGCATCACATAGCTAGGAAAGTCCTTTGCTATGTCTACAGCTATTATGTTCTTACAACTCGTTGGTTATCTCTTCTGGGATCTTGAATTAGAACATGTCCTTGATCTCATACATGACAGATGTATGGGTCAGTGGCATTGCCACATTTTGCACTTCTACTGCATGTGTTAAATGTTTATTTGAATCTAGCACTATTCCCTTGTCAATGGCAAGGAACCTTGGATATGTCACCACACACATCAGTTTTGCTTCATGTTTTGAAACACATATTCCTGCACAATCCAGGAAGCCATGTTTGTGACTCTCACAGTGTCATTACCGCATCTTCATCCAGCAGCATCCATCTCTGATCATCTGGCAACCATCCATTCTATTGATTATCTTGACAAATGTTCATGTTAATGAATTAATTTCTGCTCACATTAAGGAAGCAGATGAGCATCACATAGCTAGGAAAGTCCTTTGCTATGTCTACAGCTATTATGTTCTTACAACTCGTTGGTTATCTCTTCTGGGATCTTGAATTAGAACATGTCCTTGATCTCATACATGACAGATGTATGGGTCAGTGGCATTGCCACATTTTGCACTTCTACTGCATGTGTTAAATGTTTATTTGAATCTAGCACTATTCCCTTGTCAATGGCAAGGAACCTTGGATATGTCACCACACACATCAGTTTTGCTTCATGTTTTGAAACACATATTCCTGCACAATCCAGGAAGCCATGTTTGTGACTCTCACAGTGTCATTACCGCATCTTCATCCAGCAGCATCCATCTCTGATCATCTGGCAACCATCCATTCTATTAATTATCTTGATGGGAACTTTTATCATGAAAGGTTGAAACTACCTCCTTTCCTTGTTTACCTTGAGATCTTGGAATCATGACTGACTCTGAACATTGAATGTCGTACCTGAAAGGAATACCACCTTTTATGCAGATGTGACATCTTCCAACTTGTCTTACCAACTTCTAAATACTGGCCTAATAACTGAAATTGGGCTTCCACTTGCAAACTTTCTAACAAACTGTATTCAGTCCAGCCAATTAAGATTCTACAACCAAGCTCATTGTTATGCATACTATTAGGCAAGTCTGGGGTGGGGGCAATCCCCTAAATCATCAAGAAGACTCTTCTTGATTTGATCTACAATCAAGAAATCCATGTTCTTCACTGCTTGTTTACTAGGCCTGGCTGGCACCTCATACAAACTGAGTACTGTCATAAAATTTTACACTTTGTGAAGCCGTGTGATCATCTTCCACTGAACACTGTCGTTCCATTGTAAAACTCAATGTGCAATGTAATGTACCCCCTGCTGAGGCCTCTGAAAATACTGCTGCCTCCTGAACATTTAGATCTACCTTTGGAAAATCTAAATGCATCGAATCTGAACTATGAATCTTTATCTGACTCTTGAAGAAATCCTGGATTTATCCCTGGAACTATTCATAGTTTATGGCTTGTGGACATTGACATTTCATGTCTTGTTCGACTAACCAACTGAAAAATGCCATTCTTCAAGGTGGTATACTCTGCTGATGTGGAACATTGTGTGGTGACCAACTATACATTCATCTGATACGGACTAAAAGTTATGCAAATTGAACTTTTCCAACTTCTATTTTTACTACCTAAACAGGTAACAGGTTATACGGTAATCACACCTGTTCCCATCCCAGATCCAGATACCATTAAGTCTAGTCCTAACTATCTTGTTGCTCTATCTCAATTTTTACTTATTTTTAATATCCATAGAGGCAACTTAAGTTTGTCTCATATTTTTTTTTTCCAATTGTTTAACCAGGAGAGATACACTAAGCTGAAAACTTGTTTACAGGTGCGATCTGGGAGCACTGAGAATTTAAGTGACTTGCTCAGGGTCAGACAGTATGCAAGAGAGGGCTGTGGGATTCAAACCCATGTCTCTAGATTTGCAGCTCAGAGCCTTAAACCACTGCGCTATACTGCCTCCCTGTCTCTTCAATTTCTTCCCAATAAGACAGATACACACCTGATGCATATCAGTATTTACTGATTGTTCTGATATTGGAAAACCCCACTGTGAAGTTTTATTCCAAATGTTTATACTAATTCAAGGTTTACTAACATTTTCCCTTATAATTACATTTTGTTGTTTAAAGAAAACCTTGAAACACCACTGTGACCAGTTAATATTCCTCTATCAGGCTCATGCCTTGGGTCTGTAGACAAATGGTGCCTAACCAATATCTTTTTGTTTTATTGCCACTTTTTGCAATTAGGGCAACAAAAAGGGAACTGTTGCACCTGGGTTATGCCCCTATCGTCCCACATATATCTCAAACTGTATTCCTGGTCTATTATACTGTGTTACTGCTGGTTTGCACTAATATATAGATTTAGGCACCCCTCATGTAAGCATGAGTGCCAGGAATGTGCTTTGCTGCTAATATATGCCAATGTTTACATCCTTTCATAAGATTAGATTGTGCATGACTATTATACCTCACTATAATGTATTATGTTTGTCCTTTACATTTATTGCATATATGATCTACCTAATCACTGATAAGATGACTCTGAGGGATCATCAGTGATTATAGTATACTTATATTCTCATATAATTATATGTAGTGTGTGTTTTACACACAGGCAGATATGCCACATGTAATAGAGCCCTGCCAGCATTTTTCTTTGTCTCTAAGCAAGCTGACACAGAGATAAAACCTGTTAGGTCTTTATGTCTTATACTGTACATAAGCAAGAAACGCCATGTGTCATTTGAACCCGTCAGCATTTCTTTTGTCCAAGCAATAATGCAAATGGAAGCATATTCTGTCTCATATGATACTCATTAGTAATTCTGTCTCCTAAGCCATCTGCCAATGGAGAATGACTTAGGACCAATACATATTGTTTCTCATATCTGTGACTATGAAGTAATCTCTGTTGCTGTGCTGTTATCTGTAGTATTTAGCTTTCTGCAACCCAGTTCCATAGAAAGAGAACAAGATCTTGGAGAATCTGAGACCCTACAATCCTGGAGATTATCTACATTTTTCAGGAGAGTGGTGAGAAACACATCTCCCTTGTGAGTTTCTTTGACACATGCTTGGTGTAAGTAGTCTAACAAACATTCATTGTACTCTTGCTTATTTATGAATGTTTCTTGGCAGACTCTGAAGACATAAGAATCTATATTATTAGTATTATTATTATTTACTCTACTATCTGAGATTGTTTACATAACAATGGTGGTCCAGCAATGGCATGGCACTCATCTCACATGGCCGCTGTGGGTCAGTGCCACACAGCATGTGATGGTGGTGAGCAGATACAGGCGTCCACATCCATCATTGGCACCATGTGACTGCGGTGCAGTCAGGCAGTCCCCAAGTGGGTCAGGGCATACAATGCATCAGTGGCCACACAGATAGTCCATGGCTGTATTCTCATTCCACCTCACAGGTCAGAGGTGTGGCTGTGGTACTGTATTAATCCAGCAAGCACACATCCATCCAGCATGGAGACAACTGCACAGGCAGCAACACTGGGTGACATGGGTGGAGCTTTGACACAGCACACATAAAGGACAGCTGCCGAATGTCTTTGGTGTTGTCAAGGAGGACACAGTGAGATCATAGAATACCGCAACTAGAATTCATAGCACTGCATGAAACACAAACACTGGTACAGAAACAACATACAGAAGTAGTAAAACACATAGCACAGATTGTAGTGGGGGCTGAGACTTACAACAATGTGCAACATAAGAAAAGCCACCCTTGCAGGTCATGCCCAGCCAACCACATATCATAGGATACAATATTATGTGAAATAGTGGCAGCACTGCATGGTGTGAGACTGCAAGATATATCAGATACACCAACAGATGCCCCATGATTACTCAACACATGGGGACCCAAGCAAACCCCCACCCGACCCATGCCCAGAAACACAAGTGCAAGAAGCAGCATAACACCTGCCTGGCCTCAGGATGAAGCCATCCATCACCATCCTCCTATAGTGTTGCAGGCATTCTTGGTTCTTCTGAAACAGGTCCACATACCTATAGATGCAGGACATATCAGTTCTGGCACTGAGTTACTGCCTCACCAAGACCCACACCTCACCATGGGATGCTCAGGATCCACCTGATCCCCCAGAAAATGGCCCTCCCTGGCAATGACAAACTCCACGAGGTTGTCAAACTTCACCTTGCTCCACCTGAGGTCCCTTTCCTGGATTGCTTTGGATCGTCTTCTAGTAGCCATAGTTTGTTTTGCAGGCTCTGGCACTTTGTTACACCACATTTCTGTCAATGTGACAGGGTGTGTGATTTGTGCAATGTTAAACATAGATGTGTTGTGCAATACCAGGTTGTGCTTTGCTGAAAGTGTGGGTGAACATCGACGTCATGATGTTGTGCATGTATGGACTGTGCATGACCTAGGCAGCCCCACGCAATGTCACAGCACTGCACAACAACACACATGCATGGCACATGATATATGATGTCATAGGTAGACATGCAGAGCTCCACACACCCAAACAAAACTGTTGCACATGTTGCACCATTACACATTCACAAATACACTTAGCATGGTGCAGTATGGTATGCAATACTGCTATATTCAGAAAAGGCATGCAAATGAGCTAAGTGGGTAGTCATCCTATTTAATATATATACAAATGGTGTCGGACATCTGATGAACGATGTCTGGCACCATTTGTATGCAGATGGTACAATTTTGTATCTTGAAGGGAAATCTGTGGGATATATACAGGAAAAATTACAGAAATGTTTCAATATACTACAAATATATTTTTCAGAACATGGTTTGGTTTTAAATTCACAAAAGTCACAAGTAATGTTGTTTTCAAATAAAAAAAGTATCTGTGGATTTGGATATTAAGACATTGGATGGGTGTTGCCTGGCCTCTGTGGATCGTTATAAATACTTGGGAGTCTGGTTGGACTCTCATTGTGGTTGGGATTTTCATATTGATAACTTGATACAAAAATTGTCTAAAAAGTTGGGGGTATTGTACAAGTGTAGAAATTGTCTTTCATTTGATGACAGGTTAAAGATTGTGAATTCAATGATAATTCTGCATATCGGTGATGGTGATGTCATATATAGAGAGGCAGTTAGGAGCAACTTAGAAAAGCTTGAAGTTATCTATAACAGATATGCTCATTTTGTTTTGGATGCACCTCGGAAAACACATCATTGCACCTTTTACTGGAACTTAAATTGGATATCCTTGACAGAATGGTGAAATATGCATGTGCAATGGTTAACTTAACGCTGTTACTATAAAAAAGTTCCAGGATATCTAGTGGAGTTTCTGGAGCAATGGAATGTTAAGGTAGGTTTG
The DNA here is from genome assembly GCA_016271365.2 of Neoceratodus forsteri. Taxonomy (NCBI): domain Eukaryota; kingdom Metazoa; phylum Chordata; order Ceratodontiformes; family Ceratodontidae; genus Neoceratodus; species Neoceratodus forsteri. The sequence goes on along the minus strand of CM057453.1, from coordinate 990,738,383 downwards.
AGATCTGAAGAGGAAGTAAAATTTAGGGTACCACTTATGAGAACAGTGAAGGGCCAACACTGTTATGTATATGAAGGTCCAAAATTGTGGAATTCATTATCAGGTCACTTGAGGTCAAGTATAAATAAAATATCTTGGAATGAAATAAAATCATGCGTGTAAAGGAAGCAATGTCCGTAAAAATTTGCTGTACTTGAGATGTTTGTATATATGGTTTATTGTTGTAATTATTATTTGTTTTTCCTTTTTTCCTTGGTCATATATGTATTGTGTTTTATGTATGAATAATGTGTGTATTTTATGTATTTAAAATGAAACTGAAGTTTTTCACAGTAGGACCCCATTGTAAATTAGCTGATGCTAAATTGGGTTTTATCCTGTTTCTGATATCATAAATAAACGTTTTACTACTACTACTACACATGGGGCAATTCTGCCACTCTGTATGTCATTCCAGAGCCATCTGCAGATATCAGCATAGCAGATTGCTATAGTGCTATTAATGAGGAAATATGCACCACCTAGACAGCACTGTGGAATTTCAAGTAACCCAAATGGCAAGCACTGCACAACAGTGAATCCTGCAGGAATTTTCCAGAAACACAGGTAGGTGTATTGCATCCCACAGATATTCACAGTTCTGTTGGCTAGTTGGAAACACACCTTTGCATGGGATTAATGTGGGGACATTCTACAGCTTCTAGCATTGTCATAATAATGACCTGTACTGCACAGAGTGATCTACAGCCTAGCGCAGGGCTCCACCTGTCTGATGCATCCAGAGGCTGTGCCGTCATTCCAGTGTGCAACCCCACAGCAGCACATCTCACTGGGTGATATGGAACACAGTTGACAAGCAATAAGGGCTGTATCAGGGAAAAACTTGTCTATGCACTGGCATGCACTGGGAGAGGGTGACTGGGGTGGGTTGGCCTTTGTAGTATGAAGGATCCCATTGCAGAAGCTGTCCCAGTACTACATTTTGTCACATCTCATGTAGCACCAGACCTAGGGGGTGGGAGTGGTGCCTACAGTATTGCGCACACACACACCATGCAACTGGACCCTGCATGCCATGGTTTCCCTACCTTTAACAACTATTGATCACTACAGTCCTTACACACATCAGAGCTGTCACTCACCTATGTCCAAGCCTTTGGTGCTTACTATTAGCACACATTCATTTAAACCTTCCCCCATAGATCGTGCTGGCCACCGGTCCTATGGGTTCTGCATCCGACACTCCTATGTCTTGAAGATGCAGATCAAGAGGATATGTACCCAGAGAGGGCATGGACAGGCCTGCACCAAACACATGACAAACTGGCCACCTCCAGTACACCGTACAAGGCTCTGTTGCTCAGGACATACACAATGGGGCTGTGTATAGCCACATGTTACCCATTCTTGCCCACACCACTCTCCAATGTACTTTTCCCAGCAGGTCTGATGGGTGACTAGGTGTGATTGAGGGCACACCACTTTAATGATGATGAGCTGCACGTTCTGGCACAGGCCTACAAGACCAGGGAGGCAGTCCTCTCCCTCAGCCTCAGTATCGATGCCGCCATCGGCATGGACTGGGAGGAGATTACCGAGGAGGTCAATGCTGCTGGTGGCAGGGGCAGGCAAAAGGAGGCAGTCAGAAAAAGATTCAGGGACCTGCACCAGAACACAAAGGAAAACCTTGCTGCATGTTGCCAAGAACAACATGCCACAGGTGGTGATCATGGTGTACCAGTGTTAGCCAGGTCCCTGGATCCAGCGGAGGAGGCAGTGGCAACCATGCTGCAGCCAGGAGAGGTGATTGGTGTGCCAGGGGGTAGCTATGCATTTTAGATACCAGCCAGACTGCCACATAAGTACATGCCAGGTGCACACATTTTTGTACATGGATACACCTAAAGGTCTCGCTACTGTAGGAGTATTCTGATCACATTCCCATGATGCATATAATATGCCACAAAGCACCCAGGCCACACCACTGTATGATGGGCTGCTGTGGACAAGCCACATGGCCCGTAAGTGGCGTGCTGCCCTGACATGGACCCATGTTATGACTGTGCAACTGGAACCACAGGGGTTTGTCCATGCTTACAAAAGCACTGTGCATTACTGTTACAGCTGAGTTCCACAGTTCATAGGTTCATAGGTTAAGTTTAAGTTCAGAGGACAGTCTTTCATAGAGGAACTTGCCACCATGTACAATAGGCATGGTGGAATTAACAAATCTTCTATCCCCCATAAAAGTATCAAGTCTCTTCTTAAAACTGTTTATATTCTCACTTTCAAACGCATTACTGGGAAGTGTATTCCATATACCAATAATTCTCTGGGTATACCATTGACTTCTTTTTACTGTTTTAAAAGTTTCTCCTATTAATTTTATATTATGAGATCTAGTTATGTTATATGTTACAGGTTTTTTTGTTAACCCAATTAATTCTAGAAAGGCATCATCTTTAATAGCTCTGAAACCTAAACACAAATCACCTCTTAATTTTCTATATTCAACAGAATATAGATTCAGATGTTTTAATCTATTGTTATAATTCAAATGACTTACCGTCTTAATTTTTTTTGTTACCTGTCTTTGTACTTTTTACATCCTGATTTTTCCCAAGATAGAATATGGGGCACAAAATGGAGAACAGTATTCAATATTGGGATGAATCAGTGCTGAATATAAGGGAAGAATAACTTCAGCCTCTCTACTTTTAATTGATCTTAGGATACTTCTAATTATCTGGTTACATTTTATTATAGTCTGACTAACATGATAGTCAAATTTTAAGTAATTTGAATTCCCGACACCTAGATCCTTGTGGTTTACCTCTTCTTGTAAGGGAATATTATTCAATTTATAATGAAAACCTGGGTTATTAGATCCTAAATGCATCACTATACATTTGTGTTCATTAAATGATAGTTTATGTTCGACTGTCCAGTTTGCCGAGAAGTTCAAATTGTCTTGAAATAATTTTGCTGATGATTCACTGTAGACAATTGCACCAACTTTGCAATCATCAGCATGTTTATGAGACCATACCCCCGGCAATGTTTGCATTGATGATAATAGAATATTGAATAAAATAGGTCCCAAGACTGATCCCTGTGGAACACCACTTGTCACCTCTCCCCACGCTGATTCATAACCCCTTATAGTCACACATTGACAATGGTTCTTTAACCATGAATTGACCCAGTTGATTACATTCGGATGAAGTTAGAGTGTAACTAACTCTTCAATCAGAATTTTATTTGATACTGAGTCAAACGCCTTAGAGAAATTTAAAAATATCACATCTACAGGCATTCCTTTTTCCAGTGCTGCACTAATGGGCTCAAAAAAGCTCATGAGATTAGTAAGACATGATCTTCCAGAAACAAAACTGTGTTGTGATAGATGATAAAATAAGATGCTTTTGAGATGATCCGCAGTATATTTTTGTAACAATCTCTGTAAGATTTTTCCCAGTACACATGTTAAGCTAATTTGCCTGTAATTTTTTATATCATTTTTTTCCCACCTTTATGTACAGGGGTGACTTTGGCCATATTCCATATTTCAATGCATTCTCCTGATTTTAGTGAGGCATTAAATAACATAGTTAATGGGCCAGCTATTTGATGGTTTACTTCCTTTATGAATTTTGTGGGGATTCCATCTGGTCCTGCCGAACTGTTTTTTATAAGCGTTATCATTCCAGTAGTTGATGGGAGCAACGTCATGTGTGCTGAGTGTGAAGCCTTGTGTTGTGTTATGGTCTGCACTTTGTGTGTTGCAGTGCATGTGTTTGGCATGTGTTCATACCATGGTGTGGAAGCACTGTTCTGCTGTATGGCCCACCCTTCACATGTTGCTGAGTGTCCAGTGTAGGTCTGGGTTGGGATATCCTGCAAATTACAGTTGCATGCTGACATTGTACACTAGGCACCATTGACGGGGCATGCATGCACCACTAGCACACTGCTTGGTGTACTGTGTTATGTGTGCAACACTGATGTTCCCTCCCCCTCTGTGAGAGGAAACTCCTGCCACTCTTAAGGACCGAACTTTTCTTAAATCTGTTGCAACAGTGCTTCTGTTTCTTAGCCTAAGCTATCCTTTACAGTTTCTAGTCCATAAGGTAGGCCACCTATGGGCGCCCCTTCCTTTTATTGACTATGCTATAGTGTCCTCTTTAATTTTCCTTTTCCCTCTCAGGTCCTCATACAGGGAGGTTATTGTGGTGACCTCCAAGCTGATATAAAACAGGCTGTGTTCCTCATAGTTGGATTTAGTATGTAATGGCACTATGTCATAACATACATTAATTTATATACTTTATGTGTACAAAACCTGTAAATGTTGAAAATACTATGGCACTAGGTGTTGTTGATAATGGTAAAGAGTACTTGGTGACTATTATAGAAATTAAGTTAATTGTGCTATTTAAAATGCATGTAAATTGCTGTAATCTGAACAAGTCTGAAATTCCATGATGATTTGCATATATCCCATGATACTTTGCATTATGGAATTATGTATGATGTTGTATTTCTTTGAAACTTGATTTGTTGCCAATGCCCTTCGGTGTAATCCTTCTTTCAGTGATTCTGCATTGAGGTTCTTTGTCTATAGCTTGTTTTTTTCTTTTTTTTTTCTTTTTCAGACCCCACTACCCAAACAAATGGGGCCTGCATAGGGGTGAAGGGTTTTCGCTGGAAGTGGCTAGATCAGAGATCAGTGTCAGCAGGTGTTGGTTAAGTGCAGAGAAAGGACATTCATAGTCTGTTACTGCAAACTGATTCAATGAAGAAAAAATATGGCATTGCAGAAGCTTATTTCCTGTATTTAGAATAAACATCACACAGAGCTTGTGTATTGAACCTGAAGTTCGGTGTGTGGTCCATTTGTTATCCCACAACCCCTCCACACCCTCCCTCTACAACTAATGCACTGTAGCATGCAATACCAGATGTCAACACAGCTGAGCCACCCAGTCATGTGTGCCAGCCACCACACATCCATCTTGACATTGGAATGGACAGCAGCAAGGAGTCCACAGAGGATGGCAGAGAGGAGGCAGATGAAGAAATCTGGGACCTCCTGGCTTTCAAGTCAAAGCTGGAAGTACAATCCCTCACAGCCAGCATAACCTTCTGCAGTAGCAATACAGGGGTGCACAATTCTCTTATTGCCACACCCATTGTCTGCATCCAGGACCCTAGTACCACCTTGTGTGGTACAACACTGCCCAGTACCAATAAAGCCACCACAGCTGCACCACTCACAACCGTTGCCATTGTCATTGCCCTCCCACCTTTCTGAGTGGGATTATCTAGCCTATCAGTACCCACATTTTGTCTCACCCTTCCTGCGCAGACTGACACAGCCACTGCATTCCCTCCACTTGTCCTGACCTGTGCATATGTGGTAAATCGACATACCTCACAGCACCCCTGGGTGCAACCAGATCCTGTCCATCCCACCAGTGTCCTCTCCACAGCAGGATGAGTTGCAGGCCAGGCAGTTGCTGCATTCAGCTGTGGATGCCCAGGCTGCCTCACAGTGGGAACTCTCACAGTTCAGGCAGCTTTTACATGAAGATCTGACCCACCTCTTGCATGATGATCTGCAGAGGCCAAACTGTGTGTGGAGAAGCATGAGTCCCACTTCCTGGATGCTCTGGTGCGCATGGTTGGGGAGCTCAGCAGGGCAGTATAGAATGTTGTATCGATGATGCAAGGTGCTCTGTCTGTCAATAGCTGCCCATCCCTCTCCAGTGTGCACAGCCCAACTGCCCAAGGGACACCATGGAGAACAATGGTGCCAAGTAGCAGTGGGTCTGACACTAGCCACAGGCATGTATCCCCCTCATACACTAGCTCACCCCACATACCTAGGTGCAACTTGCTCCTCAGGTGCACCTCATACAACCAGTCCCAGTCCAGGGTGACACCATTGGCACAGGCTCTCCCCTTGTCCCCTCCCCATCCACAGGGGCCACAATCTCCTCACCCTATGGTCAGCCTTTTCATATGGTCCATACATGGGGCAGGTACAGGTATACGTAGTTAAGTTAGTTCCTACACACCACTCCTGCCTCTCCCACACAACATGTGGTCCACACAGCCAGTGCTGGAGACACTGCTGTTGCTCTTGGGTCCAGACACAGGGGCTTTGCCTTGCTGAGCATGCATCTTGTGACTACCTCAGGTGTCTGTCCCAGATGCCCTGTAGGGACACACCCCGCCACATGGATCAGCACATGCTCCCCATATCATACTCTCCTGTTCCTTTGACTGTTGTGTTCCCACATCCCCTGCCATTCTCCACAACTGCATGTGTCATAGCAGCCCTTGGCCCCCACCTCTACCCCCCAGCTCATGTCCCTCCTCCATTCTTGGGTCCTGTGCATGGGCAGATGAGGTGGGCTCCCCGTCTCACCATGTTTACACCACTTCCATCTAACATGCATAGTCTCAACCACTATGGCACCCTTTGTTCTTTTTACTGCTTTTCATATTGTTTGAGCAGTCCCATCTTCTGTAGTGTTTGTTCACAATAAAGCTTCAAAATATGCAACAAGTGTCCTGTGTGCTTGCTACTACCCTTCTGCTATGGGATTTAAACCCATGTCTCTAGATTTGCAGCTCAGAGCCTTAAACCAATGCGCTATACTGCCTCCCTGTCTCTTCAATTTTTTCCCAATAAGACAGATACACACCTGATGTATATCAGTATTTACTGATTGTTTTGATATTGGAAAACTCCACTGTGAAGTTTTATTCCAAATGTTTGTAGTAATTCAAGGTTTACTAACATTTTCCCTTATAATTACATTTTGTTGTTTAAGGAAAACCCTGAAACACCACTGTGACCAGTTAATATTCCTCTATCAGGCTCATGCCTCGGGTCTGTAGACAAATGGTGCCTAAACATCATCTTTTTGTTTTGTTGCCACTTTTGGAAATTAGGGCAACAAATATGGGACTGTTGCACCTGGGTTATGCCCCTATCATCCAACATATATCTTACACTGTATTCTGGTCTATTATACTGTGTTACTGCTGGTTTGCACTAATATATAGATTTAGGCACCCATCATGTAAGCATGAGTGCCAGGAATGTGCTTTGCTGCTAATATATGCCAATGTTTACATCCTTTCATAAGATTAGATTGTGCATGACTATTATACCTCACTATAATGCATTATGTTTGTCCTTTATAATATATTGCTTATATATTCTACCTTTCACTGATAAGATGACTCTGAGGGATCATCAGTGATTATAGTATACTTATATTCTCATATAATTATATGTAGTGTGTGTTTTACACTCAGGCAGATATGCCACATGTAATAGAGCCCTGCCAGCATTTCTCTTTGTCTCTAAGCAAGCTGACACAGAGAGAAAACCTCTGTTATGTCTTCATGTCTTATACTGTACATAAGCAAGAAATGCCATGTGTCATTTGAACCCTTCAGCATTTCTTTTGTCCAAGCAATAATGCAAATGGAAGCATATTCTGTCTCATATGATACTCATTAGTAATTCTGTCTCCTAAGCCATCTGCCAATGGAGAATGACTTAGGACCAATACATATTGTTTCTCATATCTGTGACTTTGAAGTAATCTCTGTTGCTGTGCTGTTATCTGTAGTATTTAGCTTTCTGCAACACAGTTCCACAGAGAGAGAACAAGATCTTGGAGAATCTGAGAGCCTACAATCCTGGAGATTATCTACATTTTTCAGGAGAGTGGTGAGAAATGCATCTCCCTTGTGAGTTTCTTTGACACGTGCTTGGTGTAAGTAGTCTAATAAACATTCATTTGTACTCTTGCTTGTTTATGAATGTTTCTTGGCAGACTCTGAAGACATAAGAATCTGTATTATTAGTATTATTATTATTTATTCTACTATCTGAGATTTTTTACGTAACAATGGTGGTCCAACAACGGCATGGCACTCATCTCACATGGCCGCTGTGGGTCAGTGCCACTCAGCATGTGATGGTGGTGAGCAGATACATGTGTCCACACCCATCATTGGCACCATGTGACTGCGGTGCAGTCAGGCAGTCCCCAAGTGGGTCAGGGCATACAATGCATCAGTGGCCACACAGATAGTCTGTGGCTGTATTCTCATTCCACCTCACAGGTCAGGGATATGGCTGTGGTACTGTGTTGATCCAGCAAGCACACATCAATCCAGCATGGAGACAGCTGCACAGGCAGCAACACTGGGTGACATGGGTGGAGCTTTGGCACAGCACACATAAAGGACAGCTGCCGAATGCCTGTGGTGTTGTCAAGGAGGACACGGTGATATCATAGAAAACCACAACTAGAATTCATAGCATTGCATGAAACACAAGCACTGGTACAGAAACAACATACAGTAGTAGCAAAACACATAGCACAGATTGTAGTGGGGGCTGAGACTTACAACAATGTGCAACATAAGAAAAGCCACCCTTGCAGGTCATGCCCAGCCAAACACATATCACAGGATACAATATTATCTGAAATAGTGGCAGCACTGCATGGTGTGAGACTGCAAGATGTATCAGATACACCAACAGATGCCCCATGAAGACTCGACACATGGGGACCCAACCAAAACCCCACCCGACCCAGGCCCAGAAACACAAGTGCAAGAAGCAGCATAACACCTGCTTGACCTCAGGATGGAGCCATCCATCACCATCCTCCTATAGTGTTGCAGGCATTCTTGGTCCTTCTGAACCAGGTCCACATACCTATAGATGCAGGACATATCAGTCCTAGCACTGAGCTACCACCTCACCAAGACCCACATCTCACCATGGGAAGCTCAGGATCCACCTGATCCCCCAGAAACTGGCCCTCCCTGGTAATGACAAACTCCACGAGGTTGTCAAACTTCACCTTGCTCCAACTGAGGTCCCTTTCCTGGATTGCTTTCGATTATTTTCTAGTAGCTATAGTTTGTTTTGCAGGCTCAGGCACTTTGCTACACTACATTTCTGTCAATGTGACAGGGTTTGTGATTTGTGCAATGTTAAACATAGGTGGGTTGTGCAATACCAGGTTGTGCTTTGCTGAAAGTGTGGGTGAACATCGACATCATGATGTTGTACATGTATGGACTGTGCATGACCTAGGCAGCCCCACGCAATGTCACAGCACTGCACAACAACACTCATGCATGGCACATGATATACAATGTCATAGGTAGACATGCAGAGCTCCACACACCCAAACAAAACTGTTGCACATGTTGCACCATTACGCATTCACAAATACACTTAGCATGGTGCAGTATGGTATGCAATACTGCTATATTCAGAAAAGGCATGCAAATGAGCTAATTGAGTAGTCATCTGCTTTAATATATATACAAATGGTGTTGGACATCTGATGAACGATGTCCGGCACCATTTTTATGCAGATGATACAATTTTGTTTCTTGAAGGGAAATCTGTGGGATATATACAGGAAAAATTACAGAAATGTTTCAATATACTACAAATATATTTTTCAGAACATGGTTTGGTTTTAAATTCACAAAAGTCACAGGTAATGTTGTTTTCAAATAAAAAAGTATCTGTGGATTTGGATATTAAGACATTGGATGGGTGTTGCCTGGCATCTGTGGATCATTATAAATACTTGGGAGTCTGGTTGGACTCTCATTGTAGTTGGGATTTTCATATTGATAATGTGATACAAAAATTGTGTAAAAAGTTGGGGGTATTGTACAAGCATAGAAATTGTCTTTCATTTGATGTCAGGTTAAAGTTTGTGAATTCAATGATAATTCTGCATATCGGTGATGATGATGTCATATATAGAGGGGCAGTTAGGAGCAACTTAGAAAAACTTGATGTTATCTATAACAGATATGTGCGTTTTGTTTTGGATGCACCTCGGAAAACACATCATTATACCCTTTACAGGAATTTAAATTGGATATCCTTGACAGAATGGCGAAATATGCATGTGCAATGGTTAATTTAATGCTGTTACTGTAAAAAATTCCAGGATATCTAGTGGAGTTTCTGGAGGAATGGAATGTTAAGGTAGGTTTGAGATCTGAAGAGGAAGTAAAATTTAGGGTTCCACTTATGAGAACAGTGAAGGGCCAACATTGTTATGTATATGAAGGTCCAAAATTGTGGAATTCATTATCAGGTCACTTGAGGTCAAGTATAAATAAAATATCTTGGAATAAAATAAAATCATGCGTGTAAAGGAAGCAATGTCCTTAAAAATTTGCTGTACTTGAGATGTTTGTATATATGGTTTATTGTTGTAATTATTATTTGTTTATCTTTTTGTCCTTAGTCATATATGTATTGTGTTTTATGTATGTATAATGTGTGTATTTAATGTATTTAAAATGAAACTGAAGTTTTTTCACAGTAGGACCCCATTGTAAATTAGCTGATGCTAAATTGGGTTTTATCCTGTTTCTGATATCAGAAATAAACTTTTTACTACTATTACTACACATGGGGCAATTCTGCCACTCTGTATGTCATTCCAGACCATCTGCATATATTAGCATTGCAGATTGCTCTAGTGCTATTAATGGGGAAATATGCACCACCTAGACAGCACTGTGGAATTTCAAGTAACCCAAATGGCAAGCACTGCACAACCGTGAATCCTGCAGGAATTTTCCAGAAACACAGGTAGTTGTATTGCATCCCTCAGATAGTCACAGTTCTGTTGGCTAGTTGGAGATATACCTTTGCATGGGATTAATGTGGGGACATTCTACAGCTTCTAGCATTGTCATAATGATGACCTGTACTGCACAGAGTGATTTACAACCTAGCGCAGGGCTCCACCTGTCTGATGCATCCAGATGTTGTGCCATCATTCCAGTGTGCAACCCCACAGCAGCACCTCTCACTAGGTGATATGGAACACAGTGGACACGCGATAAGGGCGGCATCAGGGAAAAACTTGTCTATGCACAGGCATGCACTGGTTGAGGGTGACTGGGCCTTTGTAGTATGAAGGATCCCATGGCAGAAGCTGTCCCAGTACTACATTTTGTCACATCTCGTGCAGCACCAGACCTAGGGGGTGGGAGTGGTGCCTACAGTATTGCACACACACCATGCAACTGGCCCCTGCACGCCATGGTTTCCCCACCTTTAATAACTATTGATCACTACAGTCCTTACACACATTGGAGCTGTCACTCACCTCTATCCAAGCCAATACTATTAGCACACATTCACTTAAACCTACCCCCATGGATCCTGCTGGCCACCGGTCCTATGGGTTCTGCATCCGACACTTCTATGTCGTGTTGCTTATGCAGTGTCAGTGGCTCAGTAGGTAGCACACTCACCTCTGAGGCCGGGAGATCAGTGGGCTGTGGGTTCAGTTCCCACATCTGGCACGTGGGTTAATATCCCAGTACTGACACTGTAGTGCAGCATGAGAGGGGTGCTGCACTTCTGAGGTGCCATCTTTCGGATGAGATGCTAAACCAAGGTCCCATCTGCCTGGATTGGTAGTAGTTCAGGTGGATGTTAAAGATCCCATGGCACTTATCGAAAAAAGAGTAGAGGAATTTTCCCGGTGTCCTGGCCAAATTTCCCTCATTCAATAAAAAATACCACCAACAGCTTAATCTGGTTCAAGGTCAGTCGGCATTCATCTGTATCCCCCTCCCCCGGGTCATGCCTGAAAATAGGCAGGATTTGTATAGTGCACTTACCCGGCCAACAAAAGCTAAATAAATAAATATGTCTTGAAGCTGCAGGTCAAGAGGATATGTACCCAGAGAGGGCATGGACAGGCCTGCAACAAACACATGACAAGCTGGCCACCTCCAGTACACCGTACAAGGCTCTGTTGCTCAGGACATACACAGTGGGGCTGTGCATGGCCACATGCTACCCATTCTTGCCCACACCACTCTCCAATGTATTTTTCCCAGCAGGTCTGATGGGTGACTAGGTGCGATTGAGGGCACACCACTTTAATGATGATGAGCTGCACGCTCTGGCACAGGCCTACAAGACCAGGGAGGCAGTCCTCTCCCTCAGTCTCAGTATCGATGCCGCCATCAGCATGGACTGGGAGGAGATTACCGAGGAGGTCAATGCTGCTGGTGGCAGGGGCAGGCAAAAGGAGGCAGTCAGAAAAAGATTCAGGGACCTGCACCAGAACACAAAGGAAAACCTTGCTGCATGTTGCCAAGAACAAAATGCCACAGGTGGTGATAATGGTGTACCGGTGTTGGCCAGGTCCCTGGAGCCAGCGGAGGAGGCAGTGGCAACCATGCTGCAGCCAGGAGAGGTGATTGGTGTGCCAGGGGGTAGCTATGCATTTTAGATACCAGCCAGCCTGCCACATAAGTACGTGCCAGGTACACCCATTTGTGTGCATGGATACACGTAAAGGTCTCGCTACTGTAGGGGTATACTGATCACATTCCCATGATGCATATAGTATGCCACAAAGCACCCAGACCACACCACTGTATGATGGGCTGCTGTGGACAAGCCACATGGCCCGTAAGTGGTGTGCTGCCCTGACATGGACCCATGTTATGACTGTGCAACTGGGACCACAGGGGTGTGTCCATGCTTACAAAAGCACTGTGCATTACTGTTCCAGCTGAGTTCCACAGTTCATAGGTTCATAGGTTAGGTTCAAGTTCAGAGGACAGTCTTCCATAAAGGAACTTGCCGCCATGTACAATTGGCATGGTAGAATTGAAAAATCTTCTATCCCCCATAAAAGTATCAAGTCTCTTCTTAAAACTGTTTATATTCTCACTTTCAACCACATTATTGGGAAGTGTAATCCATGTACCAATAATTTTCTGAGTATACCATTGACTTCTTTTTACTGTTTTAAAAGTTTCTCCTATTAATTTTATATTATGAGATCTAGTTATGTTATATGTTACAGGTTTTTTTGTTAATCCAATTAATTCTAGAAAGGCATCATCTTTAATATCTCTGAAACCTAAACACAAATCACCTCTTAATTTCCTATATTCAACAGAATATAGATTCAGATGTTTTAATCTATTGTTATAATTCAAACGACTTACCATCTTAATTTTTTTTGTTACCTTTCTTTGTACTTTTTCCATCTTGATTTTTCCCAATATAGAATATGGGGCACAAAATGGAGAACAGTATTCAATATTGGGACAAATCAGTGCTGAATATAAGGGAAGAATAACTTCAGTCTCTCTACTTTTAATTGGTTTTAGGATACTTCTAATTATCTGGTTACATTTTATTATAGTCTGACTACCATGATAGTCAAATTTTAAGTAATTTGAAATTCCGACACCTAGATCCTTGTGGTTTACCTCTTCTTGTAAGGGAATATTATTCAATTTATAATGAAAACCTCGGTTATTAGATCCTAAATGCATCACTATACATTTGTGTTCATTAAATGATAGTTTATGTTCAACTGTCCAGTTTGCTGAGAAGTTCAAATTGTCTTGAAATAATTTTGCTGATGATTCATTATAGACAATTGCACCAACTTTGCAATCATCAGCATCCCACAGCTTCCACTTGCATACTGTGTGACCCTGAGCAAGTCACTTAACCTCCTTGTGCTCCCAGGTTGCTCCTGTAAAAAAGCTTTCAGCTTAGTGTGCTATACCTGGTTAAAACAACTAAATAAATAAATAAATAAATAAATAAAATAAAAAATAAATAAATAAATAAATAAATAAATCATCAGCATGTTTATGAGACCATATCCCCGGCAATGTTTGTATTGATGATAATAGAATATTGAATAAAATATGTCCCAAGACTGATCCCTGTGGAACACCACTTGTCACCTCTCCCCACGCTGATTCATAACCCCTTATAGTCACACATTGAGAATGGTTCTTTAACCATGAATTGACCCAGTTGATTACATTCGGATGAAGTTGGAGTGTAACTAACTCTTCAATCAGAATTTTATGTGATACTGAGTCAAACACCTTAGAGAAATCTAAAAATACCACATCTACAGGCATTCCTTTTTCCAGTGCTGCACTAATGGGCTCAAAAAAGCTCATGAGATTAGTAAGACATGATCTTCCAGAAACAAAACCATGTTGTGAAAGAGCATAAAATAAGAAGCTTTTGAGATGATCCACAATATATTTTTGTAACAATCTCTGTAAGATTTTTCCCAGTACACATGTTAAACTAATTTGCCTATAATTTTTTATATCATTTTTTTCCCACCTTTATGTACAGGGGTAACTTTGGCCATATTCCATTTTTCAATGCATTCTCCTGATTTTAGTGAGGCATTAATTAACATAGTTAATGGGCCAGCTATTTGATGGTTTACTTCCTTTATGAATTTTGTGGGGATTCCATCTGGTCCTGCCGAACTGTTTTTTATAAGCGTTATCATTCCAGTAGTTGATGGGAGCACTGCCATGTGTGCTGAGTGTGAAGCCTTGTGTTGTGTTATGGTCTGCACTGTATGTGTTGCAGTGCACGTGTTTGGCATGTGTTCATACCATGGTGTGGAAGCACTGTTCTGCTGTATGGTCCACCCTTCACATGTTGCTGAATGTCCAGTGTAGGTCTGGGTTGGGATATCCTGCAAATTCCAGTTGCATGCTGACATTGTACACGAGTCACCGTTTACTGGGCATACATGCATCACTAGCACACTGCTTGGTGTACTGTGTTATGTGTGCAACACTGATGTTCCCTCCCCCTCTGTGAGAGGAAGCTCCTGCCACTCTTAAGGACCGACCTTTTCTTAAATCTGTTGTAACAGTGCTTCTGTTTCTTAGCCTAAGCTATCCTTTACAGTTTCTAGTCCATAAGGTTGGCCAACTATGGGCACCCCCTTCTCTTTATTGACTATGTTATAGTGTCCTCTTTAATTTTCCTTTTTCCTCTCAAGTCCTCATACAAGGAGGTTATTGTGGTGACCTCCAAGCTGATATAAAACTGGCTGTCTTCCTCATTTCTGGATTTAGTATGCAATGGCACTATGTCATAACATGCATTAATTTATATACTTTATGTGTACAAAACCTGTAAATGTTGAAAATACTATGGCCCAGATATTCAAAAGGGTTGCGCCAGCACAAGTCCGAAATTGCGCCATTCTGCGATATTCAGCAGGAGGCAGTTGTGCCACTGAAAACATGCTGAGTAACAGTACAATGCAAATGAATGCATACTGAACTGGAGGGGGAGGAACCATGCATAAACTGTACAGCCCGATATTCAGCCAGGCTGTGCAGAGTTGTACAGGCGCAACCCCCAACCTGCGCCTGCACAACTTTGAGCCAAAAAAATACGATCAACTCGAGGGCTACCCACAGGTGAGCTGCAGCATTGCAGGGTGCAACACAGCAGCTGCCACCTGTGCTGGCCCTCAACCTACTCCCTGTGCCCCCTGCAGCCGATCATGGGCAAAGTGTAAAACATCCCCAAACAGCCCGATCATAGGCATAAGCTTAAATCACCCCCAACCAGCCCAATCATGGGCAGCAAAGTGTCCCCGGAACTTATCCCTTGTGGTCAGTGGACCCGATAAGCCCGATCGACGGGCTGCAGAGTTAAAACCCCGAATGTATCCCTGGTGGTCAGTGGACCGATAATAATTGTGGACTGCATAATGTGAAAACCCCCGCCCCAAGACCATGTCCCTGGTGATCTGTGTCCCCACCCACCCACCCGAGGGCCACCACCCGCTCCCCGCAGCCAGCGGGTGGCAGCATCCACCCGTCTGCCGCCCGCGCCCGCTGACTGACTGCCGGTAGGGCTGCACCCAGGTGGTGCAGAGCAGAGCCAATGGGCGTGCAGCCCATACCGTCTAAGGCAGTCAGATATGTGAATGAAGTAATTCATTCCATATCTGAACACCAACTTCTTCAATATAAACCATGCCCGGTGCCTACGCAATGAGCTGAGAGCCGACCGGTGATCAGCGGAAGCGGCAGTCAGGATGCTACGCCCGCCAGCGGCGAGAAAGCGAAACCAAGGTGGTGAAATCAGCGACTGCAATACAGAATATAATGTGAAGCGAGGTCACCATGCGGCCTGTCGAGCTTATCGTCACTGAACCCCACCGAAAGGTAACTCTGCGGCCCTATCAGCATCAATCACTGACCACAAAGATATATTTGAAGTTAACTGTTCAGCCGCGTGGAGCAACGGTCACTGAACCACCAAGGATATGTTCTGAGACACACACGCCCACGATCGGGCTGGTGAAAGATGTAAGCTATGCCCACAATCGGCCAGTCGGGAGGGGGCTTTCATACATTTGCCAGCGATCGGACTGCAGGGGGCGCCAGTCCAAGATGGCTGCTGCCTGGCAGGACGCCAGGCACAAGTCCTCGGGGATCGGCGCACCTGCATGCTAATGGCATGCAAATGGGGCCATAAACAGATGCAAATGGTCCCCTGTGCCTTGCATGAATTATGGCCCCATTTGCATGTCACCTTTTGAATATCGGAAATTTGTGCATGGCGCAATGGTACTTGCGCCACCGCAAGTTGAATGTTCCACTCTGACCACTTGTGGTGGCACAAGTTCCACTGTGCAATGCACAGTGGCTGTGGCCGAGGGGTGATATTCAAAGGAGTTGCTCAATAGCGCAACTCCTTTGAATATCGCTCCGGACACACCCCAGCGCAATTATTTTGTGCAGGGCAAGGGCTTGCACCACAAAATAGCGCAGTTTGAATATCTGACCCTATGGCACTAGGTGTTTTTGATAATGGTAAAAAGTACTTGGTGACTATTATAGAAATTAAGTTAATTGTGCTATTTAAAATGCATGTAAATTGTTGTAAACTGAACAAGTCTGAAATTCCATGGTGATTTGCATATATCTCATGATACTTTGCATTATGGAATTATGTATGATGTTGTATTTCTTTGAAACTTGATTTGTTGCCAGTGCCCTTCAGGGTAACCCTTCTTTCAGTGATTCTGCATTGAGGTTCTTTGTCTATAGCTTGTTTTTTTTTTTTGTTTTTTTCTTTTTCAGACCCCACTACCCAAACAAATGGGGCCTGTATAGAGGTGAAGGGTTTTCTCTGGAAGTGGCTAGATCAGAGATCAGTGTCAGCAGGTGTTGGTTAAGTGCAGAGAAAGGACATTCATAGTCTGTTACTGCAAACAGATGCACCGAAGAAGAAATATGGCATTGCAGAAGCTTATTTCCTGTATTTTGAATAAACATCACACAGAGCTTGTGTGTTGAACCTGAAGTTCGGTGTGTGGTCCATTTGTTATCCCACAACCCCTCCACACCCTCCCTCTACAGCTAATGTAGTGTAGCATGCAATACCAGATGTCAACACAGCTGAGCCACCCAGTCATGTGTGCCAGCCACCACACATCCATCCTGACATTGGAATGGACAGCAGCAAGGAGTCCACAGAGGATGGCAGAGAGGAGGCAGATGAAGAAATCTGGGACCTCCTGGCTTTCAAGTCAAAGTTGGAAGTACAATCCCTCACAGCCAGCATAACCTTCTGCAATAGCAATACAGGGGTGCACAATAGCCTTAGTGCCACACCCATTGCCCACATCCAGGACCCTAGTACCACCTTGTGTGGTACAACACTGCCCAGTACCAATAAAGCCACCACAGCTGCACCACTCACAACTGCTGCCATTGTCATTGCCCTCCCACCTTTCTGAGTGGGATTATCTAACCTATCAGTACCCACATTTTTCCTCACCCTTCCTGTGCTGACTGACACAGTCACTGCATTCCCTCCACTTGTCCTGACCTGTGCATATGTGGTAAATCCACATACCTCACAGCACCCCTGGGTGCAACCAGATCCTGTCCATCCCACCAGTGTCCTCTCCACAGCAGGATGAGTTGCAGGCCAGGCAGCTTCTGTATTCAGCTGTGGATGCCCAGGCTGCCTCACAGTGGGAACTCTCACAGTTCAGGCAGCTTTTACATGAAGATCTGACCCACCTCTTGCACGATGATCTGCAGAGGCCAAACTGTGTGCTGAGAAGCATAAGTCCCACTTCCTGGATGCTCTGGTGTGCATGGTTGGCTAGCTCAGCAGGGCAGTACAGAATGTTGTATCAATGATGCAGGGTGCTCTGTCTGTCATTAGCTGCCCATCCCTCTCCAGTGTGCACAGCCCAACTGCCCAAGGGACACCACGGAGGACAATGATGCCAAGTAGCAGTGGGTCAGACACTAGCCACAGGCATGTATTCCCCTCATGCACTAGCTCACCCCACATACCTAGGTGTAACTTGCTCCTCAGAGTGCACCTCATATAGCCAGTCCCAGTCCAGGGTGACACCACTGGCACAGGCTCTCCCCTTGTCCCCTCCCCATCCACAGGGGCCACAATCTCCTCACCCTATGGTCAGCCTTTTCATATGGTCTATACATGGGGCAGGTGCAGGTATACATAGTTAAGTTAGTTCCTACACACCACTCCTGCCTCTCCCACACAACATGTGGTCCACACAGCCAGTGCTGGAGACACTGCTGTTGCTCTTGGGTCCAGACACAGGGGCTTTGCCTTGCTGAGCATGCATCTTGTGACTACCTCAGGGATCTGTCCCAGATGCCCTGTAGGGACACACCCCTCCACATGGATCAGCACATGCTCCCCATATCATACTCTCCTGTTCCTTTGACTGTTGTGTTCCCACATCCCCTGCCATTCTCCACAACTGCATGTGTCATAGCAGCCCTTGGCCCCCACCTCCATCCCCCAGCTCACGTCCCTCCTCCATTCTTGGGTCCTGTGCATGGACAGATGAGGTGGGCTCCCCATCTCACCATGTTTACACCACTACCATCTAACATGCATAGTCTCAACCACTATGGCACCCTTTGTTCTTTTTACTGCTTTTCATATTGTTTGAGCAGTCCCATCTTCTGTAGTGTTTGTTCACAATAAAGTTTCAAAATATGCAACAAGTATCCTGTGTGGTTGCTAATCCCCTTCTGCTGACAGCTAGATTGCTTATGTTGTTGTCTCTGTGCTCCTGGGCCTTTCTGGCCATGCGGCAGTTGGGCTTCTTGAGCTGCTTCACTATCCTCTGCTTCTCTGGCTCTGTGTCAGATGCTGTGTGTTTCTCTTGGACCAGCAGACATATTCCATTGGAGAGTGCCATGTTGTGTAGGATGCAACAATCTTGGAATATGGCACAGGCCCTGAGAGGGGTGAATCTATGTGATAATGGCATTCGCCAATGGGCGATCAACATTAGGGTGATGGCACATCTCCAGAAAAATATTTTGGAGATGTACTCTACTCCCTGGTGCAAAGCAAAACAGTGCCGGGAAGTTGGGATTTTTTATTTTATCCGGGGGGGCTGTGCCCCCTGCACCCCTCTACTTAAAGATTCTCAACTCCAGGGGGATGCATGTCAGGGGGGTGCAAGCACGGCAAAAATAACATTTTGGGATGAGCGCAACAAAAAGTACCTAAGCCTAGATCCAAACCCTGCACCATTCCTGCCGCAGCCCTGAACCTACCCACCACACCACAGAAGCAGCTCAGCAGCTTGCCATGGCACCACTCCCTACAACCTCTCTGTCCCTTCCCACCCCACACTTAGCATGCTTGCTCCCCCCCCATGCACATAGGCATGTAGAGACAGGATGTCACTATTTTGTGCAACCCCCCATTCACCCGGCCACCTTCCCCAGTCACCCCAATGACAGATGCCGCAATTGAGTCGCCCTTTTGGTAGGTGCTTAATCGTAGTCTCCAAAGTCACAGGATACCGTGAGGGGTATATTGTAGGACATCACCAGTACAGGCATCGAAACCACATTTTCAGCATGTCAAAGACATGCTCAGTGATGTAACATGTTACAGTGTGTCATATTGTACCAGTTCTAAGCCACGGATAATGGACAAAGAGCAGGTGTGGGGAGCCTGGGTACAGGGGAGAGCCACTATCCCCAGTAAGGAATAACACAAATGTTAGTATCTGTTCACAGTACAGATACTTGCTTTATGCTGACAGGCTATGACCTGTGTGGGCATCCTATGTACCTGCCTACCGTCCGCTTCCCACAACATAACATGTTTGTGCTGTGCTGCACCTGTACACCCCCTGTGGAGAATAGTGTGGGGGCCATGCTGTGTATACTAACCAGCAAGGTTTGTACTTGGTATGTGGTTGCCTTGAAATCTCTGGCAAAGGATGGAATTATGCCATATGAAGGCATCTTGGGCACTGCCAGGGTATCATGCCAGGACACTGATGTTCCCTGTTGCATCACACACCACCCGGCAATTGGTGGCGTTATAGCCTTTCCTGTTAAGGTAGACATCTGTATTATTACCAAGGGTGCACAGATGGAAACATGGCTGCAGTCAATGGCACCAGGTACATCTGGTAGGTGAGCAGCCCAGTAAAACTGATGCATTGTTGCTGTACACTCCACTGCAGTCCTGGGGAATACTATGAACTCAGCAGCATGTGGCATCAAAGCATCTAGGAATTGGGCGAGCAGGCATGAGTTGGCAGACTGTGAGACTCCAGTGGTATCCCCTATTGATGTCTGGAAGGATCCTGTCCCAGGAAACACATGGCATCCATCACCTTCAACTCAACTGACATGGCATTGCTGTGCTGGGTGGTACTGAGCAGCAGATCATACAGCAGTTCACACAGCTACCTTGGTCCTACTGTTGCCAGCTGCATGGCTCTACTGAGCTTGTACCAGCCAACAAGTTGGTTATCAGTGAATCTCTCAAAGAAGACTCATGGCTGGTACTGTCTGTGTACAGTATAGTACCTCTGCAGCCTACAGATGGGTTCAGAGTGGCCATCTGCCCTTTCTTCCTCCTGCAGGGCCTCTTCCATTAAAAACAGCATGTGTGCTGTGAATGCTGCCACTTTGTGTAGCGACTACAGTACCTACCTAAAGCCACCTCTGGTGTTTGCCCAGATTAAGACAGTCTTTTTAGAGCCATTATTTGTGCTGGGCAACATGACCATGCTAACACTTTTTGTGCAGCTCTAATGTGTTGAATATAGCATTGCACCTTTATTCAGGGCCCCACTCTTCCCTTTGCCTGGCACAAACATTTTTTTGTGGATGCACTATTGATTTCTGCATGCTGTAATTCACCCTTTGAATATTACAATTGTGTGCTAACTAGTCACAAATGGCACGAAAGCAGTTTGCGTGAAGGGCAGAATTTTGAATATTGGATGCCAGGACCCTTAACAGACACATGATTCTGTGCTGTTGTACCAGATTATTGACATACTGTAGCTACTGTGGTAAACAGTGCTCTTGAAATCCCCCGCTACCTGAGTGACTGCCCTCCTCAGTAGTCAGAGTTTCATAGTTACCTCTCTTGACTCCCCCTTTCCCCGGTGCAGGGTACAGTGCCCTGCCCCTGCTAAATTAGTCCAAGTTTCAAACCTAATTATCACTCCCGAATTGGTTTCGAAAGTGCACCTGTATTATACAGTATTTATATTTCCTGTATTATAAATCTACCTAACAATAACTGGTCTTGTATACTGTATAATCTCATTGCTTTGTATTACTGTTTTATTCATATGTTACCCTTTCCCCAGGTCACACCTGGAAACGAGCCTCAGCTCAGTGTGCCCTTCCCAGTTACCAAATTTTAAATAAAAGAATAAAATAAATAAAATAAAAACAGCATTATGACATCATTACTGTGGCATAACAGCATCTGTCAATGTATGGATTTCCATATTTAACAATAAACCATGTATTATAATTACTTTAGTGTTGAAATATGTATTTACAAGATTAGTATTATTCAGATGTGATCCATTGCACTCAATAGAAGAAAGTGACTTACAGTAGAGGAAATAATTAGCTGTACAGCAGATGGATAGTCTAATAGTATGTTAGGTTGCATCAGCAGGTGTTTAACTAGTCACAACAGAAAAATAATTATTCCACTGTACAGGTTATTGGTTAGTCTGCATCTGAAGTACTGTATGCAGTTTTATAGACCATGGAAATGCTGGCACAGATACACAGACTTTATTTAATACATATGAGTGTAACAGAAATGGTTCAAGGCTTGCAGGGTAAAACATATGAGGAGAGCTTATATGACCTCAAAATCTACTCACTGTAGAATAACAAGACAGTGAGGGGATATGACAGAGACATAAAAATACATCTGAGGATAAAATAGGGGGATTACACTGAACTAATCAAAAAAGGAACAGTTTAGTCTCCTGGGGTCACCATCTCTGGCTGGCAGGCTGGAAGTTTAGGAAGGACATTAAGAAACATATATTTTTTTTGTCACTGCGCATGTGGTAGACAAGTGAAAGCAGCTTCACCAGTATTGTGGTTGATGCAAAGGCAATAAATGGCTTCAAACTAAGGTGGGACAACTTCAAGGGGATCATCAATAAAGGGAGGACAAGCACTAGATGGAAGGCATCGGAAGGAAGGAGGTTAATATTAGGAATGAATAATGTGAGGTACGGTTTCAGGACAGACTAAACAGAAAAAAGCCTTCTGTCCTTAATGTCTATGTTTCTACTTGTAAGTGTATTTATGCAAGTTGTAATTCATACAGTAGGACTACTGTTTTTGTAAACATAAACCCACATGCACACAGATATATACATGTACATATTCCCATATTCCCATATGTGCTTTATTTTAACAACCATCTTGTTATGCATTACATATGTGTTTTTTTTACTATACAAGAAATGTTCTGTTTTAGTCAAAACAACAGTACCTTATTGCTCGGTCACTGTAATCTCATTATATAAATGCTGTGGTCACTAACGTTGTTAAAAAAAATTCATGTCAGCTGATTCTCAGTGCATTTCAATTATTACCTTTTTGGAGCTGTGTACAAAGTTTTCGAGTAACTTGTTTACCTTAATAAGTTTAGAAAAGATTTAGAGAAGTTCTGCTTGCTCAAAAGGCTTGCGCCATCACTTTTATAAAATACCTAATGGATTGAAGTTGAGATAAAACCTGTAACAGAATTAAGAGCAGGTCAATAGAAAATGCAGTAGTATAGTCCTGAAGTAGTTCAATAATATGAGATCTGACAGATTAACTGATTTAAAACAGCATGCACATTGCAAGGAGATTACTCCAATATGTATGCCAAGGAGAAACGTTATTTTTCATGAAGTGAGAAACACAGAAACACAATTTGCCAGCAGATAAGGACAGCTTCGCCTATACAGTCTGACCATTTTTCCCTACTTACATGTCACCGCAGATCCTGCTTGATATCTGGCTCATCACCCCCCCCCCTTCCTTCCCCCTCCAAGATTCCTTTATGCCTATCCAATGCATTATTTAAAACCACCACTGTTTTCACCCCCAACAAATCCACTGGAAAGTTATTCCAAGAAACCTCCACTCTTTCTGTGAAGAAGTACTTCCTCACATTTCTTCTGAATCTACTCCCCCTCCAGCTTCATAACATCTCCTCTTGTTTTTGAGCACCTTATCTTCTTAAAAATACTTCCCTCTTGTACCTTGTTTACCCTGGTGAGGTATTAAGGTCTCTCTTATAGCCCCCCTCTCCCTTCTCTCTTGTATGGTGTACATATTCAAGTTCTTCAATCTCTCCTCATAGAGCTTCTGTTGCAGGCCCTACACCATTTTTATTTGCTCTCCTTTGGACTGCCTCCACTCTGTCTATGTCCTTCCTGAGACATGTGGCTCAATTTTCAAAGCCCCGAGAATGTTGCAAGCCCCTAGTGCACTGATTGTTTTGGCGCATGGGGCTTGTGGCATTCTCCAGGCCGATGACTACGATTTTTAATCCCAAGCACCAATTGCCATAACTTAGACCAGCTTTTCCCTGGTCTAACTTGTTGCATTAAGAAGACTGTTTTTATGGGGTCTGTGCCAAATTCTTCCTCAAGCTGCTGCAAAATGAGGAAATTGTCACAACTTTGCCCAGTGTAGAGGGTGCAGTTACATCAAAGGAGTTTGGTGCAGCTGCTCAAAAAATGGGTGTGACGCAGGACTTGATGCAAGCCCTACATCACCCTTTGAAAATCAAGCCTGTGGTCTCCAGAACTGGACACAGTACTCAATGTAAGATCTTACCAGTGATCTATACAAAGACAACACGAACTTCCTCTTTCTGCTGGTGACACCCCTGTCAATGCATCCCAGTATCCCACTAGCCCTCCCAATTACCTTGTCTCAGTGATTGGCTACCTTTAGGTCATCTGATATGATCAATCCCAGGACTCTTTCCTGCTTGGTGCTTGTCAGTATCATTCTGTCCATGTTGTGCTCCCTACTTGGGTATCTGTACCCCAAGTGCATTATTTTGCACTTTTTTGCATTGAAACTCATCTCCCATACCTTTGACCACTCTTCTAGTTTTCTCTGGTCCCTTTTCATCCTTTCCACATCACCTGGAATTTCCACCATATTGCAGAGCTCGGAATCATCCACAGGCAGGCAGACCTTCCCTTCCATCTCTTCTGCAATGTCATTTATAAAGACATTAAAGAGAACTGGTCCCAGCACTGATGCCTGAGACACTCAGTTTGTCAATCTCCCTTCCTTGGAGTGAACTCTGTTTACCACCACCATTGTTGCCTATGCCTTAACCAGTTTCTTACCCAGTTTACCACCTTTGGACCCACTTCTATGCTACCCAGCTTGCTTACTAGTCTCCTATGTGGAACAATGACAAATGGTGCAACCTCCACTGCTGCACTCTCTAGTTCCTTGGTCATCCAAAGAAAGCTATCAGATTCATTTGACATGCCCCCCCCTCAATGAATCCATGCTTCGTCTAAAGATGTTGCACAGTAAAATTTCACCGGTGAAACTGCTGCAAAATCGGCAATTTCACCACATGAAATATTTTGCAAAATTGGGCCACGAAATTTCACCAAATGGGCAGCTCAATGCCCTGTGGCACAAATTCATCAGTATCATACCTGGTGTATGGTGTCAAGTCGCTCCCTCCCCCACTGAGATTTACATCAATTTTCCTCGGAATTTCCTCTGGCAAAGACTCCCTGGTGTCTACTGGACCTCACACCCCAGCCGATCACTGGCCCAAATTGAAGAATTACACCCACCCCTGCCGAGATGTATATTAATTTCCCCAAGAATCCCCATCCCCAAATTTGAATAAAAATATAAAAAATCCTGTTCCCAACTCCCTGGTGTCTAGTGGATCCCTCCACCCTGACATAGATAGTACTCCACCCTGCTTCCACCCAGTAACCCAAGCGGGCCACCGGCACAGCCCTCCACTCACCTCCATGGCTGGCAGCCCAACTGAGCTTTTCAATGAATGAGTGCATGCTTGCTGGCTGCGCTCTCATTCAATTGAATGCTCAGTCAGGCTGCCAGCCGTAAATGAAAACTTATGCCAATGTGCACTCTGGGTACTGGGGGGTAGATGGGTGAGCACTATCTGATGACAGGGTGGGGGGTCCACTAGACACCAGGGAGTCTTTGCCACGGGAAATTTATGTAAATCTCAGTGGAGGGGGTTGGATTCTTCAGTTTGGGCTGGTGATTGACCAAGGGGTGGGACCACTAGACACCAGGAATGATATTATTGGGGAATATTCTTTTTGTTGCTTACTTGCTTCCTGCCAAAAATCACCCATGAGTGGTGAATTTTGCCATTTTGTGGGTGAAATGTCATGCTACACAGGTTAAATTTCGTATTTTGCACTAGCAAAATATTTCACGAAATGCACAAATTTTGCTAAATATTTCACTGGGCGAAATATTTCAATTTCGTACAACACTAGCTGCATCAGGTCTTGTAGTCCATTAGATTCAAGATATTCCACAACTGAGAGGCCATAATTTCCAACTTTTAGCCATTTCTTTAACTGTTTTGGAACAAAATTTTGAACAAAGCTCACAGTTATAGTCTGGACCTAAGCAGCTTAAACAAAAATAGTGGCCGTCTGCCTAGGCCGTTAACTTAGAGCACTTAAAACTATTTTGAAAACATGTAGGTCCAGTTCTTTTCTTAGGTCTATCTGACATGCCAATTTATCAGAAAACCTCTGAATAATTTTCCCAAAAGAGAAAAGTAACATAGAAACATAGAAACATAGACTTTGACGGCAGATAAGGACCGCTAGGCCCATCTAGTCTGCCCATTTCCCTACCTACAGGATAGGCCGCAGATCCTAGTTAACCAACAGCCTATATGTTCCTACCCCCCGCAAGAATTGCCTTATGTCTGTCCCATGCATTCTTGAATTCTCCCACAGTTTTAGACCCCACAACCTCCTCAGGAAGGCTGTTCCACGCATCCACTACCCTCTCTGTGAAATAATACTTCCTCACATTGCCCCTGAACCGCCCTCCTTCTATCTTTAAAGTGTGTCCCCTTGTTCTTGCAAGTCTCTTTTTCTGAAAAATGCTACCCTCTTGGACTTTGTTGATTCCACTGAAGTACTTAAAAGTTTCTATCATGTCCCCCCTCTCCCTTCTTTCCTCAAGGGTATACATATTAAGCTCTTTTAGTCTCTCCTCATACGGCTTCTCTTGCAGACCCTGCACCATTTTAGTTGCCCTCCTCTGGACTGCCTCTATCCTGTCTATGTCCTTGTGGAGATGGGGTCTCCAGAACTGGACACAGTACTCCAGATGGGGTCTCACCAACTGTCTGTACAGAGGGATAACAACTTCCTGTTTTCTGCTGCTGATGCCTCTCCCTATACATCCTAGTATGCCCCAGCCCTCCCTACTGCCTTCTCACATTGCTTGCTAACCTTAAGGTCATCTGATATGATTACCCCCAGGTCCCTTTCCTTTTTTGTTGTTGTTACTACCTCCCCACCCATTGTGTATTCTTCCCCTGGGTTCTTGTTTCCCAGGTGCATTATTTTGCACTTCTTTGCATTGAATCCTAGCTGCCATACTTCTGACCATTTCTCCAACCTTCCAAGTCCCTTTTCATCCTTTCCACGCCTCCTTGTGTATCAACCCTGTTGCAGATTTTTGTGTCATCTGCAAAAGGCATATTTTCCTTCAGTCCCTCTGCAATGTCACTGATGAAGACATTAAAAGGACTGGACCAATACTGAACCCTGCGGTACCCCACTAGTAACCTCCTTTCTTCAGAATGGACTCCATTTACAATTACCTTCTGTGTCCTGTTGTCCAGCCAATGTTTTACCCAGGCTACCACCTGGGTCCCACTCCCCAGGCTGGTTAATTTGACTATTAATCTTTTGTGTGGGACTATGTCAAATGCCTTGCTAAAGTCTAGGTAGGCCATGTCCACAGCCCTCCTGGTCTACTACTTTGGTCACCCAGTCAAAGAAATCTATTGATTCGTCTGACATGACCTCCCGCTGTGAACCCATGCTGCCTTGGGTCCTGTGCTCCACTGGCCTCTAGGTACTCGATTATTCTTTCCTTCACAAGTGACTCCATCACTTTCCCTACCACAGAGGTCAGACTGACAGGTCTGTAGTTTTCTGCCTCTGTCTTGGACCCCACTTGTGAAGGGAATCACATCCGCCTTCCTCCAGTCCTCGGGTACCACACCATCCTCCCATGATTTATTAAAAGAGTAGCCAGTGGTTTCACTAGTTCCTCCTTAATTCTTTTAGAATTCTGGGGTGAATTCCATCAGGCCCCATTGCTTTGTCCACCTTCAGTTTTAGGAGTTCTTGCAGAACCCTTTCTTCTGTGAAAGGACTGGGATCGACCTCCCTATCAAAAGTGCTTCTGTTAATTGGATTAGGCACTTCCCCCTCCTCTTTTGTGAATACTGAGCAGAAATATTCGTTCAGTAGTCCTGCTTTTTCACTGTCCCCCTCTGCCCACCCACTGTTCATTCTATTCAGCCTCACTATCCCTCCCTTTGTCTTTCTACAGTCGCTGCTGTATCTATAAAAGGTTTTATCCCCCTTCTTAACTGAGTTGGCTATCTTTTCCTCAGTTTGGGCCTTTGCTATTCTGACTTCCCTCCCTGCTTCCTTCTGCCTTAACTGGTACAGCTCTCTGTCCTGCTCCTTCTGTGTTTCCTTATACTTCTGGAATGCTATCTTTTCTTTCTGACTTTCACAGCCACCTCTTTTGAGAACCATAGTGGCTTTTCTTTCGTTTGATTTGTTCATTTGCTTCACACAAGGCTTGTTGCCTCTGTGATGGCAGTTTGATAATTCCCATTGTTGCTCCACACCTCCTTCTAGCCTATTTGCTAGTGCTTTTCTGGGCACTCTACCATCTTGCCAAAGTCAGCCTCCTAAAGTCCAGTACCCTCACTTTTTGCAAGCTTGACTCTGTAGCTGAGTTTAACGTGAACCACACTGTTTGATGGTCACTTGTCCCAGATGGCAACCCACTTCTAGATCTGAGATCCTCTCACTGCCCCAGTTTGGTCACGAGGTCTAAGATTGCTCTCTCACAGTGGGTTCTAAACTAGCTGTCTAATGCCTGCCACCTGTGAGGCATCAAGAATGGCCCTGCTCTTGGATGTGGCTGCAGCAAATGTGCTCCAGTTAACATCTGGCATATTCAGGTCTCCCATCAACAGTATCTCCTTTCTCTGCCATTCTAAGAATGCCTTCTATCATATCCTTGTCCATTCCTTCCCCCTGACATGGGGTCTGTACACAACCCTGTGCGGATTGTGGTGCCCTTTCCAGTCTCAAGGTGACCCACAGTGCCTCCTCTCCTCCCTGTTTACGCTTTTGTTCAGGTGCTTTTATCCCTTCCTTTACAGAAGCTACTCCTCCCCTCTTCTCCCTGCCTGTCTCTCCTGTAGGTTATGTACCTGGTATGTTAACATCCCAGTCATGGTTCTCTGTGTACCATGTTTCTGTGACTGCTACAATATCCAGGCATCCCTCTTCCATTAAGGCCATCAGCTCAGGGAGCTTGTTGTCCAGACTACGGGCATTGGTACTCATTACCCTCCATTTCCTGATGGCCTTACACCCTTTTGCCCCATCCCTGTCCTTCTTGCCTTTGTCACTTTCTCCATTTACCCCTGCCCTTCTCCCTATCGACACCTCTATGTTGGTGTTTGCCACACTTACTACCATGATTATTTGGGGGGGGACTAGGATTTTCCTGCTCCTTTCCAGTGCCTCCCCCCTTGGCTTGCTAAAGCTTGCCAATGAAGCATTTAAACCTATCACCTGGGATCCTGGTTCCCTCCGGACAGATGCAGCCCATCATGCCAGTATAGGCTTGCAGCACTCCAGGTGGACCCCAGTCCCCAATGAAACCAAATCCCTGAGCTCCACACCAGTTTTCAGCCACTGGTTGAATCCCATGGTACGGAACACCTAGCCTCTCTATGCCATAAATGGGTAGCACCTCCGAGAAGGTTACCGTGCATGCTACTTGACTAAGGCCCCTTCCCAATTCCACAAACTCTTCCTGCACTTCTCTAATCCCTTTCTTAGCCAGGTCATTTGTCCCTAGGTGGACAATGACATCCAGCTCCCTCCCCTGTGTAGCTGCTCCGGCAATCCTGAGGATTCGCTTCCTGTCCCTGCAAGCCATGGCGCCAGGCAGGCACCTACCCTCCCTCTCCCTTCCTCCCCAGTTCTACCTTCCTAACAATGAGTCCCCACCCAGAGTTGTTTCCTTCCCTGCAAGGTCCCCAGCCACCCTCCTGTGGGTCTCCTTTGTGGAGGTTCCCAGCATCCTCCTTGGTCTCCACTGTGGTTGCCTCCATAGAGGACCACACTTTGCCAGAATGGCATAAAAACTGTGGAGGTACAGTGGGAGGATGTGCCTCTGTTCCACCCTCACCCTCCTGGGCCACTGTGGTCAGCGCTCCTCTTTCTTGGCAACCTCTGGGGCAGCAGCAGTGGCACTGGTGGTCCCTGGATGGAGAGGAGGTCCCACAAATCCTGGCCAACTCAGCCTGGAGATGAGCAACCTCCTCCTCAGCCCAGAGAGGTGCCTGCAGATGGGACAACACCGCATCCTCAGAACATTCTCCAGGAAGACTGCTGCTCCACAGCCACTGCATTGCACCACTCCAATCATGTCTTATTTCTGGCCCCTTAACTGTTTGCAATCTTTACTCTTTCCTCTGTTTTTCTCTCTCTCCTTACTTTCTGCCTGTGTGCCTTTAAGCTCCTGATTGTCCTGTTCTGAGACAAGAATATCCTATATTTCGCAGTAGACCACTTACTTGCTCAGAGGCAGACCTCCAGCAGCTGGAGGGGCCGGAGAGCTACTCTTGCCCTTCTAGGATGGTGGGTCCTTGGTGGTTCTGTGATCACTCACTTCCTGCCCCTAAACAGGAAGTTCCTGTTGTCAGTCAAATTCTGTGCCTATAAAAATAGAACTAGCTTAGGGGGGAGGGGAGGGAAGGAGGGCAATATAGTCCCAGCAAAGAAGTTCAGTCACACAGCACTCCTTTCTCCTGGTGTCTTCTGCCAAGCTATTAGCAGAAACTTTCTAAGGCAGTCTTTAAATGTAGCTTCCTTCTAGCTAAGCCACTCCCCCTACTTACCAAATCTTTCTACAAGTAATTTAAATCTCACAGCAGTTAAGTCCTTTCAGTCACCTGAGATTTACACCTAGATAACTCTTCATATACCCATTCAGTTCAGTTAACCCAAACACACACTTTTTTTTTTTGTATGTTAGTTTTTTTTACCCTAAATTAAAGGTCAAATACAAAAGTTCTTCTACTTTAGTCCCAGCAGAGAAGTTCAGTCACACAGCAGTCCTTTCTCCTGGTGTCTTCTGCCAAGCTAAGTAAAAGAATTCGGTCCTTTCTTTCAACAGTGATTATTTTAACTTTCCCACCACTGAAGTCAGACTGACTGGCCTACTATTGCCAACTTCTTCCCTGCAACCACTTTTGTGAAGTGGGAATATATCTGCCCTCCCTTAGTCCATTGGGAACACTCCTGTTTCCAATGAGCTCTTAAACTGGACCAACAGAAGTATAGCCAGTACATGCCTGAGCTCATCCCTGCCCTTGGCTGGCCCCATTGCTTTGTCCACTTTCAGATTTGCGAGTCTGTTCAGGACTGTCCTGCAAAAACAGCCAAGTGTCTGCTATATTTTTGTGGTCCATCCCCATCTTTTTCTCTGTGAACACTGAACAGAAGTATTTGTTTAGGATGTCTGCCTCCTCCCCCGCACCCCCTCCCTTTTCATCCTTACAGTCCCACTCCAGTCTTCCTGTTTTTGTTCACATGCCTAAAAAATGTCTTGTCACCTTTTGTTACTGCTTTGGCTTTTCTCTCTTCAGTTTACACCTTCACGCTCCTTACTGCTGCCCCTGCTTTCCTGTTTCCACTGATATACTTCCCATTCCTCCTCCTGCCACATCTCCTTCGACCTTCAGAATGCTACCCTCTGAGCTTTTACCTTTTCCATCACCTCTTTCGAGAACCATAGCAGTATCATTTTCATCTTGCTTTTCTACATTTATGAACATACTGTAGGAACAAATGAAAAAAAACAGCAGAAACAGGCCTCATGGTCTATCTAGTCAGCTCAATTGTGCAGCTAGCCCCTCAACTTGCAGCTGCCCTACCCACCCCTACCCTGCTCATAACTATCCCCCACTCTGTCCCATCCCTTCTTAAAACCATCTACCATACTGCAGGCTACTACCTCCTCTGGCAGAATATTTCACTTACCCACCACCCTCTCAGTGAAGTAATATCTCCTGACCTCCCTCCTGAATCTTCACCCCTCCAGTCTTATCTGGTGAACCCTCGTGACCCTTCCTCTTCTAATCTGGAAAATCACTTCTGTACTAGTCTTGTTAATCCCCTTTAAGTATTTAAAGGTTTTGATCATGTCCCCCCATCCCTCCTCTCCTCCAGGGAATACATGTTCCGCTCACCCAGCCTCTCCTCATAGGATTATCCCTCTAATCCTTGAATCATCTTTGTTGCTCTACGAAGTACACCCCCTAACTATCTGATGTCCTTCTTCAGGAAAGGGTGCCAGTACTGTATGCAGTATTCCAGATGCAACCTGACCAGCGACCTGTAGAGGGGCAGGATCATCTCCTTATTTCTGGAGGAGATTCCCCTCACTATTCACCCCAACATCCTGTTGGCTTTTGCTGCCGCCTTCCTGCACTGAGCTGAGTAGTTCATACTTCCTGTAATAAGCACCCCTGGATCCTTTTCCTCCTCAGTGCATTCCAGCTGTACTCCCCCCAGCTGATAGCACCTCCCCTGGTTGTTAGCTCCGAAGTGCAAGACCTTGCACTTTTTGGTGTTAAATCCCAACTGCCATACATCCAACTACTCCTGTAGTTTGGTGAGGTCCTCCTGCAGCCCCCTCCAGCCTTCGATGTCATCTACCACAGCTCCCATCTTTGTGTTGTCTACGAAGAGACCGATCTTATTTTGGACCCTGTGGGAGATATCAGCTATGAATATCCTGAACAACACTGGTCCCAGTGTTGATCCTTGTGCACCCCGCTCATCACACACTTCGGTGATGAGAGTTCCCCACCCACCACCACTGTTTGCTGCCCCCTTATGAAGCCAGTGAGGCAAAGCGCAGGGGTTAGTGGTGGCTGGTGCAGAAGACCATGTAGATTATTTTGCGATTAAAAACATTTATGTAAATTTATTGCAAGATGCATGGTAGTGAAGTCTAAGCACTTTATTCAAAGCACTTTAAATAAGCATCTTAGCACAAATTTATAACCTATGCAATACATGTGAATGAAAAATAATTTCTGGTTACAGTGCACTACTGCTCATGCTTGTTTATTGTTTTGTTTTGATAAATTATGAATAGCTACCAACAAACATACCCGTATATATTTCCTCACCTTTCTGTTCATGTTGTTTTTATTTATAGAGTTACTAAGCTATGACTTTATTTTTGGTTTGAGGAAACCTGTAATTTTGGTATAAGTGCAGGTTCTTTTCCCCTTTTTCTTTGACCCTTTGCTGCCTTCCCTTCAGCCAGTTGGAGATCCAAGTTACCATCTTAGTTCCCACCCCTATATATTCCAGCTCCCCCCCGACTCCCATGTGGCACTGAATCAAAGGCCTTGCTGAAATCCAAATACAGGACATCCACCACATGGCCTTTGTCCAGTTCTGTTGTCACCCAGTCATAATACTCAGTCAGAGCTGTCTGGCAGGAACTTCCTGATACAAACATGTGCTGCTGACTGTCCTGGAGACCATTGATCTCCAAAAATGTCACCAGACTCTCCTTTAGGATCATCTCCATGAGTTTTCCCACAATTGATGTGAGGCTCACTGGTCTGTAGTTGCTGGTTCATCATTAGGTCCACTTTTGTGAGTGGGTATACCAATGGCCATCCTTCAGTCCTGTGGTATGCATCCAGTGTCCAAGGAGGTGTTGAACAGGTCAGCCAGTGGTCCGACTAGGATCTCCACTAGTTCAATAAGTACCCTAGAGTGAATGCCATCTGGACCATGTGCCTTATCTCCCTCAGAGCTCTTAATCCTTTCAGCACC